>OAMR01000231.1:1612414-1627637 GCA_900205405.1 Echinochloa crus-galli | reverse complement strand
CTTCAAAAGGGTCGTTTTTTCATTTGACTCCCGGTCCTAACCAATCTAGACTGGGCAAAAAGGGTGTTATATGAATTAAACATAAAGTAAAACCCAAATAACACAAGGTAACTTAATGAATCTATTAGATCTTTGCCACAATCTAATAGAGCCGATAACTTGCTTCAAGCTAAACCTTAGCCTACCGCATGACTCATGATTTAACAAAGAAGCCTTCTCATACCAAGCTTAAATCCACCGCATGATACTAAGCATGATACAAGGTTGTCGATACTTACGGAGGTCGACGGATCGATGGTTCCTCTCGAAGATTTCGACGACACGACTAAAGGACTCGAAAAGGTGGCGCGAGGCCGGTTTGTTGTATGATTGTTTTCCGATTCCTATTACAATTGTCTTCATTGTCCTCATACTCATCTTCTTGATCTGCTCTCTCGAGGAATTGGTTGTAAATTTCGGCCACATCATTATGTTTGGCAAATCTGCCATCCTTCTTGAAGCCATATGCTTGGTTACTCATCAATGCCAATTTCTTTGATAACTGGCCCAGATCTTCAAACTCCATTCCAAACAGCTTTTCATGAATTGCAGGTAGTATCCCAGTTACAGCCATACCGGCCAACTGATCATCAATCCATTTGCCAATCCTTCCATTCAAAATTGTCATTGACAACATGTGCTTAATTACATCAAATTTTGAGTATACAATGCATTCGGCATTTAGCAAATAGTGCCAAAATTTTGTACATGAGTAATAAACACATAAACAAAGCTTCTCCATAGCCGAATACCTTGTCTCCGGGTCTAGTAACTTTCGGCTAAGGTATGCAACTACTCTTTCCTTCCCTTCAAATTCTTGAATAAGGGCCGATCCAATAGTTTGGGCATCGGCCGCCACGTACAACTTGAAAGGCTTGCTCAATTGTGGAGGCACCAATACTGGTGGCTTCTTCATGTACTCCTTTATTTCATCAAAAGCCTTCTGTTGTTCGTCACCCCACGGCGATGCTCGCCGATTCAAAGCGGAGCGTGACGACACTCGCCGCGAGTTTTTCACCAAATCCGGCCCACATGTCAGCCTCTTCCTGGTGTCAATTTTTGGTGTTAACACATGCCCCTTCAATTTCGGGATAAAAGATACTTTTATCTTGGAATTGACTAGAAATCCGCAACATTCCTGGATCGAATCTACCCAATATCCGTTCTTTCCGCTCGAGTCGTTGGAGCTTCTGCTTGGATCCAAACCCTAGTTCATCCACTTCTTCAAGCTTCAATCCTCAAATGGCGGACCAAGATCAAGTTCTCCGGGTAATTTTCACTCCTCTTCAAGCACATTCGGCATCATTTTTTGAATCACATCTTAATTTTTCCTTTCGCTTTTTTCTGTTCTTGGTAGGCTCTTGCGGCCGAACTTTTGATTCCCACCGAGGAGAAAGCACCCACTTATTTTCTTGGGCCCGTAGGAGATTCAGACTCTTCTGAGCTGATTGCTGCCGAATCTCAGAGGATTCCCTTCAAAGCTTCACTGGCCAAGCCTCATGAATGGCAAGATGCTTTCAAGAACTGGCCTCTGCCCCCAATCGCCGGTTGGAGGAACTGGTACAAGAGAATTTTTGATGACAAAAGCCCTCAAACCAAGAACTGGGACAATCTCTGCATCTCACACTGTTTAGAGCTATCTTTAGCCGAGACACCCAAGAATGAGAGCCTTCTCATCGCAGCCTGCCACTTTTGGTCCAATGGTGCAAATGCTTTTCTTTTTGGCCATGGACCGATGTCTCCCTCCTTGGCCGATGTCTACATGATGACCGGCCTGAACATCACAGAGTCTGTGTGCCCATACAAGTACAAGGGCTCCTCCAAGCAAACAGGAGTAAAGACAGGAGTTGGATATAAGAAATATATCCAGAATTATATGTCTGATGGTCCCCTGTCTGATGTTGAATACAGGGCCTTCCTGAATATGTGGTTGTGCAGATTCATTTTTTGCGGTAAAGCCAATGAGCCAACTCTGAATCATATTGTGATGGCTGAAGATTTGGCTGCTGGCACACTCATCCCTCTTGGGAAGTACTTACTGTGAAGTGTCTATCATATGCTTCACCAAACCATTCGCCTGATGCATACCAGCAAGAAAATTCCTTGTGTTAATGGTCCTTGGTGGTTCATCCAGATGTGGTTGCAGTTGTATATGCACCAGATCGTTGCTATTGATGTCAACAGTCGGCACTTTCCCTCAATCAACTACAAGGAAGGGGAAACCCCAAGCACCAAAGGCTGTCAGACTTATGGAGAAGCTGCTTGTACTGTATCTGTAGACCAAAGCATTGGTGAACTTTTCGAGCTTTTCTCCAAAGGTTTTGCTGATCCTCTCTGGTTTCCTTATCTTGATAACGACAACCTCACCCTTCCTTGTGAGTTTAGCTTTGAAACTGGATGTGTAGATGCACAAGCCACAGCCATCTTCAATTCTTTCATTCGGCCCTGTATTCTGCCAGCCGAATTTTGTGGAGGAAGGTTGGTTCAGAGTACCTTTGAGTACTATCAGCCGAATATGATGGCTAGGCAATTAGGCTGTGGCCAAGTGCCACCAAGATTATTTCTCCATGAATTCCTCAAGCCTAGGGAGATTGTCACAGACTCCACTGAGACAAGAAGGATTTTTGACTACAGATGCTGCACATCCATCTATAGACCTGAACCTTTTGTGCCAATAACATCTGCTCATCCTTCTTTCACTGTCTGGTGGAGAGAATTTCATGATCACATCTTCAACATGCCAATTCATCCCTTCTGCCTTGAGTTGATGCCTGACTATCAGCCAAATTCAGAGGTAATGTTGTTCAATCATTATCTGGCTTTAATAACAATTCTGCTTTTATTATAACTCTGTTATTTTGTAGGACATAGCACCTGCCCCTTTTGCCAGGACAATTCAATATAATATTGTTGGTCCAATATCTGTTTTGGGGTATCCTATTACAATTGTCATGGGTTTATATTTATACCCAGACTTTGACATGATTCCTAATCGACTACGATTACAAAACGTTTATTTCCAAAGAAATACGTCAAAGTGCCGTATTCATCTCGCATTCTTTATCAATCGGCTCTTTCCTTGTATTCAATCCACGTCATCACGCGTTCCCGAATGCTTTCCATAGAGCAGCTCCTTGCCGAATCGGCGACGGATTCCCGACCGCAGAATGCCTTTGCCGAACGCCCTTGAAGACAAGCTTTCCTTTCCGAACGATATCTTTTACTAATCCCGGCCCACATGTCAGTCTCTTTCTGGTGCCAAATTTTGGTGTTAACACCGCCGCCAGCCCAGCCAGAGGCCATGAACCACTTGTAGGCTTGATCTGCATTGTGGTTGCGGCATGGACTGCAATTGGTTCGATCTCGTCGCTAGGTAAGCCATATCTTCCTCTTCCTTCTCGTGGTGCTGTCTATATGCATTAGGATGAGTTGTAGTCTCGCGATTAGTTGCTCTATTTAACCTATGTTTATCTGTTAAATCGATTTTGCTAGGCTCGACGGGGAGCCTGAGCTTAGTGTAGCAGTAGTGGAATCTGTTGAAGCCGTTGATGTTGTACCTGGTGGGGCTGCTGATGTTTTATCTCCTATGATTGAGGAAGTAGCAGCACATGTTGATTGGAATACCCTGCAAATCAATGAGAGATATGACGAGTATGAGGGAAGGATTGAATATATCGAGGATGACCATGTTTTTGAGCTGTTGGGTTTGAGAGATGAGGAAGAGAGGGCTAGAAATGCTGCAGATGTAGCTACTGACAAAGGAAAAGGCCCTGATCAGAATACCGAGAGTGCAGCCCTACCTGTTGATGACAGCATACCTGGGGAGAGGGTGATAGTGTACGATCCAGACAAGCCATGCATGGATCTTGGATCTGTTTACCCTAACATTAAAGAATTCAGATTGGCTGTAAGGCAATTTGCCATAAATGAGGAGTTTGAACTACAAATTGAGAAGACCGACCCAACCAGATACATTGGCAATTGCATGGTAGAGGACTGCCCTTGGCACATAGTCGGGAGAAGACAACCCGATAAGAAGACAATTATGGTATTAACTTTGTAGCTAACAGTTTGTTTTGTTAATAAATTATAGTCGGGAGTAGCAGCACATGTTTATTGGCAGCTAACAGTATATTTTGTTTTCATTTACAGGTCACAGTATTGATTGCTGAGCACACATGTATGTCCAGTAGTAGGAGAAGGACTACTACACCAACAAGTGCTTGGGTTGCTTCAAAGGCGGTTCGTATTCTCAGGAAGAAGGGAATGGGTACTAAAGAGTTGCTGGATAAATTGCAAGATCAGTTCAAGTGCACAATTCCTTATGACACAGTGTGGAAGGGGAGACAAAAGGCTATGGCAGAGGTGTATGGAAATTGGAAAGACAGTTTTCAGCTGCTATTCAGATGGAAGGAAGAGGTTCTGAAGAGGTCACCAGGTAGTGTTATTGAGATTGATACCAAGGTTGTTGATGGTCAGGTGTTCTTTCATCGGTTTTTTTGTGCATTGAGTCCTTGCATTGAAGGTTTTAAAGAGGGATGTAGGCCATATCTTAGTATAGATTCAACTGCACTTAATGGTAGGTGGAATGGACATTTAGCTGCAGCCACAGCACTTGATGGTCACAATTGGATGTATCCTGTTGCATATGGATTTATTGATAGTGAAACAGAACACAATTGGACTTGGTTTATGAGGATGCCACACAAGGCTGTAGGAGATTTGCCTACTCTTGCTATTTGTACATATGCATGCAAAGGGTTGGAAAATGCTGTGAAGGTTGTGTTCCCCCAAGCTGAACAAAGGGAATGCTTTAGGCATCTTATGCAAAACTATATCAAGAAGTGGGGTGGTGACACTCATTCTAAGATGTACCCTGCAGCTAGAGCATATCGACAGGAAGTGTTTCTGATGCACATGCAGGAAATTGTGGGTGCAAACAGAGATATTCTTGAGTGGCTGAATAAATGGCATTCCTTGAAGTGGATGAGATGTGCCTTCAACCCAGATATAAAGTGTGATTATATCACTAACAATCTAGCAGAATGTTTTAATAATTGGATCAAAGATATGAAGGACCTTCCTGTTTGTGAACTGGCAGACAAGCTGAGAGAAATGATAATGGTGCTATGGCAGAGAAGGAGATATATTGGTGAAAGATTGATTGGCAAGATCCTACCAGCTATCATACAACAACTGAAAGCAAAGACTAGAGGCTTAGGATACTTGTCAGTTGTGAAAAGTGACAATATTCAAGGTGAGATATTTAACAACAGCAGTGGGTCCAAGAATGTTGTGAAGGCACATATTCACAATTGTACATGTTTGGAGTGGCAACACACGGGTATGCCGTGCCATCATGCTTTGGCATTGCTAACAGCACGACAGATTGATGTCAACCTGGAGGACTATGTTCATGAGTACTACTCCGTTGAGAGATTTCAGAATGCATATAAGAGAATCATCGAGCCAATGCCTGACAAGTCATACTGGCCACAGGTAGATCTACCTTTTGTGGTTGCAGCACCACTTGCTCCGAGAGGTGTAGGAAGACAAAGGAAGTTGAGGATCAAAAGCTTCCTTGAAGGTGGTAGTAGCAAATCTAAGGCAAAATCTGATGCTAACAATTCTGAACAAGTTGGTGACAATAACAAGGGAAAGAAACAGATGATCAGAGGCAAAAGGCAGTGCCCAAGATGTGGAGAGTTGGGCCATGGTGAATCCAGCTACAAATGTGCACTGAATGGAACAAAGAAAAGGAAGAGAAAGCCCAGGAAGAATACTACAAAGGAGGCTACCAAGAGAGCTACAAAGAAACAAACTGAGAAAGTTACCAAGGAGACAATACTGGAGAACAGTCCTGGTAGGGTGACTAGAAGGTAAGAAAATTATGTTCCTGTTCCTGTTCTTTAGATAGGTGCCAAATTATTTAGTTTGATCTGCTAGTTAGTCCAATGATGGACTTTAAGTTGATCTGCTAGTTAGTTCAATGGTGGACTTTCTGGTTGGCTGGTTTATCTATGGACAGTGAGTGACTACTAGTATCACAGCCTGCACTCATTTTGATCTATCAAAGAGCAAACATTTTTTTTGATTATGGATTGATGTCCGGTCTTTTGTTTGCTCATGATGTATTTTTTTTTGTTTGCAGTCGACTTGCTATGCTGTTGGGAGAGAGAGAAGGTACCAGTTCTCAGCCCGCCATGGAAGCCTCACCCTCCAGGAACATGCCGAACAAAACGCCTCCAAGGAAGTTGACGCCTAAAAGGCTCAAGATCAATTGAGTTGTGACTTCCAAATTTATGTATCTTTGAACCTTTGTTTTGTAACTGAGATGTGAACTCAGTATGTCATTTGAAACTGTAATGAATCTATTAGTGATGTTGAACATGTCATGGAACCTATCGGTGATGTTGAACTTGTTATGGAACCTATCAGTGATGTTGAACTTGTCATTTGTCTGCTTGTGCCAAATCTATATTGTTATGAATTTATCTTTGTATTTTTTAAATTAATTTATGGAGCTGTCATTTTTTATTTTAACATGTGACTTAAAATAGAAGTGGTGTGTGTCTGTGCTTGCTGGCGGGCGGTGCCTGGAAGGGCCAGAAATAATGGCCGGCTTCCAAGGCAGCAGGCTTCCAGGCAGCAGGGGGCAATGGATAAGGTGAGAGGTAGAATGGTCAGTTTAGGTAGGAGAAAATGCAAAATGAGAAGGAAAATGACGAAAAGGCATTGTAGCGGTGTGGCGTCGTTTTATAATGGCATTCTGGCAAAGCCATTTTGCAGGATGGCATTCTGGCGAAGCCCACCTTTGACAATGGCGGAATCCCAATTTTCTCACCGGAGAAACCAACAACGAGCTCCTCGCTCGCCGCTGCTGGTCCGTGAATCCTGACTCCTGAGCTCGTAGCCGCCGCCCGCCGGCGTCTCGTCCACCTAGTCCGGAACGCCGGCGACTCCGAATCGCCCATCAAGGTATGATCCTCGCTTCACCTTCGATTCCCATAAGCTCGCGATGTGTTGCTTGGTCTGAGGAACTTTTCCGTTCGAAGGGCAAAATGGAGGCCTCGTCGCCTCGCCGCAAGTCACGGCCGGCGCCGGCGGAGGAGGCGGAGACGAGCCTGGGGTCTCTCCCGTCGGAGATCCACGAGAAGATCGTCTCCCTCCTCCCGCCACGCCACGCGGTCCGCACATCCGCCATCTCCCGCGCCTGGCGCCGCATCTGGGAGGCCGCGCCCGGCCTCGCCCACGACTGGGGCTACGGCGCGGACCCGGACCACGCCGACGCCGTCCTCGCGCGCTACTCCCGCCCGGTCCGCAGCTTCGGCTTCGACGTGCGCGAGGCGTCGTTCCGGCGCACGGACGACTGGGTTCGCCTCCTCGCCGGCAAAGGGGTCCAGATGCTAAGGCTCCATTTCAGCCAGGGCAGGGATGTCGAACCTCATGACATGGACATGTCCATATTCTCCTGCTGCGAGCTCACACTCCTCGACCTCAAAGGCTGTGACATGCCGGCCGCCCCGATAGGTTTAGCTGGGTTCCCAAATCTGACGAAGCTATATTTATATGGGGTTGGATTTCCGGATAATGGGGTGAGGGGATTAGAGGCGATGATCGCTGAGTCTCCATTGCTTCAGCTGCTGTGGCTGGATAAGTTGTGGTTTCCGGAGGATGACGACGTGGATGAGGAGGATGGTCATGGGTTTGATGAATGGGTTATTCAGGCACCCAATCTTCGGGATTTGAGTATCGTTTCTGAGTACGACAACGGGTGGCAGATTGCAGAGCTCCCATATATTGAGGAAGTGGAGATCAGTTCGGATAACTACACCGCTAACCGTGATTTTGTGAGGCTTCTCACTAGGGTAGCCCATGTCCAAAACCTCATCCTCAAGATGCCGGTAAGTTGATTTCTACTAACAATAGATGCTTGTTGTTTTGTACGCGATACATACTTTAGTGACATGGGTTGTTTGATACCACATAGCAGAGGTGGAACTGCCACTATGGCCACTACAGCCATCGCCCCATAGCAAGGGTACCCTGCTATAGCTAACAAACGCACAATCTCAGACTGCATAGCTCAGTGACATCCTAGCCCCTGGTGCCTCAATGCCTCATCAGCTTGAGCTTGTCTCTCGCATCTTGATGCTTAGCTCTAGTATAACAATGAGTTGCGTGTAATAGAGGTTGTACTAAAGCTCTCTAGGTAATTCTCTAGCTGGCCTAGAATGAATTTTCAAGGAGTCTGCATGACTGCATTATGATCGATGTATGCTCCTACCACACAAGGCATATCATTCATGTTGCTGTGATTTATCTAGTTTGATGTATCATTTATGTAGTTCAAGCATCATATCAATTTTGACTTTGTGCTTCACTTTCGCTATAATTTTTTTTTCTCAAACACACTTTTGCTATAATGTTAGTGTTTGTGACTACCAGTAGTTTTGTACAATTATTACAGAACTCTTGATTCTTCACCACATTTTGCCATAGAAAATATGGCAAAAATTTGGCAACCTATTGTGGCCAAAGAAAATTGTCCTTGTTTTTTTTTAATTGGCCCTTAGGTTGTGGCCCTAGTCTTTGAGAAATTGTAGGTCCGCCACTGACTTATAGTGATATCCATCCGATTTCCCATGCTGGTATGACTGTACCAGGATGTTTTGTAGTTCACATAATAATCATGTGGGTGTAGTAGCACACTCTTCCAATTTAGATGTTTCTGTCTCATTGGGCATTGCATCACACACAAATCCTCAGAGTCAATAGACATTTCATCATGTGACTGCTCTGGTCAGAAATGGCTCTCAATTTACATTCATTCAGATTGTCCTGTGGTTTGTTTGCTCCATCCAGGACATGCAGCCTGTAGATAGGCAACAGTTCCACATTAGTGGAGTTGAATTCCTTGATAGTGTCACTCATCTTATCACTCTATGTTCTTTTGTAATGTTTATCTTAAATTTGTATGTGTGTTAGTCGGGTACGTCCCTAAAGTTGCATAAGTGTGCCATAAATCCATTAGCCAGTGATAAAAAAATAAGGTGACATGCTCGCAATCTATATTGAGGCCCACGGTTCCATGCACTTATTAGTATGCCATTTTGATTCCAGTACTTGTCTAGTTTGTCCACAAGATCTGTGCCATAAATCCATTAGCCAGTGATAAAAAAAAATAAGGTGACATGCTCGCAATCTATATTGAGGCCCACGGTTCCATGCACTTATTAGTAATTTAGTATGCCATTTTGATTCCAGTACTTGTCTAGTTTGTCCACAAGATCTGTGCATATTATTATTTCCATTGCTTAGCTAAAAACTGAAACTATATAGCATATTTTTGTGAAGTACTGGGATCTGTGCATATTATGTTTTATGGGATGATTTGAGACCAAAGTGAAACAACCGAACACATTCCTATTCTAGGTGCGTGGTCAGTTTGGAATCATCGCAACCGATGTGTGTTCGATGGAATTCCACCTGATCTTAATGGAATCCTTAACGGGATCAGAGAGGAACTGTGATTATGGACCATGGCCGGGGCTCGAGGAATTTTCCATCTCCTCCGTGCTCCTTTGAGAACCTAAAAAGTTTATCATTGCACACAGACTTTTGTTTCTTGTCTACCATCTTATCAACAATATGCTTACTGAAAAATGCTCCGAACCTTGAAAAGCTGTACATTCAGGTATTGTTGAAGGGTAGCTAAAAGGATTTTTGTTTGTGACCATTTGTATGTATCAGTTTTAATAATTCACTTAGCATCTCTAATTGCAGATTTTTTATGACAATCTCCAGTATGAAGAAGTGGGTGTTGACCTTCTAAATGCACAGTGGGCTGATGGGTTTCTTGCCAAGGTTAAAAGTATTACTATGCATATGGCCACATGCCAGTCAAATGAGATGCGCTTTATCGAGTTTGTTCTGTCCAAGGCCAGACGTCTTCAGGAATTTCATATTTGTGCAGTTGAGTATTGTACAAGATCTAATGAAGATCTACTTGTGGAGATAATAAAATATAGAAGAGCTTCTCCACAAGCTAAGGTCTTCTTCGAGCGCATGGAATTTGTATAACTTGAATTCGTCTCGCGGGGCTAGTTATAAGAACAAATATACTACTTTGGGTGCCGATAATTTGTTCTGTGTTTGAAATGGAAGCTAGGTTTTAGAATGACTAAGTTTGTACTCTCTCCGTCCCAAAAAAGAAGTCATTTTAAAAATTTTAGGATAAATTAACGAGAAAGTAAAATAACCTTGATTGTCCCTAATTATTAGCTATATTTGTCACTAATTAGTTGTTGCATGCATATGCATCTATTAAATATAGCTTATTTTTGTCCGTGTTTTTGGGACAAATTTTGAATCCTTAAGTGGGTTATACACTGTTCTCATGGGATCGCAGAAGATTCGAAAAGGACATCATACTAACATATAGTAACATGGTGTTTTCGTTAGTTGATATGTTTATCACTAGCAGACGCGGCACGTGCGCACGCACGTGTGTATATAAAGCTTTAGCTATTCTCATCAAATTTAGAGACACATTATTTTTCGAGTTAGTTGGTCTTTATTTATATGGAGAAAAACTCTTCAATCTTTTGTCTATTAGCAATACGGGATAATTGTGTGCACGTGGGGACTTAGGGGCCCACCTGGCCGGAGGTGGTTACGCGCGGGACGTTGGGTGAAAAAAGTTTTACGGAGAATGAACTAAAAGCGCCTGAAACATGCAAAAATTTTGATGCTTTTTAGTTTTTCCCTCCTACCAAAGCCCGACAGGTGGGTCCTCTGTGAGAGGGTATGGGTGGGATTTTTGGTAAAAAGTGTTTTCAATTCTCTAAGATCCTTTTAGTACAGATTATGCTTCTTGAGGATTCAATTCCACGTTGGTCTGACGATGAGCCACAAATAAAACTATGGCACTGAGGGAATATGGCACCGAGGGAATTTTAAGAATTTTTATGGCAGTGAGGAAAGCCAAGTAAATTTTTATGGCACCGAGGGAATTAACTCGTTGCTTTATCCCCATGAGTTTATGGCCATGTTGCGTTGTTCGTCGGATTGGCCATTTTATCAGTATTCAATAATGTTTTTTCTCTCTGAATAATGTTATGCATTTTTGTATTAAGAAAATATTAGTTCGAAGACTCCGATAAGATTTTGCAAATAAAATTTGGCGGGATTGTTTGAGTGCATCCTCTTCCTTATCAGGTTTGAGCGGGAACATTCGTTCGACCTGATTTGGCGGGAGCATTTTCGGCTATTTTGGCGGCGGTGTGCCGGTGTCCGCGGGCAATCTCTGCTAGCCTTTATATAACCGCGTGGAGCAGAATCCCCCAACCCCGCCCATTTCGCCGGCCGGCCGTGCGCCGCCTCTGCCTCTCCACCTCCACTACGAGATCAAATGGAGGCTCGTCCCAAGCGGCTGCCGCCGGAGCCGGATGACGCGGCGTCCCCGAGCCCCGATTCCCTGCCGACGGAGATCCTCGAGAAGATCGTCTCCTGCCTCCCCGTCCGCGACGCCGTCCGCACCTCCGCCGTCTCGCGCGCGTGGCACCACCTCTGGGAGTCCGCCCCCGGCCTCGCCCTCGAGTGGGGCTACGGCGCGGACCCCGCCGCCGCCGACGCCGTCCTGGCCCGCTACTCCCGCGCCGTCCGCAGCTTCAGGTTCGACTTCGGCCGCCTCCCCGATGCCTCGTTCTCGCACGCCGACAACTGGGTATCCCTGCTCGCCGGCAAGGGGGTCCAGGCCCTCGAGCTCCGCTTCAGCCAGGGGAGCGGTGTCGAACCCTACTGCTTGGGTGCGTCCATCTTTTCCTGCCGCGAGCTCACCCGCCTTCATCTCTTTGGCTGCGACATTCCGGCTGCTCCCCCGGGGTCCGCCGGGTTCCCGAATCTGACCAGGTTACACTTAGATGGGGTTGGATTCCCGGATGATGGGGTGAGGGGATTGGAGGCGCTGATAGCCGGGTCGCCATTGCTCGAGGCGCTGAGCCTCGATTTGTTGCGGGTTATAGAGGAGGATGAAGAAGAATATGAGCTTAAGGAATGGGTTATTCAGGCGCCCAACCTTCGGGAATTGAATATTATCTCAGTGTACGGGTGGCAGATCAAAGACATGCCATTTATTGAGGAAGTGAAGATCCGTTCCTTTGGCTACACTTTTTACTGGGATTTCGTGAAGCTTCTTACGGGATTGGCCCGAGTCAGCAAACTTGAGCTCAGTATGCCGGTAAGCTGTTCCTGTCCAGAATAGCTGACTTATTGTTTCATCCATGATAAAAGATTTACTGGACATGGTTTGTTTGATTACTCTAGTGCTGTTCACTTAATATCCTAGCATACTTGTAAGCATGTAGTTCAGAGTTCAGACAATGCTCATGTGGGTATAGTAGCTTGCGCATGTGGTTCAGATGTCTAACCTATGCTGTTTGGGTCCCATGAGGCACTGCATCGCATTCCAATACCAATCAAGGTCATTTTCCTCATTTTGCCCTGAACCTTTTGGTTTCTCATCCAACTTTCCACCTTTTTTATTAGCCAAATTCAGATCTTATTGGTTCTGCTATATGTATTATGTACGTAGTTTACAACTTGACATTTTTATGTGACTCATCCTGGACTGTATACATTTACATCTTTCCCATCTGAACCATATGTAGCCAAGGCATTTTGAAATAGGAAATAGGCTAACAGCTGAACCACATCAGCAAAGTGAAAAATATTTGACATGTATACATTTACAAAAATATGGCAGCACATCTTATTGTTCTCTCTGTTCTGTAATCATCTTGTAATGCTTATTGTTAACTCTACAACATATTATTGCAGTGGATCCCTAGTTTCACAAGTGTGCCACTTATCCATCAGCCAAACTGACAAAAAATAGTGTTGCATGCATGCTATGCAGAATATGTATTCTTCTTTTACTTTTTGCCAACTAGATCTTTGCAGGCTATTCTTTCCACCACCAAGCTCAAAAATGAACCTATGTACCATGTGAGTCTCAGGTTGCGCCAGGTTATTATAGAACGTTTAAGACCAAAATCAAACAAGTGATCTCTAGTGCCAATGTGCCATTTTATTATCAACCAAGTATTTGCCAAGGAAAACGCAATGCATTGAGATTTTGTCTCTGTGTTCTACATGATCATTTTGTAATTTCTATGTGCTGCATTCACTACCATAGTCTAATGTTTCATTTATGTTTCATTTGACAGAGAGTAATGCTTTGGAGGGGCTGTCGTGCACCTTTGAGAACTTAAAGGATTTGTATCTGTGCACAGATTTCTGCACATTACCTAACATCTTATCTACACTATGCTTACTAAAACATGCTCCAAATCTTGAGAAGTTGTTTTTTGAGGTAATATTGAATGGTAGATAAAACATTTAGTTTTTACCTTTCATTTGTACAAGTTTCAGCTAAATCTGCTTGCCATCTTTTTTTCTTTTGCAGATTTGTTGTGACAATGTTCAGGAATTTGAAGTGGGTGTTGACCTTCTAAATGCAGAATGGACTGACAGTTTGTTTGCCAATCTTAAAACTGTCACTATGGAACTAGCCACATGCCAGTCGAATGAGATGCACTTTATTCAGTTTGTTCTATCAAAGGCAAGACACCTTCAAGAATTTCATGTTCGTGTATATGATGAATGCTCAAGGTCTAATGAAGAACTCATTGTGGAGATAACAAAATATAGAAGAACTTCTCCAGAAGCTAAGGTCTTCTTCAGTCGCATGGATTTTGTTTAAGACAAGTTTAAGTAGCTTATAAATGCTCTCTTGTTGCATTTATCCTACCAGACTAAACAATTAGTTTTGCCCATTTTAATTATCTAAAATTATGTAAGATTCTGGCTTGAGGTATGATGATTTTAATCTTCTCTGTAACCTGGGAACTAAAGTAAATTGATGCATGATGCCGATAAAGGCAGGTCCAGTGGGGGATGATGTCACTAGCATATATAGTATTTTATTCAATAAACAGTGTAAAAAACAACTCTATCTAGCGCTTTCTCCGTCGCCTATCTTGCATGGCTCCCGGTGCTCCCTCTCTCAGACGCTTTTCAAGGATCTGCATGCACCTGCGCCGAGCGTCTCTCTCTCGTCCATGTTTGCTTGCGATGTCTCCACCCTTTTGGAGACACCCTAATATCGTCATGATTCTCTAGGTCTATGTTACTATTTTATTTTCTGAATAGAGTCCCATGATTTTAACCTTTTCTGCGATCATTGGCTGTCGTCTTCCTTTTCACCTTCTGGTTAGTTTGTGAAAAATGAGACATGATAAACGCCAGCTTGAGTAATTGGTGAACAGTGAATTTCATTCCTGCCCATACCAAATAAACCATCCTTTCCCCAAACTATACCCTCAATACTTCAGCTGCCATCCTGAAACCTAATTTTACTTGACTTATTTGTTGTTGTCTTTCCTAATGCCTCCATTGCCCTCTTCTAGCCATGGTCAGTGGTTCAGTTCATGATGGCCTGAGGGCATCAGATCAATGCCAGCTTTATTTACATTTTTCTGCAATTCATTTGCCCCAATTAATGGAATGTGAAGAAAGCAAGTAAAATCTGATTAAATGGCTTTGACTCCCGCACTGGCCCATGGGTAACATGAGTTCCGATTGCTCTAGAAGAACTTGTGATGAGAAATTCTTGAAGGTTTGAAGCTGAAATCAGTTGTAGCCAAATCATCATACCTCAATCCAGATTCTCAATCGAGAATCTGGATCAGTTGTAGCCAAATCAACCAGAGTGTGCATCCTGTTGTAACCAGCAAAGTGCTTCACGTAATTGTGGAGCTCCTTGTTTCTCAAGTCGACTAGTCGTGTTTATTGTTGCCAAGCTATGTTGTTACTTTGTTTTTGAAGCTTTATATTTCCCCTACATTTTCATTACTTAGGAGTGCTCGCATCCTTGAGCTGGAAATTAAGTGATGCTTTTGCTAGTCTTTTTTTCTCTGACCGTCTTTTCAAATGAGCAAAGGCTTTTTTTCATAGGTTCCAATGAAATTCTCTCTGCCAATTCTGGTGAATTGTGGATTATCAAACTCGGTCCATCCATATAGTAATGCATGTTTTGTGCACAAACTAAATCAAACACATATTTCATTGGAGTGTATGCTTATACCAATACCAATTTAGTTCCTCCATTATATCCATTTCA
>OAMR01000231.1:1583079-1595193 GCA_900205405.1 Echinochloa crus-galli | reverse complement strand
GTTTGGAGTAGAGAAGATACTGCTAGTCATGTGAATGTTGATTTTAAATAAAAACATTTTTATTGAGTTATTTTTTTCTTGTACCTTATGGCTATTTTTTGCTCAGTTGGCAGAGGTTAATGTTTTCGAGAGACTGTCATGTTCTTTCCAGATATTAAAGAGTTTGGTACTCCATACAGACTTTTGCAATGTGTCTAGAATTTTGTCTATGTTTTCTTTGCTGAGGAGTGCGCCGAACCTCCAACAGCTGGAAACTAAGGTGATAATTTTTTTTCGCTACTATTTTTTTCGTTCATTGATTTGCCTTCCCAAAGCCTTTATACATCAGGCCCAATTAAAATGGTCTTTGTGAATTTTGGCAGATTGTGGACAGTCATACTCAGAATGATGAAGTTGATCTAGATTTTTTTAGTGCACTATGCACCGATAGTCTCTTCACGAAGCTCAAGATTGTCACTGTCACAGATACCCCATTATGGTCAAACGAGATGCATTTTATTGAGTTCATTCTATCCAAAGCAAGGCTACTTTCTGCCCTTTTTGTTTATCTAGATGCTGATAGTGACCACTCAAGGCCCAGTGAAGAGGCAGTTATCCAGTTAACAAAATTTAGAAGAGTGTCTCCAAAAGCCAGGGTCTTCTTTAGAACCATGGATGTGAGTGCCTGTAACATGTGATTTGAATTGCCTATTCCTATAGCATTTCAAAACCCATTTTCTTGAATCATGCTACAGTATGCATTCTCTTGTGTTACATAAGTTCTCTCATTTGTGAAAGGGCTTGCAGTGTAATGGTTGCAATACTTTAGTAACCACTCTGGGTCTTGGGCTCGACTCCCTGTGGGAGCGAATTTATGGCCTAGTTAAAAAATTCCCCTTGCCGGCAAAGTAGGGGTTTGGGGGTTTTCTTGACTGAGAGAAGGTTGAGCTTTCTTCTTAAAATAAAGCAGAGGGCGGTCTTGTTACCCCCACAGGTCCAGTTTTTTTATGAGTTCTTTCATTTCTCACAGCATTCACTCTAATTTGAAATCCTAAATGTATTTTTTATGCCACTGTTCAAATGGGTACTAGAATGTAGCTTAGCAATCACTGAAGGGCTTTTTAGATAAAGGGGATGGGGGAATTGCTTTGGTCCTTGGAAGTCTATAGGATTTAGTTCAAATTTTGAATTTTCTTTGCTGGGATTTGGATCCAAAACCAAGTATCCAAGCAGGAGTCTGGCAATTGATTATCTGCTGATATGGACATGACAGGCATAGTTAGTACAGCAAACATACTGTCTAAAATAAGTATGATTTTTTTAGATTATGTCATTTGAATGATATGGTTTACAACATAAGTATGATTAAAAAATTCTCCCCCTTTTGCATATGCATAAATGTACTTCAAAACTGCTTACTTGATTACTTCCATTATCAAATTGTGTATTTGATTAATGAATGATGTCTATCTGTTGGTTACAGTAAAGTATATCATTTGGCTTTGTTGCTTGCCATTGTTGGTTTAATGCTTTTAATTGGGATGGTGGGTTTAATGTTTTTCGTAATTATTGTTTGTTGCAAGGTCATCTTAGCCCAAATGCTTCTATAGAGCGTGCTTTTACTAAAAAAATGATTATGGTATATGTAACATGGATCATCATCTTGGGGTTTTATTACCTCACTTATGTACTTTTTTGTCTGTCTGCATTCGGTTTTTTTATAGTCAGACAAAAATCTCCCCTATGTGAAAATGCCTATATGAATCATGGTCTGATTTTTGTTTTGTGTGCTTTCCATTGGACAGGATTATTGGAGGCATGCATCAATATTGAGGAAAATGGTTGACATGTTGTGATGTCAGGTCTGCAGAAACGTTGGAGGCGAGTACCATGATCTTGTTAGAGGATCAAACTGCTCCAAAATAATTGTTTTAGCACCTAATACTGATGCGAAACATCAAGCTGCAATGTGTTGTGTCTGGGTATCATACTGTTATTGGACTTCTGACGAGATGGCATGGTTTTTTGAGGACTTGTATGACTCCAACTATGTAGATGTATGCAGCTGTATCATCTTGTTTGGAGAATGAAGGCTGCAGAAGTTGGCATCACTTCTCTTCTCAGCTCTGTTACTTCGGTTCCTCTTTCAAATTCCATTAAACGCCTCAAGCTGGGGCTACAATGGTCAATGCTCAATTCTTGCTTTGAAATTTGACATAACTAGGACCCGCGTGATGCTGCGGGAATTTCTTAAACAATATTTTAAGAAAATTATACTAAGGTCATAGAAGATCGATGGATGACATAAATGGATAGTCCTAGTGGACGATGACGTGGCGTTTAATATAATGGGTTCCTGGATGCTTGTATGTTGAGAGAAATAGTTAGGGGAGTGCATCTATGTAGGTTGCATAGATAGATAACCTGTAAACTTACCTGGGGTTATGGCGTTTCAAGTTAGGCAATGTACTTTCGTGTATTATCATATGAGTCCTCGTTAAGACTTAAGACCTTCTCCAATGATTATCTTTAGCTAATTTATAGAATACTTTCTCATATTTTAATAAAAAAAGAGAAGAGTCATCTCTTGATCACGAGATAATGACTTAAAGATTATGTGAGGATGATACGTGTGATCATTCATATTATAAGCTACTATATGTTAGAGATAGACCATTAAAAATGCTGTCTCTTAGAGTGCTTAGAATTAGATACTAGCTCATACCATGGAAGAAGGCCTACTCGATTACACATACACGCAAAGAGTGTCCCTTTGGTCTTGTTCTAAGTCAAACTATCTTATGTTTAACTGAGTTTATATAAAAACATATTAATGTTTTTGATGTCTAACAAGTTTCATTAGATTCTTTATGAAATATATTTTTATAGCATACATATTTGGTGTGATAACCATTGTTGTTTTTAATTATAAAATTAGTCAAATTTCAAACAGTTTGATCGAGAAGAAGTGAAAATGGACACTCTTTACGGGACGGAGGGAGTACTCCAATCAAAAGTATTGATATAATTTTATATAAATTTAGTCAAATATAAGATGGTTTGATTTAGGATAAATTCAAATGGACAGTCGGACGGAGGGAGTATCGTTGATTGACCAAATTAAGCATCGGTGTTGATGCGATGCTGAGGTGGAGTGAAGGCGGAGGCCGACGGTAGCCCGCAGCTGAGCTACGACAGAGGCCAGCACTCATGCAGATGCCGGTAATGCGCGCAATTAGTATGTTGTGTCCATTCGATTTTTTTGTCCGATTCGACGGTTAATTGTGTATTGTTCGTCCTTGAGGTTGAAACAGACTGATTGGGCCTACGACTGCTCAGTTGGGCTTGGCCCTACATGTTCTACAGTAAGTTAATTATGGGTCGCAAGCGAGTCAGCCCTCAGCCAAAGCGAGTCAGCCCTCAGCCATAGCACTTCTTTCCCGGGATTCTCCGGAAACTTTTTAGACTACTTGGCTTCCAATGTTTGAGATTCGTGCGGATAATATGGCCACGAGACATCAATTGCCCCGCCTACAAATCAACCACTCGGGTCCCCCCAGGTGGATTGCCGGCCCTAAGGTCCGACAGCGGCGGGGGCGGAGGTCGTGCGGCGCGCGAGGAAGAAGACGGCGGAGGCGGGGGCGGCGGGGTCGGCGCAGCTGGGGCGGTCGGCGGGCGGGAGGCACGGCGGCGGGAGCCGCCGACCTGGGCGGCGGCGGCGGCGGACGGCTGGAGGAGGAAGAAGGTGGGGAGGAAGAAGGAGGTAGAGATGATGGGCCATTGTTGGGCCTAAGCTATCTTGCTTAAAAAGTGAATGGAAACTATATAGGACCCCTTCCCAGCAGCCAGCAGCGGTGAGCTCACCGCCGCCGCCGCCGCCGCGGTCTCCGGCGACCCTCGGTCTAGCCATCGAGGTATGTTCTGCTGGTCGCATGGTCTATTCCCCTTCGATTTGCTTCCGTTCTGATTGTCTCGCGAACCGGGCTGATTTTGCTTTGGGGACGGGCAGGGACAACCTAGAATCCGAATCGCGGAAATGGAGGCCTCGCCGCTTCGCCGCAGGCTCCGTTCGCCGTCGCCGGACGCACCGGGGGGCCTGGACTCCGTCCCTCCTGAGCTGCTCAACGAGGTCCTCTCCCGCCTGCCCCTCCGCTGCGCCGTCCGAACCGCCGCGCTCGCCCGCGCCTGGCGCCGCCGCTGGGAATCCGTCCCCTCCCTCCGCTTCGAGTGGCCCGACGGCGCGGACCCCAACGCCATCAGCGGCGTCCTCCGGCGCTACACCTGCCCCGTCCGCGAGTTCTGCCACTCGCACATCGGCGAGGCGTCTTTCCGCCACTCCGACCGCTGGCTCCGCCTCCTGGCGCTCAGGGGAGTTCAAACCCTGGACCTTGATTTCGAGAGGTCGGATGCGGAGTCGGTCCATAGGCTGCACCCCTCCATCTTCGCGTGCAGTGGGCTCACGGTTCTGAGACTCCGTGGCTGCGACATCCCAACCATGCCCCCAGGCTTCGCAGGGTTCCCAAATCTAACAAAGCTGAGCCTGTTCAATGTAGGCTTGCCAGATGGTCCGAGGGTGTTGGAAGCATTGATTGCTGCATCCCCATCGCTCGAAAAACTGGCTCTTCTGCACTTAGAGGTTCCTTGTAGCAATGGCGAGTACCATGAGTGGGCAATTCAGGCGCCCAAACTCCGGTATTTGTTGATTGATGAACTTCTTGATTACGGGTGGCAGATCAATGATCTTCCATCCCTCGAGGAAGCAGAAATTGATGTTGTGCAGTACTCTACCCACCGTGATTTTGTCATGCT
This sequence comes from Echinochloa crus-galli, assembly GCA_900205405.1. NCBI lineage: Eukaryota > Viridiplantae > Streptophyta > Magnoliopsida > Poales > Poaceae > Echinochloa > Echinochloa crus-galli. Next base: position 1,590,405 of record OAMR01000231.1, on the reverse strand, counting down.
TATGACAGGATTAGATCACATCAAGAAGCTTAAGTTCTCTCTACCGGTAAATCCTTGTTTTTTTCGCTTGTATGTTGTCACCACAAAGCACAATAGAGATGGCATTATAATTATAGGTTTTCTTGTCCCGAGGCTGGCAGAAGGTCCTTTTTGTAATCCCGCCACACTATGCATAGGGTAGGTCACTCAAACTGTCAGATTTGGCCTAGAGATCTGGGACCTGCTCCAGGATCATATTCTCATGCTATACACAGGTCCCCTACCTTGTACCATTTGGCCGTAATTGGATTTAGGAGTCAATGCAAAAAGGGAAAGCTATGTTTTCTCAAATGATAATTTTGTGCCAAAGTCTCAATTTCAAGCTTACTTAGACAATTCCACATCGTATGAACAGAGTTCCGTGCTAGTGCTTGAACTGTTTAGTGGCAGTATGTGCCTATGAACATATTACATATGCAGAATCAAATGCATCTATTAGATTTTCTTTTTCAGTCAATGAGTTGCACTCTCAACCGTAGCAGACTTTTTAGAGCCTGGTAGGATGCTCACTGCAGAAATTTATAACTGAACCTAATAAACATTTTCTGCCTATAGTCCACACCTAAATCCAAGCAAGTGATCCATGATTCAAGGTGTCCTATTGTTTAGTGTTTACTCAGTTGGAGACTTGGATCAGATATCTTTAGCCAAGGCTGACCATGGCTTTCACGGTCATCTCTATGTTTAGGCACAAGTTTGGGTCTTATATTAGTTTGAGATCTGTCAAATAAACTTATTTCATCGTGGAGTTGAAATCCAAATCTTTCAACTATTGCAGCCCCACAAGGCATTACATGATTCAGTCACATGCCATCGTACCTTGAGAGGAAAAACAATTCCTTGTACATAATGTGGAGTGTGTTTTTTTGGCTTATGGTTTGTTTTGGCAATCGGCTTTAAGAAAAGGTTACTTTTGAGTCACTCAGTTGCCCAAGAGAAGGGCAAAAGCATATTAAGTTGCTGTTTGTAGAAGGTGGATGGTTCTTGTTGCTTTTAACTTTTGTATGTATGCTACTCCCTCCGTTCCAAATTGTAGGTCGTTTTGTCTTTTCTAGATACATAGTTTTTGTTACTGACTATAGCACTATGTATCTAGAAATGCCAAAACGACATACAATTTGGGACGGAGGGAGTATCTCTTTTGAGTTGGATATGCGTTCAATTCTGCGTAGGTTTCATAGTGGTAAGATATTTCATATTGTGCATCCATGTAATTTAAGGTCAGTGTTCTAGAAAGACTGTTATATGAGGGATGTTTGCATGAATCTGTACAGTTGATTCACGGGTTAGGCCGTGTACTTAATAGGAAGGGTGAATACTGCATACTGATTTTTAAAAGATTATTTCAAGCTGATATTATCCCAACGAGAAAAATCCTGTACTACCTTATAAGCGAGAAAGTGCAGGAATATCCTTTCCATTATCTATGTCTTGAAACATTTCATCTTTGATTCAGACTGAAGATGTTAATGTTCTGTAGGGACTCTCATGCCACTTCAATAGTCTGACGAGCTTGTCACTGTGGAAGTATACCCCGGGTATCTAATAGTATGCTCAAGATAGTGACTTTCTGAATGCACAATGGACTGAAGATTTGTTCCCCAATCTCATACGTGTTGGTGTGACACATCTGACATGCAGATTAAGTGAGATGTGTTTTATTAAGTTTATTTTGTAGGCAACACAACTTCGACAGTTCCACCTGTGTCTGGATGAAAGATGTCCAAAATCCAACGAAGATGCAGTTACGGAGTTTGTAAAATATAGGAGAGCTTCTCCAAGAGCCAGGGTCTTCTTCAGCCGCGCGCAATATGATTAGAGCATGGCTAATAGAGTCGCCCACTGCCGGCTGCCCAGCAAGTGACGTGGTGCATGGTGACTATGGGACCCACAAGCATTCATTGCAAAAGCAGCAGCTTTAGCCAATAGCGGAGGCCGCAGCACCTCTTCGCCGGGTCACGCGGGCGCGTCGCGAGACGCCTGTTCCACTCTCTCTCTTCGTTTCTCTCTCTTCCACGTAGATCTCAGCCGGCTTAAAGCCACTTATAATACTTGCTCTTAGGGTTAGATTAGTAGTAGGTTGCATGTTTGGTGCGAACTCTTGGGATGTTTGAAGTTCAGAACTTCCGCTTTCTATGTTGTAGAATGACGTGAATGAATATACCTATTTAAACTGTTATAACTCTGTGACCAATGTTGTATGAATTGGATTCATCTACTGTAGATTCTGTTTTATTATTTTTTAATACTCCTCTATTTCTCTCTTCTTGAGAGGATGGTGTTCTTTTCTTTTCTTTTTTCTTTTTGTTGTAAAACAAGGACTCTTGGAGAGTCCTAACCGGATCTACCAACCATAGAAGGTAAGGCTATGTGCAGCGGCACCCTCTAAAAGCTCCCGAACCCATAAAATAGAGGTTATTTGAGAAAAAAACGAAGTGCAACGGTGTCCCGTAAGCAACCTTGTATTTTCCGGGACCTCCCTCCCCTCCCCCAAACTTAGGGGACACCCCTGGCTCCTCCAAACCGAGCACATGCACTCCCCTGCTGCTCTGCTTCCCGCTGCTTCCCTTCCCCCTCCCCGGCGAGGCGGCTCGGCGACGCACCCTCTCTCCGCTTCGGCCTGGCCCGGCGGCGCCGCCGCCGACGGCGCGTCCGAGTGGATCCAGCCGGAGTGGAGCTCCCTCGGTGCGGCGACGACGAGCGCGGTGCGACGCTGCAGGGTCCGTGAGGAAGGCCGTCGCCTCTCGCGCCGACAGGGCCCTCCTCCGTCGCGTTCGAGGGCGTCGCGCGGCGCCGCATCACCGGCGGAGAGCTCCTCCGGGACGGATCCGGCGGCCGCGGGGAGCGGCGGCAAGCCCATCTAGCTCCGCCGATCGGAACACGACGGCAAGCCTCGTGCCGAGGTCGTGGGCGAGGTCAACACCGCCGCGCCAGCAGCCCCTCCTCCCCGGCGCCGCCGTCTCCCGGCCTACCCTTCCTCCGTCGTTATTCGTGAGCTGGAGGGAGCAACTGTGTGGCGCGGGACGTCGTGCTCCTCGCGCGTGAAGGTCGCCTCGTCGTTTGCCGGCAGCGGGAGGCACATCGCGAGGCGCATCATCTCGTCCGCGTCCTGTCCTCGGGGAGGCATCGCAGGTGGCGGAGAAAGAGCAGGAGCTGCGATGCCGGGAGTGTGGGGCGCCCTGGAGTCGGCGGAGAGCGCGAGGAGCAAGGCGTGCGCGCGGCTGGCGGCAGAGTGGGTGATGTGGCGGTGGTGCGGCGGCGAGGGAGGAGCGCCGGCGTGCCGGCGAAGGAGGGATCCGGCGTCGCGAGGGGGTGCGGCGGTGCGGGGATGGTTGGGAGAGAATCTGAGGTGAAAAATTCTTTTTGAGGAGGATATATTGAGGACACCGTTGCAGTGAAATAAGATTTAGAGGATCAAATTTTTTAAAAGACCCTCCAAATAGTCTTTTAGAGGGTGATTTTTAGAGGGCACCGCTGCACATAGCCTAAGGGAGATAAAGGACTCATAGTCCTAGTCCGGTTATGGTGTGGGCTCTTACCAAACTTTACCCTTACTTCGGAGTATATATACGGAGGAGCCCCCCTATTGTAAGATATCGATTTGAGGAATAAAGAGAAGCTCCACCTATATCGTGTCTTGTCTACTTTCTACTTGTGTTCTCGTGCTTGTCGTGCTGATAACGTATTGTAAAACACGTCATCAACGGTTGGATCTTCTCCCTCTCACGTCTCTCAGGTACGTAGAACATACTAAATTGCACACTAACCTTATGAAGTATATGTAGTTTTTCATGCCACTACATTATATCTAGATCACTGCATATATGAATGTCAATATTTGAAAATGTGTGTGAAGCATTTATGAAATAATTTCACCAATTTAGCATACACCAATGAGCTTCCACTTGAAGTTGGAGAAATATGGTTCTGAATTCCATTAAAAATATGCTCATGATATGGGGATATCTTATGAAAAGTATGCTATTAAGAATATCTAATATCGGCATTAGGGGGAGAGAAAGCCCATATACCTATTGAATGCCTTATATTAGAATTCACGTATTCCTAGAAAGCTTGAAGCGGGAATATAATCACACACTAGATTTCTAGAAGAAACAAAATCTTAGCATGAAGCGGAGTATAATGCCATAAAATTTAAATGTGAGAATGTGTATAAAATGAATACTCAAGAATAGAACACTGGAATCAGGAGAAACAACATGAAGTTATTAACCAGAACTTAAGTTTACTTGCAGTAAACATAATGCTATGTGTGGAAGTATACCCCGGGTATCTAATAGTATGCTCACCATAGCAAATGGCTTGATCATTAATTTAAAATCTACGGGGACGTCTGTTTGGTTTTGGATGGAATGAACTAGTCAAATAATCTCAAATGAATCTCCATAAACTCCGAAAAGAATATTGTTACCTCACATACTAAGAAATAATCATCATGAAGATGAATGCCTAACACTATAAAGCGCGCACAATATTTTGTGTTGGCATAGTAGATATTATACTATATAATACTTTTATCCTAGAGATATGGGAGAGAAGAATGAATGTCGACAACATTACCTCTATTATTGCAAATGTTTCTCTAAAGAGAAAAATGGATCCATTAACAAAGTCCATGGCAGAGTCGCATGAAGCGCTCATATCAGGTCAATGAAAGAATGCAATTGAGTTTGAACCATGAAGGAAATATTTGAACCTTGAAGTTCAAATCGGATGAGTCATTATCAAATAGTGATATGGTGAAATGTAATGGTTCATAGGTCTTTAAAGAAAAGGCTAGTAAACTCCCATTATATATAAATGAATATTCTGCTACATATCTGACAAATAGCATGAATGAATAAAGTAAAAATTATGCAGTTAATTAGTGGGTTCTGAAAATCCATAAGAAGAGATCCTGAAAGGATTCATAATTTCCTCGAAGGAATAAAATTACAACAAATAGAAATAAAATTTCATACAAAGTATTAAATATCAAAGGCAAATCCTAGAAGGAAATTAAGTCATAGAATGGCTTATTGTGAATAACACTTCCCGAGTAATAAGAACGGGATTTTGTAAATCACTTCTCTCTTGCATGAGAGAATTTCTCATAGAGAAAAGAAATATTATTCTTAAAGAATTAGAAATCCAGGAAGGAAATAGTCAGTGAATGACTTATCAGTCAAATTCCTGAATGAACACCAATAATCCTGAAGATATGAATGAAGACTCATATAGACTCGAGTTATTGAAAAGAAGCGAGGAATCATACGGCCCTGAATGTGCCATACCAGCATTTGTAAGTGCATATGAAGCTAGCTAGCACTATCATCAAATATCATAGAAGGTATATTGGTGATTGGCAGATTAAATTATCCCCTTTTAAATGCCAAAAGAAGACTGATTAATCCCCACTATCCTATGAATGGATTAAACTTTATTTGCGTTGCACAACTAAAAGTGGTAATGAGTGCATGAAGCACATTTCTCCCAATTACTCAATCATAATCTAGAAGATTAAGTCTATAAAGACTAAATATTATGATAACTGAATATCATTGCTTACTAATATTTCTGAAAAATATGACTAAAATATTTTAAACATTGAAGTTTAAATGATGTCATTGTGAGGGGGAGCATGTTAGATTTGAAATCTTTATGTTGTACCTAGAAGGACTCAACTTGATGATGAATTATTAAATGAAACCTAGAAGGTTTACCACTTAGACTATTTGAGATCAAGAAGATCATTATTGTAAGAATCTGAAAGTTCATATATAAATCTTAAAGATTGATAGCTATTCACGAAGAATAACAAATATAGAAGTTATATGACCAAGAAGGTTTAATGTTGTACTCTTTTCCTATGTAAGTTTTTAATTGAAGGTTTCTTACATAAGGTTTTTAATGAGGCAACATGTGCAATACAATAACGGATAATATGTACTCTTTTCTCCAAGTACCGTTTTTCCCACTGGGTTTTCGGATGGAGTTTTTGATGAGGTATACGTATTCGTGGTAATCGCCCAAGGGGGAGTGTTGTAAAACAAGGACTCTTGGAGAGTCCTAACCGGATCTACCAACCATAGAAGGTGTGACATCCCCAATTTTTGGAAACAAGGATTAGCACCTAATGATGGATTAAAAGGGATTTCAAGTTTAGATTTTCCAAGAAAGTCAAATTTGGAGCAATTCAAATTTGAATGTAAATTTGGATAAAATTTGGCAAAAATATGGAAAATAAGAATAATGTGCCAAACTCAAAGGAAGTATTAGTTTGGAAGTATTTGATGCTAGTTGGACTGTAAAAACATGAGCAAGTTTCAATTTGGGGGAAATTGGTAATATGAATTTTTGGATCAAACAAGTGTCATGGTGCCATCTTGGAGCTTAAATTTGGATAGATTTGGTAAATGAATTTTGGTCAAGAACTAGCACAATGGAAACAAGAAAACCTCTACTACACCTGGAAATACCTCATGATCAAAGAAAAGATCAAATGCTAATTTATTTGGATGATCAAAGATTGCAACAGGAGCTGTTCTTGCCAGCTACAGTAATCTGACGAAACTGCAATTCTTTCAACATTTCTGATCCAATCTTCAGAGCTCCATAACTTGAAATCGATGAAGTTTCTGTCTTCAACTTGAATACCAATGTTGTACCCAAATGTACCAGCTACAAGTTTGATTAAGGTCGATTGGGTACATGTTACACAAAAATCTGACTTAAAGGCCAAGATTCAGAGAAAGAAAAGAAGAGAAGAACAAGAAGAGCAGAGCAGACACGGCAAGCCGCCGTGTTTCCACCGCCCTTGCCCACGGTGAGTTGTTTTTCAAATCTCCACGCGTCGGTGAGCTACACATCCAGAGCAGGCAGGCAGCCACGACGTGGCAACAAGATCATCATAGTGCAAATTCAAATATATACCGATCCATCGTCATCCTCCCGCCGTCGCCTTTCACCGCCAGCTCCACCTCGCCTCGAAATTCGCCATCGTCGCTGCGCCATCGTGCGATTCCTTGCGCCCACAGCAGCAGCACCACTCCAGCAACGTCCCCGACCTGCTCAAGCTCAGCCTCAAGCGCCACCGGCACTGCACGTCGTCTTCTTCAACCTCCAGCCGCCGCCGACCGCGTCCAAAGGTGAGCTCCGTGGGGAGCTAGGCTAGAGTATGGGAAGCTTCGTTTTGATCTTGTGGTTTCGTTCGCTAGGTCGTAGCGATGCTCGTAGTGGTGTCCTTGGTCCGGGAGCACGCGCCGTTGAGCCGGAACGCCGGCGCCG
>OAMR01000231.1:1570665-1580890 GCA_900205405.1 Echinochloa crus-galli | reverse complement strand
TCTACATGTGCTGTCTCTTATACACATCTAGATGTGTATAAGAGACAGGTTTCAGAGTCTCAGAGCGCGCGGCGGTGTGGGGAAAAATGGCGGACTCGCCGCCGAGCCGGAAGCCGCGGCTGGCGGCGGCGGCGGCGGCGGCGGCGGCGGTGCCGGATGTGCTTGCCTCTCTCCCTCTCGAGGTCCTCGACAACATCTTCTCCCGCCTCCACATCTACGACGTGGTCCGCACATCGGTGCTCTCCCGCGCGTGGCGGCGCCGGTGGGAGGCGCTCCCCACGGTGGACCTCTCCCATAGCCCCCGCATCTGCGCCTCCGACATCGACGCTCTGCTCCTCCGCCGCGGTTCCGCGCCCGTCCGCGCGTTCCGCCTCCCCGCGAGGGACCCCTCGTGGATGGCATTCGGCTACTTCCACGACTGGCTCCTCTGCCTCTCCCGCCGCGGGGTCCGGGACCTAACCCTCGGGCTCCCGTCCCGGCGCGGGCTCTTCCAGCTGCACTCCTGCCTCTTCTCGTGCCGCGAGCTCACCCGCCTCAGCCTCACCTGCTGCCGCATCCCGCCGGCACCCGCGGGGGTGCTCGTCGGGTTCCCGAACCTCAAGACGCTGCGCCTCGAGAAGGTCTTCATCTGCGCCCAGGAGCACGCGGGGAGGGAGTTCGCGGCCCTGATAGCCGCTTCGCCGGTGCTTGAGGATGTGGAGCTCGTCTGCGTGATGCTCGAGGGGGACGGCCCCGATGACGAGTGGGTGATTCGGGCACCCAATCTCCGGAAGCTTTCGATTCTCGGTGATGATTTGGAATATGATGGTGTAACAGGGAGCCTACCTTTGCTTGAGGAAGTGGTTTTCTTGGGCCCGAATTGCGCAAAGTTCTTGGCTGGGATGGCTGGGATCACCAAGCTTGACTTCAGCTTCATTTCAATTTGGGTATAAGATCCCGCTTCGTTCCTGCATGTTACTTTCCTATGTTTTCCTTTTTCTGGATCCCATTTCTTTTGACCCAAATCATCCATCACCGATCCAAAGAAAGGGACTGTGATTGGTAACTAGTTATAGTATCTAAGAAAGAGGATTTGGTGAACCTTTGTGATGTTGAATCAGTTATGATTTATGTATCGTTTAACTTGTATTAGTAAACTCTCAATACTCCAATGGTTCTCTAATTATCTTAATTAGGATTGATAATCATCAAACGGAGTACCAAAATAGAAAATATCGTTATACAAAACGTCCTTTCTGATTTTTGGTTCATAATGCTTGGAAATGCTGATGTGAGCATTAGACATCATTTTCTGTTGATATCAGGCTTATCACTAAGATTGTGTTATTTCAGCCAACTGAAGTTGATGTCTTGGAGCAGCTTCCCTTCCTGTTTGAGAACCTTAGGTTCTTATCTGTTACAGTGAATTTTTGTAAAATGTGCCACATTTTTTCTATGTTCTGCCTGCTCAGAAGTGCCCCTGTTCTTGAGGAACTCGAAGTTTGGGTAATGTTCATTTCTCACTTGCAGATTTTGTTCTAGCGTAACTTACTTCAGAATGATGATAATATCTAGTGTTTTTTAGGGATGGAGTGATGGGACCCAGGAAATTGAAACAAATAGCGAGTTCTTGAATGCTCAATGTGCTGATCATATATTTGCAAAACTTCATGTTGTCCATATGAAGAAGTTTACAGACCTCATTAATGAGATGCACTTTATGGAGTTTGTTTTATCGAAAGCAAGAGTATTACAAGTGTTATATGTCACCCTGGATTCCTATGCCACATGCAGTAATGAGGACGTTGTTACTGAAATAGCAGAATTTCCTAGAGCTTCATCTGATGCTCAGGTCATCTTCATGGGAAGAGAACCAGAATCTGCAAATGAGTAAGCATTGTGATCCTCTTGTTTTGTTCCATATATTTGTCAGCCTCTTCAGTTGTGTACTACTACTAGTGGTCTTTCCATTTTGGGTCCCTAAAGTTGTGTTTGTCTTGCCACATAACTCCCAAAGCATGGATCAGAGGTTACACCTCCCCTAGAGTAGTAGAGTTGTTTCCTAAGCTTACTGGTCATCTTCTACCTTTGACCGAGAAAGATTTTTGACATGTCATCCAATATAGAACATAAGTCCTTTTTCTCGAACCATAGAACATAAGTCCTACTATGGTGGTCCTGGCAGTGGCAGGAATTTTCGTTTACTTTGCTCTCCACAAGTTCACATCTTTGAGAAAATGCAAGAAGTCATTGGGTCATATAAAATGATACACTCTGACACTCATAATTATTTCTAATGGTTGCAATTATCTAGTATTGTCAATGTGCAAAAGCTTTTTAAAAAGGTAAATAAGAAATCAAATTAGCTGACAGGGTATGTTTTGGTATTATGGTTCAATGATGCTGAGAGGTGACGGGTTTGCAGGGATTATTAAGTGATTCAGAGGGCTTTGTTTTGTGTTCTCTTTTGGCCATGATTCTATTTATCTTCATATTTTCTTTTAATTTGCTAGACCTCCAGTTGGAAATTTGTCGTGTAGGCTAGTTCCTCCATGCCAGCAATCTTCATCTCCAAATAGTTCAACTGGATAGTTTGTGGTGTTTAGTGAAACAAGTTAGGCAAGCGTTTCACTCCAAGTTCATGGAGCTTTCTAGCACATTTGTAATTTCGGGGACATATTTTGCATATTTTGCAGTGTATATGGTCGGCATATTGTGTATCACTGTATGACTACAAACTCATTATATTCTAAATTATGTTCAAAGGTTACATTATGAAACTGAATTGACCGGTTCAAATATTAGTGCATAGTGAATAATTGCACTTAGTAGTATGGCATATGAATTGTTGAGGTAATGTATGATGTAGTAAGTCATGCTTTAGATTGAGAGTAGTATGTGTTGCTTATAGTTTCTCTAGTAATAAATATGCATTCTACTATTGCCTGATTTTTGTAGTGCTTTCATTTCCCTCTCAGTGAAATCAGAGGCTTCATCACTGCCGAGGGTTCTGGTGAGGAGATATCAGCAGATAAAGCACGTCCTAGAAGACGGCAGCGGCTGGAATCTGAGTCTGTAGCACAAGTGGAGCAGCTTAAGGAGGAACTGCAAAATCTGAGAAATGAGATGAAACAGGTTCTTGAGGACAGACTACGGTTGAATAAGGAGATATCAGTGTTGTATAAGGATTCCGATAAGTATACAAGTTACGTCAACTCTGCCCTTCAGGTATCCTAGTTGGACTAGCTTAAACATTCTCTGCTTCATGCCATAAAATGAACTATTCTTACTGTTTGATGGAAATGCAGTTGCTGTGCAAGGCACGCAACATTCCCTGTCCTGAGCTTGACCAGCGCACATCCAGAAGTGCAGCTGCTCGTGCATCATCATCTGACCATGCAGTAAGTAATGCTTGTATTCTTACAACAATGTCACATAGTTTTTGCATGACTTGTTCACTTGGATGATGATAAAAACGCACAATGGAAGTCTTGTCTTGCATGCTTACTATGTGCAAATTTTTCTTATGAAGGGCACTTCCAAACAAGGAGGCACTCCAGTGGATAATGCCATCGATGATTCTCGGCCAGATGCTCATGTGGATTGTCCAGATGATATCATCAATCGTGCTTCTGGTGCTCACCCGAAATCTCCAAAATACCCATGACTAACAAGGAGATTTATGCTTTCCGCTGTAAAGCCTGTAACTATCCAGTTTGGGTGGCTGGTGCTTCGACTGTGGAACGATTATCTTCAATTTAGCTCTCGTTAATGAGAACTCCGTCTTTTCATGAGTTCTTATCCGATAATAACTGGATTTATTTGCTCATCAAATGCAGTGGCCCTATCAATACATCCACTGAGAAAAAAGGTGGGTTGACTGAGAAAAAAATTACAGTATAACCCACCTTTTTTTCTTCTTCTGAGAATCACAGTATAACGAAGACGCTCACGTACACACTCACCCTATGAAATTGAATACTCACACTACTGTTGTCATGCAAAAGCACAGCCTGTATGCTCGCAGAGTTTTTGCCAGAGTAGTCCGACTGGGCCAAGCCCAAGTCGCACAGCTCGCGCAGAGTCGCGCGCACAAACGGGAGTTGGAGTCTTTGCAAGATTAGTCGGACTGGGCTTGGCCCAGTTGCCCAGCAGCTCGCGCTGTCGCACAGCCGGCAACCCTAGAAAAAAAAAAGGAAAATTCCTTCTTTTGCTCAAGGTTAGGTTTCGGAAATTCGGAGCGCGGGAAGTTGGGGGCGAAAATGGCGGACTCGCCGCCGCGCCGGAAGCCGCGGTTGGAGGCGGGGGCGGAGGGTGAGGCGGCGACGGAGGTGGCGCCGGACCTTCTCTCGCCGCTCCCCCTAGAGATTCTTGACAAGATCCTCTCCCGCATCCACATCTACGACGTCGTCCGCACCTCGGTGCTCTCCCGCGCGTGGCGGCGCCGGTGGGAGACGCTGCCCACCGTCAACCTCTTCGGCAAGCACATCCCCGCTGACGAGGTCGATTCGCTCCTCCTCCGCCGGACAGCGCTCCTCCGCACCTTCCGGCTCGTCGGGTACATGAACTGGTACGTCGATGCTGTCCACGACTGGCTCCTCTACCTCTCCCGCAACGGCGTCGAGACCCTCATCCTCTGGTTCCCGCCGGTCGGGTTCCGGCTCCACTCGAGCCTCTTCTCCTGCCGCGAGCTCACCTCCCTCGACCTCACCAACTGCCGCCTCCCGCCCGCACCGGCGGGGTTCGCCGGATTTCCAAGCCTGAAGACACTACGATTCAATAAGGTTGCCATCCCGGAGCACGGGGGAAAGCAACTGGCGGCCCTAATCGCCAGATCGCCGTCGATTGAGACACTGGGGCTTACAAAAGTAGAGCTCATTGGGGACGACCCCGAAGCCGAAGACGAGTGGGTGATTCGGGCACCCAACCTTCGAGAGCTGACAATAGCTGGTCCCTTTCCTTACGGTGGCCGTGTGGAGGACCTCCCACGCCTGCAGAAAGGGGTTCTATTTGGCTGTAATTACGCCAAGTTCTTGATGGGGATGGCACATGTTACAGAGCTCGAGTTTGCATGCGGCCTTGATTGGGTAAATGTCCCAGTTCAATCATCCCTTATATTCTCTTCTTACTTACTTTTATATTGCGATTACTAATAATCTCTGTACCATATGATTTGAGGAAATCATGGTTCCAGCTTCCAAGGGACTACAGTAGATAGCTTTTATAACTATAACAGCGCAAAAATGGCTTAAAGATGTTACACTTAGGGTGTGTTTGGTAGAGCTCCAGCTCTGCAAAAACAGCTCGAGAGCTGCAAATCCGTGGAGCTCCACCGTGGAGCAGCTCCACACATGGATCTGGATCTTGAAAAGTGTTTGGTACAACTCCAATTTTGTCACATCTCTATGACACCTAGGGCCCGCACGTTAGAGAATAGAAAATAAAAAAATCTTGTCTTCCTCCTCCAGCTCGGTCTCCACCTCTTCCTTCTCGCGCAGTTCCTTATCGCCGGCGAGCACGGCGCGGCGGGGCTGGGCGGCGAGGCCGGGCCAGCGCCGGCGGGCGGGCGAGCGTGGCGGGGGAGAAAAAATAGATTGAATCGTTTTTTTCACTTAATATTGGCATTGGTGGGTAATTTCTCCCAACTCCACAAGACCTTGGAGTTGGTGGAGTACCCCTCTAGACACTCCATGAAATTCGTGGATCTGGTGGATTTCTTGGAGCAGATCCACATGTGGAGCTGCTCCAGCGGGCATGTTTGGCTGAAAAAACTTGGAGCGGAGTTGGTTTTTCAGATCTGGAGCTGCGTGGAGCTCTGCCAAACACGCCCTTAGTTTTCATTTGCTTGCAACACACCCCAATTCGTGTTTTTTCCTAGACATGCTTTATTCCTCATGGACTTTCTTCTCTAGTCTAAAGTGTTAGCTCTATAAAGTTGTTTTCATTTGCTAGTGCATTATTACATCTAGGTTCCCACCAAAGGAACACGGCTTTATGATGTTTCGGGCTGTCACTTGGTCTACCATAGTTCTTGGTCGTTGGGTATGGTGTTTGCCAATTCTATTCGCAAACAGAGGAGGTTTTGACAAGCTGTTCAAAGATGCCTACATTCGTTAATTTTTCTTTATCCATCTTGGCGATTCAAATTGGCTGTTAAACATCACTTTAAGCATCTCCATTGTATTTGTAACCAGTATTTTTATTATCATATAAGGTTGGTTTATACCAATTCAAGTACTTTTAATACTTTAAAGCATTGATGCATAAGTCTTATATGATGGTATTTCTTTATGCATACTAACTTGAAGGAAAAATAGAATTCTTACTTAGCTGGATCAAGGGCGTTTTCAATTTAATTTACCTTGTCATTAATTACACCGGCAGTCATCAGCAAAGGGAAAATAAAAATAAAGATATTGGTGATTTTATGAAATTCATTTCTAATAGTGTCTGTCTTCTTGTTTTCAGTCGGCTGAAGTTGATGTGCTGGATCGGCTACCTTTCCTGTTTGAGAAGCTGAGGAGCTTAGTCATTGCCGTGGATTTTACTGAGATGTTCGCAATTTTATCTTTTTTCTGCCTACTAAGAAGTGCCCCTGTTCTTGAAGAGCTCATTCTTTGTGTAATGTTTAATTACCACTTGCGTATTCTTTCATCCATTACTTATTTCGTGATGTTCCTGATTTTTTTTTCATTTTTGTATAGGGATTGAGCGATGGTTCACAGGTAATCAATGCAGATGAGAAATTTTTGAATGCTCAGTGGGTTGACGGTATGTTTGCCAAACTGCATGTTGTGCGAATGAAGAACATTCTATGCCTCTCTAATGAAATGCACTTTGTGGAGTTCATTCTGTCCAAAGCAAGAATTTTGCAAGTGCTATCTGTTAGGCTGGGTCCTGATGCGCTATGCAGTCATGAGGAGGTGGTTATTACTAGGAAAAAGTCCAATTTACTACCTCCATGTATAGGCTAGGTCCAAATAACCCCTTAATGTATTAAATGGTTCATTTAACCCCCTCATTTGATCAAGGGCGTTTTCAATTTAATTTACCTTGTCATTAATTACACCGGCAGTCATCAGCAAAGGGAATAACAAAATAAAGATATTGGTCGATTTTTATGAAATTCATTTCTAATAGTGTCTGTCTTCTTGTTTTCAGTCGGCTGAAGTTGATGTGCTGGATCGGCTACCTTTCCTGTTTGAGAACCTGAGGAGCTTAGTCATTTCTGTGGATTTTACTGAGATGTTCGCAATTTTATCTTTTTTCTGCCTACTAAGAAGTGTCCCTGTTCTTGAAGAGCTCATTCTTTGTGTAATGTTTAATTGCCACTTGCATATTCTTTCATCCATCACTTATTTCGTGATGTTCCTGATTTTTTTTTCATTTTTGTATAGGGATTGAGCGATGGTTCACAGGTAATCAATGCAGATGAGAAATTTTTGAATGCTCAGTGGGTTGACGGTATGTTTGCCAAACTCCACGTTGTGCGAATGAAGAACATTCTATGCCTCTCTAATGAAATGCACTTTGTGGAGTTCATTCTGTCCAAAGCAAGAGTTTTGCAAGTGCTATCTGTTAGGCTAGGTCCTGATGCCCTATGCAGTCATGAGGAGGCGGTTATTACTATAAAAGAATATCCAAAAGCTTCACCTAATGCGCAAGTCATCTTCTTGGGTAGCGAATCTACAAATACGTAAGCACTCCAATTCTGATGTTTTCTTTATTTCATATATACCTTCCAAACTTTAAAGTGATTTTAAAACTACACAGTTGTACCTTGTTATTATGTCTGGTATGCCATTTTGGGCACCCAAAAGATACAGTTTATTCAGTATTTACTGTTTGGTTGTTTGGCTGTAAGGCCAACAAGTTTGTGTGCGAACATCGAACTCATACGATGTAAACTTCTCTTCCAAAGCTTATGCTATCCGAACTAGGTTGCTTGTTGCAAATGTTATATTGTTAAAGAAAATGTAGCGTGAGGCTTTTGAGGTAACCTGTGCTAGTGAGTTAACAAAATTAGCTTATAAAGATTTGCAGATACCTATGGCAAATCAACATTAGTGTAATCATGCAAACCATTTTGGTGTGGGCAATGAGTGCAGTCTATGAAGTACTCCCTCTGTCCCAAAAAGAAGTCATTCTAAAAATTTTAGGACAGATTAACGAGAAAGTAAAATGACCTTGATTGCCCTTAATTGTTAGCCATATTTGACACTAATTGGTTGTTGCATGCACATGCACCTACTAAATATAGTAGAATGACTTGTTTTTTTGGACAAATTTTGAATCCTATGGTGTCTTCTTTTTTGTGACGGAGGGAGTACCACGCTTAACTTAACTTCAGATTCATATTTGTAGGGACTAGAAGGAACTAAATTGAGAAGCTGATGTGGATAGTAGCTTTACTTACCCCTCCCCTCCTATCTTTTTTCCTTTAAATTTTGTGCACAAGCAGTGTAAATCGAGAAGTGTATTTTAGATTAGGTTTGGTTTGCCTGGGATCTCTGCTGAGTTTATCCTCATCTTCACAGTTGTGGTCCAGTTATTGGGATCCATTGTTCCAAAAAAAATTCATGTCCAGAGTTATTGCACTTTTCTCATCCTCCCTTTTTGCACTTTTTCATCCTCTCTTTTTTTTTCTCTCTCTCTATTATGAGATGCTGAGCTGTTAATTGGGCCATTCAATAGGGTGAGCATGGTAATTAGATTCTAGTTACAATTGGTGTGCCAGCATGGTCTAATTACATTTTCTTTACATCTGGTATGTGTGCATAGGATAACTTTCTTATCCGATAACTGGATTTATTTGCTCATCAAATGCAGTGGCCCTATCAATACATCCACTGAGAACGCTAAGGTGGCAGAGGTACAGACAACAGGCAGAGAGCATGACACTATAGAGATACCCGCTGAGGATGCTGAGATGGAAGAGACACAGACAGAAGACCACAAGCGTGGCTCTATCCCTACATCCACTGAGAATGATGAGGCGGAAGAGATACAAACAACAGGCAGAGAGCATGACTCTATTGACACACCCGCTGAGAATGTTGAGATGGAAGACGCACAGATAGAAGATGGCAAGTGTGGATCTATCTCTACGCGGCACTGGCGCCATCGCTTACTGCTGCACCATGCACGAGTTTCTTGGCCTCGGCCGGCGCCTTGCTCTGTATGGACGCCAACGTCGCGGGGCCTTGCTCCGTATGGACGCCACCGTCGGGATATCTGTTGATTTGTTGGGATGGTGTGGCACCATCGACTCCGAGGATGAGGCAATGCACATCTTAACCCATGCTTATTATGTGTTTGATGAAATTTCCAGACGTCACTGCGCCTTGCTTGGTGTTTCCAGAGATACATGGTTCTGTCTAGCAAAATTCAAGACATACCACAAATTGTCTACAGAAACACACATGTCTACTTCTTTCTCCTGTAGGTTAGGCAGTGTAGGGTGGTTTCGTTTGACTTTCTGCAACTGATGACTAGACTCTAGAGTAATCAAAGATGATGCTATCAGAAATGTCTGCCATTCATGATGTTTATGTATGAAGCAATAGAAATTTCTGTTTGAAAGATGATGGTGTCAGAAATTTATGTATGGGAATTTAAACTAGTTTTGCAGTGCACTTTGGTAAATTAAAATGAATCGTCAACTGTGAAAATGTGCATGTCAGTGCTCCATTTCTGATAGATTGTTTATATTTCTGCCTTGCATGAAGGGGACTTCACAACATTTGAACTCTGAAAATTATAGTGGTTAAATTTGCAGTGTTCTCTAGAGGTAGTGTGGCGTGTTCTTAGTTTCAGGTTCTCCTTGCTCTTAATTTGCTTCAGGTGAGATACGGAACATAATTTTCTCTTAATTTGCTCCGGTACATGATGCTATAGTAAACAATGATTGATATAGATGGAACAATAAATTGGTTATTAAGTAATTAGCTTTACCGAGCAATTTTTTCTACTTTTCCTGCTGATCTGGACTTTTCTGCTTCATGAGTTTATTCTTCTGTTTATGATATCAGTGTTTACCTCTTTGATAAATGATTTATCTGTTGTTCATATTGTGATTCATAATATGCACTTGCCAGGATAAGTGTGCCTCACAGACTGCTTCTCTTCTCTTCCATGTACACTGTGTGGCTCTTTCATGTACAATGTTTTTGGGATCTTGTTGCTTGCACATTAACATGTTGAGATGATGTTGCATCTAGCCAACCCAAATTAGTTGTTGATTGAC
>OAMR01000231.1:1534797-1563971 GCA_900205405.1 Echinochloa crus-galli | reverse complement strand
CCCTACATCCACTGAGAATGATGAGGCGGAAGAGATACAAACAACAGGCAGAGAGCATGACTCTATTGACACACCCGCTGAGAATGTTGAGATGGAAGACACACAGATAGAAGATGGCAAGTGTGGATCTATCTCTACGCCCACTGAGAATGATGAGGCAGGAGAGATACAGACAATAGGCAGAAAGCATGACTGTATGGACACACCCGCTGAGAATGTTGAGATGGAACAGACACAGACAGGAGATGGCAAGTGTGGCTCTATCTCTACATCCACTGAGAATGGTGAGGTGGGAGGAACACAGACAACAACAGGCAGCGGGTGTGAGTCTATCGATACATCCATTGAGAATGCTAAGATGGATGAGGCTCTAGTTTCAAAAAAGATGGATGAGGCGCAGACAACAGGCAGCGAGGATGAATCCATAAATACATCCACTGAGAATGCTGAGGTTGAAGAGAGACAGACAGCATGCAGTGAACAGGTGAATGATGTACACCCTCGGAGGCGACATCGGCTGGATCTGGAGTCTGTAGCACAGCTGGAGCAGATGGAGGTGGATATACAAAAACTGCAGGAGGACATGCGGCTAAATCTTGACACCAGGAGATTGGAACTTGAGAATAGGACACTGCTGCTTAATTTTCTCATTGAGAATCTAAAGTACGGACCTTGCTTCAAGGTAAAACCACTAGCTTAGCAATTCTTCACTTCATATCTGACAAACATGTGACTCATGCTGGCTGGTTGAAATGTAGGAGTTGTCTGAACATACCAACATTAGTCTGCCACCGTTTCCTGAGCCTTCATCGGTCCTATCATCGCTTCTGGTAAGTAATGCTTGATGATTCTATTGGCAACAACTATCGCACCTCTTACATGATTGTCTCGTATAACTTCTTTTGATGAAGGTCACATCCAGAGCTGGAGGTTCTCCTGCGAATCTTGGTGTCAATGGTGCTGCAAGTGTTCATATGGATTCTTCAGAAGACGTTGGTTTAAATAGTGCTGATAATGCTCAGCCAGATCCTCATGAAGATGCTACCATCAATGTAGCTATCATGGCTCCAGGTGATTCTTCGGGACATGCATAAATAGTGCTGCTGTCAATGCTAAGTTTCTAGCCGTACCATCAATGATGCTAGCATGGCTCATGCCGATTCTTCAGAATATGCATAAATGATGCTGCTGCCCTCACGTGGATTATCCAGAAGACCATGGAGTAAATGGTGCTTCCAATGTTCATGCGGATTCTTGAGATGACTTGTTGCCAATGCTACTAGCATCCCCGAGGAGCATGCAGTGTCTGATGATTGGTTTCATGATTCCAGTCCTCTCCCCGCTTGCTTCAGTGCTTAGCTATTCTGTTGGCGCCATGTACTCTTACTGAACAATGTACGATTTGCTTCCATTGTGAATTATGCTTTGACAATGCATCCCACATTTGTTGACTTGTTCAATCTGAAATAGCATGCTGATTGTCGCAGAATTTGAGAATCCAGTATTGTTCACTATTGATAGCAAGATCTGTATGGATTGAGATGGTATGGATGGTGGCTTGTGCCTGATCGAACTAAAGTGATCCCTGCATCTGTTTCTTTCGCCGGGTGCACAAGGTGAGGGCGAATGTCTTGCCACTTTGCAATTCCAAATAGTTAGAACTTACGCTCTACACAGTTATGGGCGAGACCATGCAGCAAAAG
Source organism: Echinochloa crus-galli (assembly GCA_900205405.1). Classification (NCBI taxonomy): domain Eukaryota; kingdom Viridiplantae; phylum Streptophyta; class Magnoliopsida; order Poales; family Poaceae; genus Echinochloa; species Echinochloa crus-galli. The sequence goes on along the minus strand of OAMR01000231.1, from coordinate 1,562,268 downwards.
GGCAATTCTGGTGGTGTAGGACTAGCGCACATTCGAAAGGAATGATCAATGGAATACATATACACACACTCAAGTTTCATAGGACAAGGAAAGCTAAGAAAGGCTAGGCCTATTGAAGGTGACATTTCCTGGCCAATTATTGTGTTCCATCTCATATCAACGTTTCATCATTTGTTGTCTTTTCAGGGGCATATTATTGCTTGTCTTGCTCGATTGTGAGTGACCACTTGTATCTAGATTTCCAAAATTTTTGGTTCTCAATAAAGGAGTATATCCAATTTTACTAATTCTATCACAAGCATTTTGGATGTGTCTACACGGCATCCAAGGATAACAGACAATGCAAACTCTGTTTTCTTGCAATCCTACAAGCTCATACATGCCTCAGTTCACGGATTGTGGGTCCGAAAATTTGTATTTCGAATAGGTTCTCTATCTTAAAAAAAAAAGAAACAAGGATTTCTGTTTTGGATGTATGTTGCTGACTTATATCCTGCCTTTGCAACTAGCATGCCATGTCCTCTACAATCCAAAATTCCAAAACCATACAGCCCATACGTGATGCGAGCAAAATAAGTGACAACGACACTACGATCAAGGGTTGCCGAGTGGAGACATGCATGAGAAGACAAACTAACGTTAGATCCGATCATAAGCATCCGTCTCTCGCAGTGCAATCATCTGTGAAACTCGAAAAAGGCACAGTAGGGCTGGCCGCGGGCGGCCTCGCTAGAAAGCTATACAAATGTGTATATATGGAATAAAAGATTTGAAAATGAAAGCGAGTGTGGCAAACTTTGGTTGGAATTTGCAACATGCCAACCGGTTTGTTTATTGGATTTCCCTTTTGTTTTTTTGAGAAACGTGAGGGGGCGTTTGACGTCCGCGTGTCCGCTCGTTATAAACCCCCGCGACCCAAACTACCACGAGTGCAAGCAAGCATAGCCCAGTGACATCACAATACAGGGAGAGAGAGCGCCCAAGCTTGTAGTATAGCAGCTAGCTGCTCAGCCTCATCATCATCTCGGTTGCACGGGGGGTTTGGGTACATCAGCAGCAGCCTCGTGCAAGCAAGCAAGCAGGCAGGCAGGCAAGATGATGCTCGCGTACATGGACCGCGCGGCGGCGGCCGCGGAGCCGGAGGACGCCGGCGAGCCGGCGGCCGTGGCGGCCGGGTGCGCGGCGGCGACGGACTTCGGCGGGATGGTGAGCGCACTGCCGGCCGCCGTGGTCCGCCCGGCGAGCGCGGACGACGTGGCCAGCGCCATCCGCGCGGCCGCGTCGACGCCGGGGTTCACCGTGGCGGCCCGCGGGAACGGGCACTCGGTGTCCGGGCAGGCCATGGCGGAGGGCGGGCTGGTCCTCGACATGCGCGCGCTGGCTCTGTCCCGGCGCCCGCAGATGCAGCTCGTCCGCCCCGCCGACGGCGGCGGCGGGCCCTGCTACGCCGACGTCCCCGGCGGCGCGCTCTGGGAGGAGGTCCTCCACTGGGGCGTCAAGAACCACGGCCTGGCCCCGGCGTCGTGGACCGACTACCTCCGCCTGACGGTGGGCGGCACGCTCTCCAACGGCGGCGTGAGCGGGCAGTCCTTCCGCTACGGCCCGCAGGTGTCCAACGTGGCGGAGCTCGAGGTGGTCACCGGCGACGGCGAGTGCCGCGTCTGCTCGCCGTCCACGCACCCGGACCTCTTCTTCGCCGTGCTGGGCGGGCTGGGGCAGTTCGGCGTCATCACCCGCGCCCGCATCGGCCCGCTGCGCCGGGCGCCCGCGGCGGTGCGGTGGACGCGCGTGGTGTACGCGAGCTTCGCCGAGTACGCGGCGGACGCGGAGTGGCTGGTGACGCGCCGCCAGGCCCCCGGCGGCGAGCAGGCGGCGGCGTTCGACTACGTGGAGGGCTTCGCGTTCGTCAACAGCGACGACCCCGTCAACGGGTGGCCGTCCGTGCCCTTCCCCGGCGGCGCCCGCTTCGACCCGGCCCTGCTCCCCGACGGCGCCGGACCCGTCCTCTACTGCCTCGAGGTCGCCCTGTACCAGTACCCCGACGACGACGAGCCGGACAAGGTAGGTAGCAGTAATTGCCTCGCTCCCCTCTCCTCCTCCGCCCCCGAGTAGACAGCTCGAGTCCCCACCCACCCCCCGCGGCGGCCACGGCTCGTCGTGTATCCCACTGCTGGATTCGGTGATGGAATCGGGCGGCGCGACGCGGGGTACAATGCGGCACGGCCCGCAGCGGCCGTGACGCGATCGCGGCTGCCTGCGCCCGGCCCGTGACCACGCGGATCGCGTCTTTTGGCGGACGCAGCCCCGCCCGCCCGCTCGCTCGCGTCGTCATCATCACTTTGTTTGTCCCCACGGAGCAGCACGTACGGCAGCGCACTTTCCTCCGCCACGCACGCACGAGCGAGCGAGCGACACGGCCGGGCGGCATTGATTGCTGGGATTCTCTCTCTCTCTCTCTGTTCCTATCCTACCGGTCGAGCCGATCGATCGATCGATCGTCATGCTGATCTGATCTGATCTGATCCGAGGATGATGTTGCAGGGGGCGGCGAGCCGGACGATGATGGCGCCGCTCAAGTACGTGCGGGGCCTGGAGTTCGCGGCGGACGTCGGGTACGTGGACTTCCTGTCCCGGGTCTCCAATCTTATATGATTGATAAATTATTTGTCAGGTGGGGTCGGTAGCGGTTTCAGCTCACAGTGTGTCGTCCTAGCTAACACGGCGGAGTACGTCGGTCTGGTTGGTTTGGTGCAGGTGGGACCCCAACACGTCGGTGGCGCTGCCGGACGGCGAGGTGTTCTACCTGGTGGCGCTCCTCCGGTTCTGCCGCGGCGGCGGGCCGGCGGTGGACGAGCTGGTGGCGCAGAACGGCGCCATCCTCCGCGCCTGCCGCGCCAACGGCTACGACCACAAGGCCTACTTCCCGAGCTACCGCGGCGAGGCCGAGTGGGCACGCCACTTCGGCGCCGCCAGGTGGAGGCGCTTCGTGGAGCGCAAGGCCCGCTACGACCCGCTGGCGATCCTCGCGCCGGGCCAGAAGATCTTCCCCAGGGCCCCCGCCGCGTCCTCCGTCGTCGCCCACCGTGTAGCGGCGTAGGGCCGGGGCCGGGACACGGGGCGGGGGAGGACCAGCCGGCCAGCCGGGACCGATCGAGCGAGGCGGCAGGCAGCCGCTGCTGTTTATTTGTTGCCGGTAATGATGGTGATTACGCCGCTGATCCTGGTGATGATGGGCGATCGAGCTAGGGTCGTGGCGAGCAGGGCAATGATGGCGAGCGATAGGGCCACCGTTAGGTGCATCTGGCTGGGGTCTGCAATTCTGCAAAGGGATTGGCGTGTGCGTGCGTGCGTGTGTGTCAGCGTGTGTGCGTGTGTGCGTGTGTGTGTGTGTGTGGAGATCTTCATGAAATTTTCCATGGTTGCAAAAGAAATTGTTTCCGCTGGCCGCGTGAAGGAAAACGAAATCGTTGCCAGCCACCTTTTGCGTCCCCCGTCCGCGTTTGCCATTTCTTCCTCCGACCCGACCCGGCCGCCGATCGGGTGGCGATGTGAGATGGCGACGCGACGCGACGCAGCGAGCGCTCGTGGCCCTCTCAGCCGCCGCCGTGGCGTGGCGTGCGCCCGCCGGACTGTTCCGAGCGCTTCTAGTTCTATTCCAATTTCCATTCCCTCCCTCGCTCGCCGTCCTCCGGCCGGGGTCCCCGCCCGGCACCCCACGTGGCGCCCCGGCCCGATCCAAACGCCGCGACCGCGACGCGCCGGGCCGCGCGGGGCCGTTGGTTGCCTTGCCCCCCGCAGGGTCCCTGTCCGCCCGCCTCGCTCGCTCCCCTGGCGGCTGCCGTGCCGCCGATGCGCTGTGCACTGTACAGCGACCGCCAACAAAACCGGCCGGTCGACGACGACGCCGGCACGGGAGTACGGGACAGGCCGGGGAGAATATCACTGCTGGCCTGGCGCGCCATGCCGTCCGCACCTCCTCACCCGATCGAGCGCGACCGCGGCCGCGAACAGGACACTGCAGGGCCCGTCGTTTTTTAGGGCGGCGCGCGCGCGTTTTGTTGCCGAATTTTGTGGGTAGCATAAACACTGGCTTCGCCGTCGGCGGCACGCACGTACCACCAGTGCTTGCTTTCCCTTTCGGCCCGCGCGCCCCGTTGCGTGACGCGAGACGGATCGCGACGGCAGCGTCTCAGAACAGGAGATGCGCTGGTTAATTTCGTACGTGCACACCACCTCACGTCTGCTCTGGTTACTGGTATCTTCCACTACACCCGTGTCCGTCCAGGCCCAACTCGCCCCGTCACGTGTGGACACGCGCGCGGCACACGTACGCACGCACCTGGCCAGTCCGATCCGTTCCAATCGGCGGCGCCGCCGCGCGCATGCAGAAAAATCGCCGAGACCGATCGAGCAACCCATCGTCGAGGGAACGCAACGGATTTTCGCGCGCTGTCGACTGGCCAGGACGAGCCGGCCGGCGAGCTCGATCGATCGATCCGTCCACCCATCGATCGCTGTTGCGCTACAGGCTGCTGGCAACGACGCTGTCGAGGGAGGCCGCCGGGCGATGGATTCGGTACTGATCCCGTCCCGGAGCCAAAAAAAGATAGAGAGAGAAGCGTTTGTTTATGAATCCAACTGCAGAGACTTATCCCCGGAATTAGGTACGCGAGGGCGACCCGAGCTTAGATTTATCGAGCTCATCCTCCCTTATCCCCTCGAGCTCCTTCCATGTCGCAGGCTGGCAGGAACCAACGAGCGAGTTTTACCGGCCGGGTCTTTTTCGATCGTCTGGTTTGTTTATCGCGACGCGATCGAGAGCCGGGAGATCGAGGGAGCTTTGATTTCGGGCGGGCGACAAATAAAAGGAAAGGCGCTGCTCGAGATCGGCGAGGGGATCTGCTGGGACGACGACGCCCCGGGTTTTATATTGGGGCCTGCCCCCCCAAGCGTGGCCTTTCTGACAACGCAATCTAGGCTATCTATCGACTAGTGTCGTCAAAGCGACCGTATCCGCGATCCACCCATCATCCTTAACATCCTCTCTGTTCTCTCTTTCTTCGTCGGATAACTTTTTTTAAATAAAATTAAAAGAAGACAACAAGAGAGAGACGACGACGAAGGCGGCCGCGCGCGCCGTGTCCCGTTCCAACGGCCCACGTGGTTTTCGGTTTCTACTCTACTGAACTACTACGACGCAAACGACACCGGCAGGGAGAACCCATGCACGATGCATCGGCGCCGCCGCCGCCGGTGAGCTCAGCGCGGCCGTCGTTTGGCTTGGGCCCCGGGCCCGGTGGGGACGAAACGGACACGAGGGGGGGCGGATGCACTGAACGGTCAAGAGGCCGGATTAGCGCGCGGCCGATCGATGACATGCATGTATGCCTGTGTGTGCGCGTACCTGTCGTGGGTGGGTGTTCATACCGGGAGCGATCGGCTTGACTCGGACGAGATGAATGAAAGCATGTTTTTGTTTTGATCGGTGGTGTTTGTGGGTCGCGTCAGTGAGAACTAGGGAAACCGGATTGACAAAACAAATACCAGTTGCGGAAGATGAAAAGGACGGGTCGATCTTCCAGAAATTTGATTAGCAACTGGCTCCGTTTTGAGCTGTGAGCGGTCAGAACTTCTTAGGATGAAACCTATTTAATTACTCAGACTTTAGACTCACCATAATAAGTTGTATTTTCTATATTTATATCGATCCGTCCACCCATCGATCGCTGTTGCGCTACAGGCTGCTGGCAACGACGCTGTCGAGGGAGGCCGCCGGGCGATGGATCGGTGATCCACGAGTCCGGCCTGGTCCCGTCCCGTCCCGGAGCAAAAGAAGAAAAAAAAGATAAAGAGAGAAACGTTTGTTTATGCATCGAACTGCAGAGACTTATCCCCGGCCCGGAATTAGGTACGCGAGGGCGACCCGAGCTTAGATTTATCGAGCTCATCCTCCCTTATCCCCTCGAGCTCCTTCCATGTCGCAGGCTGGCAGGAACCAACGAGCGAGTTTTACCGGCCGGGTCTTTTTCGATCGTCTGGTTTGTTTATCGCGACGCGATCGAGAGCAGCCGGGAGATCGAGGGGAGCTTTGGTTTCGGGCGGGCGACAAATAAAAGGAAAGGCGCTGCTCGAGATCGGCGAGGGGATCTGCTGGGACGACGACGCCCCGGGTTTTATATTGGGTGCCTGCCCCTGCCCCCCACAAGTGGTGCCTTTCTGACAACGCAATCTAGGCTATCTATCGACTAGTGTCGTCAAAGCGACCGTATCCGCGATCCACCCATCATCCTTAACATCCTCTCTGTTTTCTCTTTCTTCGTCGGATAACTTACTTTTTTAAAAAATTAAAAGAAGAAGACGACGACGACGGAGGCGGCCGTGTCCCGTTCCAACGGCCCACATGGTTTTCGGTTTGTACTCTACTGAATCACGACGCAAACGACAGCACCCATCGGCGCCGCCGGCGCCGGTGAGCTCAGCGCGGCCGTCGTTTGGCTTGGTTGTCCCCGGCCCCGGTGGGGACGAAATGGACGCGACGCGAGGGGGGCCGATGCACCGAACGGTCAAGAGGCCGGATTAGCGCGCGGCCGATCGATGACATGCATGTATGCCTGTGTGTGCGCGTACCTGTCGTGGGTGGGTGTTCATACCGGGAGCGATCGGCTTGACTCGGACGAGATGAATGAAAGCATGTTTTTGTTTTGATCGGTGGTGTTTGTGGGTCGCGTCAGTGAGAACTAGGGAAACCGGATTGACAAAACAAATACCAGTTGCGGAAGATGAAAAGGACGGGTCGATCTTCCAGAACTCTCATTAGCAACTGGCTCCGTTTTGAGCTGTCAGCGGTCACAACTTCCGCGAGATGATTCAGATGGTTAGATACTACATTTCTTAGGATGAAACCTGTTTACTCAGACTTTTAGACTGATCACCATAATAACTTGTATCTTCTAGATTTATTTTAGAAGTTAGAGTTTAGTTTTTTTATTTATAGTACTCTTAAATTGTAAATCATTCTAAGATTGTATATCAAGTTTATACAATAAAGCACTAAAATTGATTATACCAAATAATTATTATTATATTCTTTATTAGATATAAATTTTCATAGTATATCTATTTAGTGGCATACATCTTTGTAACATTATCTATAATTTTAGTCAGACGTCAAATAGTTTGATTTTTTAAAAAATATTGAAATAACTTACAATTTAGAACGAATTGAGTACATGATCGACATACCTATTGACATCCGGAGGACAATGTACGAAATCGTAGGTAAAACGGGGCCAGGGCTATACTGAAGTTATAGCGGTTGACAGAACTATCCGCTAAATGTCATAGCTCATTATTGTGTACATAAGATTCAGTACATGCTTATAAAAGTAGAACATACATGGGTTAGTTAAGAAAAAACAATCACGTCTTCTATAGAAAAACTCAAAAGTGGAAGGTTTTGTATACTAATCTATGGCGTAGCCGCTGAGCGTACTCTAAAGCCTAGCTACTTCTGAGCTTTGCATACGTCCCCAAAGCCGTAAACCCCTCTTCTCGGAGCACGTACTATACTCAAAAACCACAAAAACATGTTATCGAGCGTTCCCACGACCGCTTCAAGGATTTTCTGATTTCAGGCGCCTACAATGCTGGATGTGACAAAAAAAAATAAAACCGCTATTAAGAAAATACGCACATGAAAATATTTCAAAAATCACACATGATTTTCGCTGTTAATTTTGTAACTAAGTTGTCACTTACGGCCGAGCGAGAGGACAACCGAGCTCATCGCAACAGGCCTTTTTTCTCTCGAACACACTTTACACGGTCACTTGCACGTCAGCAGGCAACAGTTCGACCAAGTTACAATCGGAGGTAAAAACCCTGCTAAAACATCTGCTGGACCGGACGGTGCTCAGCCTGATCAGTCCAGCTCAACGAGCTCACATCACGCTTTTCCCGCTGCCAAATGGCGGGTCACTGGCGTTACACGGATCACCGATCCCCACTTCCGACGCCGGTGATGCCCACCGAACTGAGAGGGATCGGAGAGATGCCGATCGGCGACGTGTCGGCCGGGCGTTCTCCGGCGACTGCTGGTAATCTCGCCATGTGGCAGCAGGCCACGCTCGTGAAGCCGTGATAATGGCGCGAAAGCCTGCATCATTGTCCTAGCTAGTTTGAATCAGCTGTTGTTGGCGCTAGTCAATGCGGCGATCGATCCATATGGCAGGTGCTTGAGCTGGAAGGACGAAAAGATCTAGCAGTCCTGCTGATAGCATCACTCACTGAAAGAGATGCAGGCAGCAGCCGGCAGCTGCAGGGAGATCTTTTCTTGCTATCTTCCTAGCTCTTTCTATCCAGTTCGGTGGATGAATGGATGGTCTCTGCCCTCAAGTCCCCCTAGCTAGGGTTCTAGCTCACGTTCTTGCTGTGACCGGATTGAGCTGCGTGTCGTGCCGCCTTTGGATCGGCAGGCAGGCGTGTTCGTCAAGTTACAGTTGACTCATGAGCGTGATTATTACAGGACAGTAAAAACCAAACTTTGGATTGACGTGTATCATTTTGTTTTTTTATTTCCTTGTTAATCTGTCCTAATATTTTGTAAAATGATTTGTCCTCTGGACAGAGGGAGTTTTTTATAGAATGAAACTTTTAATATACATCAATATCACACATTAAAAAAATCTATATAAAAATTCTATATATCTAGCTAGAAGAGGCAAAATGAGCTGCAATTTAAGACAAAAGTAAGACAGAGAGAGTAGTTAAAAGAGAGAGACATCCTAGTGATTATGTGGTTCAACATCACTTAGCAGTCACACGACTCAACTCCATCAATGTCGCTAAGCTGATTTTCCAAATAGTTTTTTTTATTTGGAAAAATTCTAATTTACATAAAACTCTTATTTTTAACCCCTCTACTACAAAATCGTACATCATAGGCCATCCAACCGTTGAAACCATACAAATTAGGACCTTTTTGTGGTTTCAATCGTGGCTTTCGATTTTTTAGATTTATTTTAAAATGGTTGAATCTTAAAAATTCAAAACTAATTTATTTTAAATCCCAAAATTATCAAACTGGAGCTCAAAAAATTCTAAAAATATAACCTATATGTTGGTGCTCTGTTGCAAAATAATAATTTAATTAAATAATAAGTATGACTAGAAGCAACAAAAATGAGGAACAAAAATAAGATCCAAATAACTCCAAACAGAGCACCAACATATATATTACATTTTTAGAATTTGTATGGTACCGGTTCATATTTTTTAAATCATTTTTAATATTAAATCATTTTTAATATTAAATCATTTTTTGATTTTTTAAAATAAATAAAAAACCACCTATGGAACCACGCGAAGGTCCAAATTTGCACAATTTTAAAAGTTGTATGCCCTATGATGTCTGGTTTTATAGTAGAAGATTGAAAATCAGACTTCTGTCATGATTGGAGGTTGTAAAATGGTCTTAGACTTCTGCTGATGTCCTTTTTTATAAGATGGCAAAAAGGGACTAGATGGAGAAAGAAAAACTAGATTAGCATGAATATAGGTTACCGTTTTCTCGAGGATATGATTTCTGGATGAATTCTTTTTCTTTCTTTTACCCGGTAGCTAGTAGCATAAAGAAACCCCGGAATATTGTTTTTTTTTCTGGCTTGCGAACCAATGCAAGTAGTGGGAATATTGGACCACAAGACGCGTGCAGACGCTTTCACTAGTAGCAGTTCGTTCTACCTCACATCAATCAATTTTAACAGTTGTTTGATAAGCATGCACGCATTGCTTGCGCCCTTGGCTGGCCCCTACAGGTTATGGACCTCGAGAGCTGGGGTTCAGGGACAGGGAGAAAGCAGCGTGAGCACGCGCGCGCTGCCCCGCCATTCCTCCAAGCTACATCTCCTTTTTCCGCAGCTTCACCTACAGGAGCACACGCATTCTTTTTTTTTTTGGAAAAGGAGAACGCACAAAGGAACAGTGAGGTGCCGCAAATTTGCAGTGCATGTAATCAGGTAGGGCAATGACAATGTAATCATCATGCATGGACGACGATCACGCATGATCCCAATGCAAGAACACACGCAAGACACAAGTTGCTCTGAGAGGGACTGAGATTTGTGAGTTGTGACAAGACCAAAGCGGTCTCGATCGGTGAGTTATTAGGGCCACCAGCAGCATGCAGGAGCTATAGGTAGCTTAGCTGCCTTTGGCGGAGTTGACCTTGGCTCCTGGGGCTGGGCATCGCATTCTGCCGGCCGGGCCGGTGATGAACTGATATTGTGCATTTGTGCTCGATCGCGCATAGCATAGTGAGCGGAAAGTGGGAGCTGTCAAATAGAGAATAATGCCGACAGTGGCGGCAGTGTCCTCCGGGAAAGGATTTGCACGGTAGCACGGTGCCTTCTTTTTTTTTTGGTAGTGAGAGGGCTTGATGAGCTGCTAATGGTATGACTGCAAAGCACCTTGTCGTGTTTTCCGTCAGGTCATGATCGTGTGGGGCGTGGAAAGAAGCCGAGATGCTTGTTCTTCGTGCTGTCTGACAGCAGCTTGTGGGAGATTATCAGCACAACAGTGGTAGCTGTGTGTGAGTTTCCAATTATATGGCAAGCTAGACTTTTGCTAGGGAAGTGTTGGTGCACCGAAAACTCAGATGAGAAAGTAGCTAGCTAGTGCCGCCAATAACTTAGGATTCGCTTACGCGTGCCAACGTGGGAGGGGAGAAAGGAGGGCACGTGGCTACATAATAACCAGGAATCGATCGGGTGATAAGGTACACGGTAGCTGCTCCCTCGGTCCCTCTATCGTAAGAGAAACAACTTTTACTAAATATAAAAAAATATATATTAATATTTATAATATATAATAAATATCATTATATAGATATTTGAATCTAGTTTTTTAACAAATTTTTTTAGAGATTAAAATGTTACACATATTATCTATAAATCGAATCAGAATCTAAATCGTGGCACGGAAACCAACGACGACAGATATAAAGGGACAGAGGGAATAGATTTGAATTATTGAATAGGCTCCAAACTTAGCCCCCTCTTTGGCACGGTTTCAGATTCACTTCGAAACGCGTTTCGAATTTCAGTTCTCCCTTTTAAAACATTTGTTTGATCAATAGTAGCATTTTTATAGAATGATATGGTTCGTTGGATATATTCTGACTCTATGATAAGATATTAGTTGAAACGAGAGAGAAATAAATCAGAATCGGATGAAACGCCATTTTGTTTCTTACAGGCAATGAGGCAAGGCATATCGGGTTCATTTTCTCTTAGTAGATAGCACCTCTGTTTCGAAACATGTCATTTAGAAGAAAGTTAACATACAGTGTGCTGTTTACAGAACAAATTAATTAATCAAACATTACATATATATTTAAAACCGGAAAGACTATCCTGTTTTTAGAATCATTGTATTATTCAGATCAGAAAAGAAGCTATTTTTTGAGTGAAGAAAAGAAGCTAAATTTGGGCTTGTGGACACGAACTTGCAAGCCCGGCCCGACATCTCAACACAGCCCAAAGCCAGGCCCGCTCAATGGGGCCCAGTCCAGACAAGTCCCCCAGAGACGAACTCTGTTACTCTGATTTGCAGCAGCAGCAGCAGCAGCGGCATCATTTATGATCGACCCGCAGCGTGAAAGTGAAACGAGGAGGCATCAATCAGGGGCCTGGCCCTGCACGTGACTTGAATGAACCGAGAAGGATCGAGCCCATCGGTGGCATCCCCACCATCGCCCCTGTAACCCTGCCGCTCTGGTGTGCTGTGTCACTGTTGTGTGCACCGCAAAGCATCTTCCTGCACCGACCGGCCGCGTGCTCCGCGCCGCGCTCGCGTTGCCTGCGCCCCGCCACGCCTCACTGGATTCATTCACTGCGCTCACAGCAGAGGCAGAGCGCCCCAGCTCGCCTCGCATTGGCTGGCGCGCAGCGCGGACAGAAGAAGAGAGCAGGCTGCGTGATGAGCGTGTGTGTGTGTGCGCGCGCACCGTGCAGCATGCATGCCAGCTCGGCTGGAATCGACGCGAGCTTTCTGGTTTCTGGCTTTCCAGCCGTCGTATCCTCTCCGCTCCGGGCCCAAATCTCCCCGGCCGAGGAGATTCGCCGTCGCCCGCGGCTTTAGTAACCTGCGCTGCGCTGCCGGCCGCGAACATGCGGCCACGGCACGCAGGGGATCGGATGGACGATACTGAACTGACGCTTTAGGTTGCGCGCTTGCGTCTTTAAGGCCGGTGTAGATTCTGCCCGCCGTGCACTGCGGTGCGGTGTTCATTATTCAACAGTGGTAGTACTATTACTATTATAGTACTACTACTCCTGATTGTACTCCTAGTCCTAGGAAGATTGATGGCGGGGCCTAACGGCACGGCGGCCGGGAGATTTGATTCCCCTCATTGGTCATAGTTAAATCGGTCGGCATGCACGCACACGCGCACGCATACTACGCTCCAGACACCGGCCAGTTGCGCCTGCCTGCACATGTGAGCAGAGCTAGCGCGCGGCCGTGGACGTACAGTACAGGATGAGATGCACTGCACTGCACTGAATAAGCAAAGCAAACATTGAACGCCGCCGTGGACAGAACACAGAACAGAATGGTGCCAGGGACAGCTCGCTCGGACGAGATATATTTCACGCACGCAGCGCAGGCATGTGAGATGGCGCAGCGCGCGGCCAGCACCCGGCCGGCCGGGCTCGCGCTAAAGCAGCAAATCAAAGCGGAAAGGCGGCACGTTCGGTTCTCTCTCTCGGGTTTTATTTCGCTTTGCTGCCGCTTTTGAGGCTACGACTGACCGCCATGCGATCGAGCTGCTCTGATTCTCTCTCCGCGCCGCGGCGAGGCATCCTCCCTCCGGCGCCACGCCTTTAAGCGCGCACGCAGCGGTGTCAATAAAGCGAAAGATTCCGAGGCAGCGCCCGGCCTTGCGAGCCACAACACACGGCCGCCGGACGGACCGGTAGATATGATACTCTTGACTGACACGCCTGCCAGACGACTCAAATTAAGGTCTGAAATCTGAAGCCATGCCATGCACAGAGACAGAGTCACAGTCACTAAATTCTACTCCCTCCGTCCTAAAATATAAGGTTCTGAAGCATTCAAACTTAAAAAATAACATACAGGAGAAATGACATCTATACCCCTCATTTTACACTACCCACCAACTCTCCACCTACCCTATTTAGTTTTGTCTTATCCCTCCAGGATCTTATATTTTGGTATAAAATTTGAACCCTTCAGGTCCTTATATACCAGCAATACTGTGCAGCTGTACACTCTGCCTCCTTCCACCTTCCCCTACCCTCCTTGGTCCTCCCTGGATAACAAATTCATTGCCATCGCCTTCTCTCTGCTGGGAGCCTGGGACTGGGAGAGAGAGACAGAGGGAGGGAGACGAAGTGGAGATGGAGATCGATGCGTTGCGTGCAGAGAATCTAGCAAGCGCTGGCAGCAGCAGGCTCGCTTTGCGCTGCACACGACGTGGATAGGCTTCTTTTGGGCGTTCAAAGTTGATGTGCTCGCTCGCGGCCGCGGCCGCAGAGTATAGCCGCGATTCTCCTCTCCTCGGTCACAACTCAGAAAGCGCAAGCCTTTTTTTCTCCATCGATCTCTTCTCCAAACCAAAGCCGATACCCGGCGCCCGATTTTTCTAATCCTCCCCCACGCTTTCTCGTGATACTGCATGATGCGTTCTGTTGCCAACTTGCCATGCAGGCATGCAGCCTACAGTGTCAGTTTGCAGCTTTTCATTTCTAGTAGTTGGATTTCCGTCGTCGATCATCTCGTACAAACGAACGCTGAAGAGGAGGTCGTCGGAATCTCATGAGAATAATGGTTCCACTCGAATACATGAGGCCGGAATCATGTACCTTGTGTGTTTCACGATCGGTGGACTGGTGGTGAGAACAAATAAAGCGTGGACGGCGCTTTCTCGTATGATCATATCCGGCAATATCTTCAGCGGAGATAAAATCTGAACGAGCATTATTCGTTGCCAAGTTAACATGAGAGTAATGGGCCGGGGAATAAAACAATGAGCCAATCTCGAACAATATATGCTGTGCCTATTCCTGAAATATGACATTTGAGGAGAGGTGTCCACGCCGAGAAGAAAATGCTACTCCTAACAGTTTAATTGTAAGGATTAGATGGAGTTTCTTCTGATTAGAAGAACTGATTTATGCCTTCCAGATACTGTAGGATATATAGCATTTGCATATCCATATTTAAATACCAAAGAAAATATCAGAATGAGCACTATACTATGAATTAACATTTGTGCCCTACCATCTCATCATGGAGGTTATTAACCTATGGTCACTTCCCTTCCTATATTATACTGACGTGGTTCTTCCTAAGTATATACTCGTTTTTTTCCCCGGCATCCATACAACCTTACCCTGCAAATCTGCTTACGAAAAAGAGTAGTTCAGATAATGCCTTTTCCTTGTCTTCTTCTGCCATGACATTTCCCGTAGAGCATCTCCTTTTGCAACATCTATAGTAAACCGAGCTGCCTTTTCATGCAGTCATGGAGGCCACCACCAATTGGCGCACATTCTTTCTTTCTTTCCCTCCTCACAGCACACCTGTATGTCATGAACCTGGGTCAAAACAGTCAAGGTCAATTGTCAACTCACCACCCACATGGAATATGCAAAAGAAATGAAAAGATCGATTAGGGCTAGAGTCTTTTCATGACTAGGGCATCTGATTCTCCCTCCATTAATTCAACCAAGTGCGGTACACTTGAACTCGGTGTGCGCCCACAGGCGCACTTCATATAGTTTCTCCAACATGCACCCAAAAGTTTGTGTGGATATCCAAGAGAGAATCAAAGCTTCAAGCTCAACACAAGGAAGTAGTTAAAGTATTTTCAATGTTGTGTTACCCAAAACAATATGAGTTTCACTTCATGGTGACAGTATAGTGCTAATCTCTTTGTTTTTTCACGAGTTTCGAAACTCTGCCGAATCGATTTAAAGGAGACTAACTATACATTTTTTTTACTCAATCACCACCCTAAAAGTCTAGACTCTAGACCATAAGCTTCTCAGAAGATACAGACGAAGCTTAAGATCCATGGAACACGAAAGGAACATACAGGCAGATTTAGTGCTGGAGAGAGATTCAGATGCTGTAGTCCATGGACCAGGGAGGCAAGACACTGCTGAAGATACTCTGCAAAGACGTAGGGACAAGCTGCAGAGGAAAGGGGGGAATAGATCAACAGATCATCGATGTAAACAACTCCCAGCTCTCTACAATCCACAGAGAACCTCTCCTCAAAAGGAGGGCGGCCAGGATTGCTGCAAAAGGAACGAGCCCTGTTGCGCGCCGTGCAATTATGGCCCCATGATTTCACTTCCCGACGACACAAAAACAGTGCAGGGTCCTACCTAATGCAGTACTAAACCCTCCGCTTTTGCTAACGTTAAGTGTGCCCTAAAGGTTGACATGCATGGGCTCAAACACTTGGCTGCTGCTTGCGTATTTGCCTTTGCCCTGTTCACGAGGAGGATCTGATCTCCGCTGGCTTTCTCCTGTGCGTGCAGCTGCCTCCTCTGCGCCCATGCATGGCATGCACGCGAGCTAAGTTTCCCATCAAGGCATCAGCGAAAGGTGATGGACGTTGTTGTTTTTGGAGAGGGAACTAACTTTAAGGAGAGAGCTGGCATGCATGCTGGAACCTAGCTCTGTGAGGAATCAATCAATAAAAAGAACGTCAAGTCCTGAAAAAAGAAGAAGTCATATGTTCTAGAATATTCTCATTTTGAACGGGATTTCAAACTGAAATTCTGTTCAAACGTAACTAAGGCACGCGTCAAAATGCTGCATTGTGTCAAACTCAGTGCTAATAAACAAGTAAAATTCAAATGTGTACTGTAGCCATAGTGGTTTTATATACAACCCATGATTTATGTAACTTTTGCTTTCCGGCCCTAAGATAACATAAACAACACAACGGTGGCGCTGCCATTGGGCACGGCAGAATCGGCCTGCTCTCCGGGCCTCCTCCCTAGCTTTTCCGAGATACGATACCCAGGCGAGAACGCCGTTGGCCACGGCAGAATCTTGCAAAAGAGTCTTCTGCAGTCTGCACGCTCCCCGGCTGGAGCTCGATCGCCTCGCCGGCCGGGAAGATAGCGGCCGGCTTTATCTGTTCTGGGACGAGCTAGCTCGGAGATGGTCGCTCGCTTTTCCCTTCAGCGTGGATTGCATGCAGCTTGTATATATTTTAGTCGGAGTGAGTCGGATACTCCTCGCGAGTCCCCATGTTGATTGGCTGTTTGGGTTAGGGGCGAAAGCGAGCTTATTTGGCTGCTTGCTTTGAGATTTCCTTCTTTCCACAGAGGCACATGAACTGATGCAATCTACCCTTTCTCTCTCTCTTTTTCGAAAGAATCTCACGAGAGTCGGGACACACTTACTTTCAGATAAAGCCCCGTAAGAGAGTAGGTAGCGTTGAGAGAGTGGTGAAATGGAACCAGGACCAGTGTAAGGAGAGAGAGCGGCAAATTCACTGCGGGCCCATTATTTGGCTAGATGGGCCAAAACTAGCTACTTAGTGGGCTCATTGAATTGTCACACAACGGCCCATAAGCCAAATCAAGTAGCAGCATGAAATCGTCACATGTGAGCCCTTGTAGCCCAAAAACTAAAGCAATGTCACGCGAGAGCCCATCAGCCGCTCAAAACATTCTTGGGGGCGTGCTCGGAATTTCTACCCATAGATCTTATTTTCTACTTAATTCTTTTTACCCACCCCTCACAGAAAATCCATATGTCGGATCCACGATGAAGTACATTGATGGTTTTGTGATGCCAAACAAAAAGAGTACTTTCTAAAGTGTTTCAACCGTTTGGAGACTACTTTTTTCAACGCAAAAAAAACTTACCTGCCTTGGGTACCCACGCCCCTACCTGCCCATTTTATGACCTTTTTAATTTGATTTGATCTTTATACATTGACCCTTTTAATCATATTTAATCTTCATGCGTTCACCTATTTGATTTCTTTGACTACCTATTATGTACTTTAGTCTCTAGTTGAACATGCATGCGATGTTATGCACATCTTGCTAGTTAGTGCAAAAGATGGATAATGAGGTGATGTAGGAGAACAAACCATAAACCATATGGATCACATGTGGAAACACAATTTGATAGGTAGATGAACGGGTGATTAATTACTTTGAGTATCAGACTTGAAATGCATTTTGCTCTCTGACAGTGATTTGGTTTTGAATCAGTTTGAACCACTATAATTATCTATACTATAAAGATCCTAAACAATTGAAACACTTTTTACCAAGATAAAACTCTACCCACCTCTCACACCGGACCCACTTGGCAGAAATTATTCTTAGGTATAGAACCTAACCTTCCCTTATTCCAAACCCAACGTTCCCGAATGTTTCCGCCAAAGCCAAAAATATTTTGTCACCGCTGGAGCTTACCCGCCCACGCGTACCCACGTATTTGACTTCCCAAATTGTCGTGGGGGAGTCGTCTGCGCCCTGCCTATTCTCCATCTCCATGCATAAATCAATAATTGACTTGCCAAGATGCCCACGCATGCCTCTTCCTTCCATACTGCCATATGCACACATTTCAATCAAATTAATTTGCTTCCATGCTTGCAAGGGAATCACGGATGTCATGCAAACAAATTAATTTTCCTCTTTCCATGCACGTTAACCAAGATCATGCTCATGCAAATTTGCTTCCGTATATGTCACATATTCCAATCAATGCAAATTTTCCTCCTTCCATGCACTATTTCACGCATCATGCATGCTAATTTGCTTCCATATATTCCATACGTCATGCAAGTTTCCTTAGTCAAGGAAAAATAATTGAATTGTTTATAATTAAGGAATTGATTGATTATCATAGGTGTGGGAGTCAACCAGGAAATTAATTGCTTACCATAGTTGTTGGCATCCAGGTTCATCCCCTTTGTCTCGTGCCTACCTATATATATAAGTCGCCTCCTCCACCTCCTCCTCCTCGGAAGACACTAACACATCGCTTCTTCCACGAACTGATCGACTGTCCACCGGTGAGGCGGTCATCGGTAACCACTTCATTTCCTGACATTTGGCTTGTATATATATTTTAGTCGGAGTGAGTCGGATACTCCTCGCGAGTCCCCAGGTTGATTGGCTGCTTGGGTTAGGGGCGAAAGCGAGCTTATTTGGCTGCTTGCTTTGAGATTTCCTTCTTTCCACAGAGGCACATGAACTGATGCAATCTACCCTTTCTCTCTCTTTTTCGAAAGAATCTCACGAGAGTCGGGACACACTACTTTCAGATAAAAAAAGCCCCATAAGAGAGTGGCGTTGAGAGAATGGTGAAATGGAATCAGGACCAGTGTAAGAGCAACTCCAACAGCCTCTCTATATTCTACTCTCTATATTTCTATTTAGCTAGCTATTTAGCAAAGATTCACTCTCTAAAATGCAGTCAATTCCAACAACATCTCTAAATTTTAACTCTCTATGTATTCAAATGTCGTGGGCTTTTTTGCTTTGCGCCCATTCAGCGTTTGCTCAGCCCATTCAAGCCTACGCCGCTGCCCTCTACTTTTTTTTCTCCGTCATTTTTTCCCCTGTGTGTCGTCGCCGCCGCTCTCTCCCTCTGCTCCTCCGACGCCGCCGGGACGGGCGACGGCTTCTGTTCCTCCGACGCCGCCAGGCTAACGCAGGAGATATAGAAGAGCGAGGGGATCAAAGGGATAGGTTCACCAAAGGCGGAGGTGCAGGAGGCCTGCCGGTAATCGGCTCGCAGCGGAGGAAGCGATCGGCGATGTGGAGCTTCACGGGGACGCGCTTCTCCGGCAGCAATCCGGCGACGAGGACCGCTCCCGGGGCTTCGACTCGTCATGGTGAAGCTCGTCGTGGTGGTGGTTCCCTCCAAAGATGACCGAGGTGGCCGGAAATTGGTGGGTATGGCGGTGGCTCGGAGCTTCACGCCGGCGCACTTCTCCCGCAGCAATTCGGCGACGAGGACCGCTCCCGGGGCTTCAGCTCGTCACGGTGAAGCTCGTGGTGGTGGTGGTTCGTCCCGAAGATGACCGAGGCGGCCGAAAATTGGTGGGGACAGCGGCGGCTCGGAGCTTCACGCCGACGACGATGCTCCGGCGACAGGACGACAACTTGAAGCGGCGGAGTCGCTGCGGCTTGACGCGGGGAAGCTCATGGTGGTGGCTGCCTTCGTCGGCGCTGCTCCCTGCGGCGAATCACGGCGGCAATGGCGCCGGCGAAGCTGTCTTCTTCATACTCGTTTCTCGCCGCGAGAGGAGGGCAGTGCGGGAGGGGATGGGGCGCGGCGCGGGAGGAGAGGGAGGCACGGCGCGGGAAGGCGGGGAAGCTGCGCGGGAGAAGAGGATGGAGAGGCTGAGCGCTCGGCAAGTTTCCCGAGCGAGGAAGGGGGGAAGGCGAGCCGGATGAAGTTCCGAGGAGTTAGCCGAGGCTGTTGGATCGAGTCTTTTCGGTCTTTTCTTTTTTTTTTACCGAATAAAATGAGGCTGTTGGAGTTGCTCTAAGGAGTGAGCGTAGCAAATTCACTGTGGGCCCATTATTTTGCTAGATGGGCCAAAACTAGCTAGTTAGTGGGCTGATTGAATTGTCACACAACGGCCCATAAGCCAGTAAATCAAGTACTGTTTTTTATGTTTTCTGATAAAAAACCAACATTAATAATGTACTGTTTCAATATTTGTAATGTATTAACTCAACACTTTAATTATATACTCCCTCCGTCTCACGATATAAGGCGCGCAATTAATTCAAGATTCAACCTTTAAAAGTTTTGACATATAGTTAATCTTTCATAATAAAAACTTTATCTAACAAAAATAATACCATTAGATTTGTATTTAACAATTGAAACACTTTTTACCAAGATAAAACTCTACCCACCTCTCACACCGGACCCACTTGGCAGAAATTTTTGAGTCTACTAGACGGTAGACTCGCGAAAACCCGACGTTCCCGAATGTTTCCGTCAAAGCCAAAAATATTTTGTCACCGCTTAGAGAGTGGACTGGAACTTGCTAAACAATTAGTATCTATACTATAAAGATCCTAAACAATTGAAACACTTTTTACCAAGATAAAACTCTACCCACCTCTCACACCGGACCCACTTGGCAGAAATTTTTGAGTCTACTAGACGGTAGACTCGCGAAAACCCGACGTTCCCGAATGTTTCCGCCAAAGCCAAAAATATTTTGTCACCGCTGGAGCTTACCCGCCCACGCGTACCCACGTATTTGACTTCCCAAATTGTCGCGGGGGAGTCGTCTGCGCCCTGCCTATTCTCCATCTCCATGCATAAATCAATAATTGACTTGCCAAGATGCCCACGCATGCCTCTTCCTTCCATACCGCCATATGCACACATTTCAATCAAATTAATTTGCTTCCATGCTTGCAAGGGAATCACGGATGTCATGCAAACAAATTAATTTTCCTCTTTCCATGCACGTTAACCACAGATCATGCTCATGCAAATTTGCTTCCGTATATGTCACATATTCCAATCAATGCAAATTTTCCTCCTTCCATGCACTATTTCACGCATCATGCATGCTAATTTGCTTCCATATATTCCATACGTCATGCAAGTTTCCTTAGTCAAGGAAAAATAATTGAATTGTTTATAATTAAGGAATTGATTGATTATCATAGGTGTGGGAGTCAACCAGGAAATTAATTGCTTACCATAGTTGTTGGCATCCAGGTTCATCCCCTTTGTCTCGTGCCTACCTATATATATAAGTCGCCTCCTCCACCTCCTCCTCCTCGGAAGACACTAACACATCGCTTCTTCCACGAACTGATCGACTGTCCACCGGTGAGGCGGTCATCGGTAACCACTTCATTTCCTGACATTTGGCTTGTATATATATTTTAGTCGGAGTGAGTCGGATACTCCTCGCGAGTCCCCAGGTTGATTGGCTGCTTGGGTTAGGGGCGAAAGCGAGCTTATTTGGCTGCTTGCTTTGAGATTTCCTTCTTTCCACAGAGGCACATGAACTGATGCAATCTACCCTTTCTCTCTCTTTTTCGAAAGAATCTCACGAGAGTCGGGACACACTACTTTCAGATAAAAAAAGCCCCATAAGAGAGTGGCGTTGAGAGAATGGTGAAATGGAATCAGGACCAGTGTAAGAGCAACTCCAACAGCCTCTCTATATTCTACTCTCTATATTTCTATTTAGCTAGCTATTTAGCAAAGATTCACTCTCTAAAATGCAGTCAATTCCAACAACATCTCTAAATTTTAACTCTCTATGTATTCAAATGTCGTGGGCTTTTTTGCTTTGCGCCCATTCAGCGTTTGCTCAGCCCATTCAAGCCTACGCCGCTGCCCTCTACTTTTTTTTCTCCGTCATTTTTTCCCCTGTGTGTCGTCGCCGCCGCTCTCTCCCTCTGCTCCTCCGACGCCGCCGGGACGGGCGACGGCTTCTGTTCCTCCGACGCCGCCAGGCTAACGCAGGAGATATAGAAGAGCGAGGGGATCAAAGGGATAGGTTCACCAAAGGCGGAGGTGCAGGAGGCCTGCCGGTAATCGGCTCGCAGCGGAGGAAGCGATCGGCGATGTGGAGCTTCACGGGGACGCGCTTCTCCGGCAGCAATCCGGCGACGAGGACCGCTCCCGGGGCTTCGACTCGTCATGGTGAAGCTCGTCGTGGTGGTGGTTCCCTCCAAAGATGACCGAGGTGGCCGGAAATTGGTGGGTATGGCGGTGGCTCGGAGCTTCACGCCGGCGCACTTCTCCCGCAGCAATTCGGCGACGAGGACCGCTCCCGGGGCTTCAGCTCGTCACGGTGAAGCTCGTGGTGGTGGTGGTTCGTCCCGAAGATGACCGAGGCGGCCGAAAATTGGTGGGGACAGCGGCGGCTCGGAGCTTCACGCCGACGACGATGCTCCGGCGACAGGACGACAACTTGAAGCGGCGGAGTCGCTGCGGCTTGACGCGGGGAAGCTCATGGTGGTGGCTGCCTTCGTCGGCGCTGCTCCCTGCGGCGAATCACGGCGGCAATGGCGCCGGCGAAGCTGTCTTCTTCATACTCGTTTCTCGCCGCGAGAGGAGGGCAGTGCGGGAGGGGATGGGGCGCGGCGCGGGAGGAGAGGGAGGCACGGCGCGGGAAGGCGGGGAAGCTGCGCGGGAGAAGAGGATGGAGAGGCTGAGCGCTCGGCAAGTTTCCCGAGCGAGGAAGGGGGGAAGGCGAGCCGGATGAAGTTCCGAGGAGTTAGCCGAGGCTGTTGGATCGAGTCTTTTCGGTCTTTTCTTTTTTTTTTACCGAATAAAATGAGGCTGTTGGAGTTGCTCTAAGGAGTGAGCGTAGCAAATTCACTGTGGGCCCATTATTTTGCTAGATGGGCCAAAACTAGCTAGTTAGTGGGCTGATTGAATTACCACACAATGGCCCATTAGCCCGTAAATCAAGTAACAGCATGATATCGTCACATGTGAGCCCTTGTAGCCCAAAAACTGAAGCAACGTCACGTGAGAGCCAAACCCTCTTGGATTCCTATATATCGCTGAATCAAGTTTCAAAGAAATGTTGAAACTAGGCAGGCTTAATAGAATGTGGAGATAGATCTTGGCTCAATGTTGAATCTTTCAAGACGTTGATTAGATTCTTGGGGCGTTCGTTTCGCGGGCCGAAATGTCCTTCCTGGGCTTGCGCGACGCCGAGCAACTTCCTTCGTGTCGTTTTCGCCAAAAAAAAAAAATCTTCGGGCGGAAGAAGATACACGTCGGAGACGGAGCCCGCCGGCCGCAACAGCAGCCAGGTGCGTGTGTAGGACCGTCGCCCGTTGGTGCCTCCAGCCTCCAGGTGCACGTCCCCGACGGCACCGGGCAGGAGGCACCCAGAGGCCAGAGCCAGAGGGATGGAAATATGGAATACCTCACGGTTCAGCTCCGCTCCGGTGAATATCCCGACGACGCGCGTCGTCCTCCGGGCCCCGGCCCCGGCCCGCGGGGCGCATCGCTATCGCACTCGCCTGCCGTGGCCGATCGGCAACTGCTCCCCGTCGGACTCTAGCGCACAGGCCGGGCGCGCCCATGCATGCCGATCGAGCTAGCGCGACGACCTGCAGCGCGCACGGGCCCGGGGGTTTTCATCCCGGTGCCTGTCTCGCTGGCTCGCTCGCTACCACATCCGCGCGCTCTCGCGCGCGTTTGCGTCCTGGCGCGGTCGCCGACCCGCGCTCGCGCCCCATGTGACGGCCGGTGTCACGATGCGCGTGTGAACGGCGGGGGGGAGTAATGTCCAACGGGTGTGGATAACCCAGCGGGTAAGCTCGCTGCAGCATGCGCCCTTCGCTTGCTCGTCAGTCGTCACCGGCGGACGCATCCACGCTGCCGAGGGTGCCGGCCTGCGCTGTCGCGGTCAGCTCAGCTCGCCGATGATCTATTCCCGTGTTAATTTTGCTCTGGCGCCTGTGCTGAAGATGCATGCGTCCTGCTTCCGTCGGCGCCGGCGAAGGTCCCGACCCGTCCTGACTTCGTCAACGGCGAACATGCCGGCGCCCGGCGTCGAAGCTGTAGCCGAGAGCCACGAAGAGCATGCCGTGGTGGGCGAGCTGCATGGCGGCGGTCAGCACGGTGGTCTCCTGCCCGCCGCCCTGGGTGCCCGTGGTGAAGAAGACGCCGGCGGGCTTGCCGGCGAGTGCCTGCTCCTGCCAGAGTCCGCAGGTGAAGGCTGCTGCTCGCGGAGGACGCGCCCGCCCAGGGAACTGAACGGAGGTGAACGGCGGCGCTTGAGGACAGAGAAGGGATACACGGTGTTTTGATCTACTGAAAAATGGGTAATGGATAAAATGGACAATTATCCTCAATTATCCTACCCATACCCATAAATAAATGGATAATCCATACCCTCCCCATATACCACGGATACGGATTTGGATGCGGGGAGTGGGTATCCAGTGGCAACGTGAGATACAATCCGTGCCGTGCACGCACCAGTGCGACATGATATTGACGTGGCTGTGGAAGATGTCGATCGATCGATGGGCCGCGGCTTTGGGATATTCCCACCCCGGCCATGGTTGTATCCGTATATACAGGTCATTCTTTTTTGAACGAATTTTTTTTGAACGAATATATACAGGTCATTCTAAGCTGTGATTGTATCCGTATATTACAGGTCATTCTAAGCTGTGAATATATAGCAGATATACTAATTTCTTTGCAACGAATAATGGGAGATCTGCGATGGGATTATGTGCTGGTGCCGATCTTCAACAGATCGGCTTCACTCACTGGGGGTTATGGATAGCCATATTCCTATCTATGATCCTCATTGGGTCCTCCTACATTGGGCACCGTCCTATCAAGTATATGGCAGGTTGTTGGCAGGGGCTTGGGCCAAGAGATCCTGCTATCACTCTTGTTGCGGGTGGAGAACTGCCAAATATTAATAACAATAAAGCAGTGGGAAATATAAGGAAAAAAATCCAATATGGGTGACAACAAAACGACCACAACCTATCGTAACAACTAATAGGACAACAACCCTGACTAGTTAGAAGCACAACTATTGTCACACCGAGTTCGTCACCCGACAAGACCAAGATCGTCGTGACAACATCCGCAAAGGACCGGTCTCTAGTTGGCTATTGTTATTGCATCGATCTAGACACTGACATGTGGGATCACCTCTAATCCAATCTTCACCAGCCCCTTTGCGTCACTTTTAGAAGGATCGCCGCAATCTCCACTACTCTCCCACTGCACCACATGGGTGTCGCCACCCTATCCTCCTATATGCTGTAGCCTCTATGATGGCTAGACACCATTGAACAAAGATTGGATCTCCATTGCTAAGTTTTCCAAGGAAAAGGCATCACATTGTCAAACGGTAGTCAAAAACATATATAACCCTACCTTGCCTGACTGGTCACCGTTGCATTGACCCTCATGGGCCACCTCCTACTCATTTTCGTTGGCCGCCGTAGGTCATCCTCAGAAGCTGACATCATACACCCAACATTACATTGTGCACAAAAATTCTCCTCCGTTGCCACAATCCAGGTGGAACCACCTTGGCTACGCAACCGTCATCAAGGCAGCTCAACACCCAATGCCACTTCAGTACTGCATTGTTTGGCCGCTATGCCCTCCAATTTACAGCTAAATGTATCAATCGATACAACGGTTGTCATATTAATAAATATTCTCTTTTCTAAAAAAAAATGCCCTCCGGCATGGTGCCCTCCCATTGTGTTGCGCCCTTCCTATTCCTATGACGCACCATCTAGGCCACCGCACATGTCCATACTCGATGTACATACCAAACCTCCATCTAAAGGGGGCAATAAAAGAGCAAGTTCTGTGCCGCATCGATAGAGTCAAGATATGTTACCCTATTGACTATGCCCCTATCACTTCCTTCCCTATTAGGTTTTTGACATACCTTGGTGGGCTAAAGGGGAGGGTGGGCGTGGAAGGTGAGGGCTATTGGTGGCGCTATGAGGGAGCCACCCATGTCACCTTCTTTGGCGACTTCTAGACCAATCGACTAAGCAAGTCATCTTGATAAGTAAATTGTGTGGACATGCATGTAACAGAATAATATCTATGTAATGCTCTTCATCAAACTCGGCCTATATGCCCACTTTGGCGAGGGGTCATGAAAATGGGCCATCATTTGTCAAACTTACCTTACAGTTTTGGTAGTCTGTTCACCAATACTGCCCTCAAATTGAGGGAGTGGTCTCATAGTGAAGCTGCACACCATTACTGGACAACACTGTCTTTTCTACCTAACAGTCCCAGACGTGAGGCTACAAGCACTCATTATTCTAACTTGTTCAAAAATATGGATAGAGCACAATACATGGATTCTCAAGCACAATCATCCATTAACCAACAACTAATTCGATAAAATCGAAGACGAAGTGGCAACCTAGTATTTGCAGTCTGCATTTGCTAATGTCGACAAACAAAACTTCACCTATGTTTCTTGTAGGTAAAGGAAAAACGTTCTGGACTCTCACAGTCTCACCCACGCAAGCAGGAGGAAGTACCATTTTAGCACTTTCTCTTGGTAACTAGGGTATTATAAATATTGTTGAGTAATGAAATGTTTGGATTCCCGAGGCGACTTGCAATGGCTATATTTTGTTTTGTTAAAATGAGATAGACAATGTTTTAAAAAACCCAGCCATAAATTGCTAATGTGGAAAGAGGGAATAACAATGAGAGATGGGTAAGAGGGCACAAAATGGGAGGGACTGCATAGTAGGGATAGGGGAAGCATTTTGATAAATGCAAGGTCTACGGTCTTTTAGTTATAAAAAATGGGTGGTGGCCCTTGTGGGGGAGGTCCAATACGGAGGTCTACAACAAGGATCCAGGAAAACTACTTGAAACAAAATGGTGGGTTTCGCCAGATATTTCTGGGTGATGCCATCTGTACGTGAAAACATATATGCACTCCATCCTACCGTCACTGGCGGACCTCCCTTGGGGCCAAACTGGGCACCGACCCCCCCCTACTCCATGTATTTTTCCACTAAGTGAATAGTAATTTTACTGCTGTACACTCCTATACAATGTTCAACTACATAGACTGGCCCCCCCTGTTTTCATGGTCAAGGTCCGCCACTGAGTACCAGTATTCATAAACAGAAGTATTTTTTTATGAGCCTCAGCTGTTCCATCAACACAAGATCTTGGTGTGGATTAGGAAGAAAGAGATGTGCCAGCAACCACCAGGCAAGCTTGGTTTCTTCTTTTGGAAACATCACACTTTTCCCTCATGATCCCAAACTTATGATTAGACGACATTGATGATTTGATGAAGAAGAACCGAGGTGGCGAGGTCAGGTAACCAGAGGGTTAGGGAAATTATTGGGATTATAGGGATATATTTAGAAGTTGGCTGGTCAAACAATGACGCTAGCTAGCTGGATAATGGCCGGATCAGATGTGGCATTGTGGCAACGTGGACCGCCGCTGGCCGAGGGTGGCAGTGGATGACTAGCTGGTAGTCTCGGTATCGGGAGGCAGCAAAAACATATCGCATAGTAGTGGATAATGGATAAAATTTTATTTCCATGCCTTTCATTAATGGCAGTATTTCCATGATAGCTAGTGTGCCATCAGGGAAATTAGTTCCGACGGTTTTGTCTATATCCTGATGGTTCCAAGCTGTGAGTGCAATTTCCATTTCGAGTAGTGAGTCGTCGACCTCAACAAGTGGATTCTTGGTGCCGTGTGGTTGCCAATTAGCAATTTTTCATGACCAAGAGTTTTTTGAATTAGGCCAGTCTCAGTGCAGGATTTCATCACATGGTTACCTAGACCAGAAACTAGGTAACTGTGACAGATGAGTTTCATGGTGATGAAACTCCTCTCACATCCCATGAAACTCTTCACTCTCTCTCCTCTGCCACATCAGCACATTAAATGCCATGAAACTCT
>OAMR01000231.1:1458438-1522291 GCA_900205405.1 Echinochloa crus-galli | reverse complement strand
GGGGGGTGGGGAGGAGGTGAGCGACGCGGGGGCCGGTTTCTTTTTCCTCACAGACGGTTTCGCCTCCACGTACGCATATCGAAACTACCTCTCTAGCTGGCAACAACTCTAGATCGAAACTACCTCCCTAGCTAGCTGTAAGTTGTTGCCATGGCCAAGATGGTATTGCTTCCCGTGCTCCTCGATCTCCTTCCTCCTGCTTCCCTTCGGCTCCCACGCGCTGACCCAGGACTTCTGCGTCGCCGACCTGGCCTGCGGCGACACGCCGGCCGGGTACCCGTGCAAGTCTAGTGTCAGACTGTCAGCGCACTGACTTCTACTACCACACGGCCTGGCTCCCAAAGGCAAAATCAACCCCCTCGTCAAGGCCGCCGTGACGCCGGCGTCGTCGACCAGTTCCCCGGCGTGAACCTGCTCGGTATCTCCATGGCCAGGCTCGACATCGAGAGGTGGGCGGCGTCATGCCGCTGCACACCCACCCGGCTGGCTCCGAGCTTCTCTTCGTCGTCTAGGGCACCATCGGCTACATTGAAAAAATAATACTGATTAAATCATAAAATAAATTTAGAAAAATACGAAAGCGTGAGTCGATGACTCGAACCCGTATGTGTAGGTTCCACTAAAACCTTAACAAGTAACTTGCGATTAGTTCACCTCTCTTTTTCTTAAGATACTACACTTCATGGACTTTTAGGATTAGTTTGTTATAGGATAAAGAGTGACCAGATATATGGTACGGCAATAGGTCGATAAACTATGGGTAAACAAGTTGAAAACATTCAAACATAATTAGCTATAGGATTTTGAATTGATCTTCAAACGACTATGTCCTCGTCAGTTTTGAAGCAAGGGGAACAACCCCAAGGAGGCAAGGAAAATGATCCTCTTGTGTTTTTTTTTCTTGAGATTCAGAAAAGCAGCAGTTCATATATATTTTGCCCCCTCACAACGTCTTATTCCCCACAAGAGCCATCAGTTCAGAGTCATCTAATTTCCAGAACCACTTACAAAGAAAATTTAATTTGATTAAGGTAGTTCCAGTCCAACCACCAATGGAAATGTCACCTTCATGATCTTGACAAACCATCAGTAAATTGATTATATATTACCCAAGCAGTCTTTTCAGTTGTTTCGTGTTCGGCTTGAGTGGGCGCATGCAATTGCGACGCAACGACAATTTGGTCAGTAAATTAATATGCATTGTGGATTAGTCGATCGATGCCTTGTGCATCAAGAAAAAAAAATTGTAAATGCCATAAGCTGACAGTGCAGTCAGATCACACCTACCAGACAGATCTGCAAAATTACTTCCTTATGTCACAATGGTTAAATATTTCTGAAAAAGAAGGTTCGATCAAATTTTAACTCGAGTATCG
Organism: Echinochloa crus-galli; assembly: GCA_900205405.1. NCBI lineage: Eukaryota > Viridiplantae > Streptophyta > Magnoliopsida > Poales > Poaceae > Echinochloa > Echinochloa crus-galli. Next base: position 1,520,915 of record OAMR01000231.1, on the reverse strand, counting down.
ATGAGTTTTCACAATTCATGTTAGAAACGTGAAAATTATGTGAACAGATTTACCCTCAAATTATTTTCGTAATAATGTTATAAAATTGTGTGACTCATAGATACACTATAACCAAAAATTGTACCATATGCATCCAAGCACTGCACTCCTTGCCGCGCCCGCGATCTCATGTCGTGCGTTCTTATTACACAACACGGACGCTCAACTGCATTCATCGTCGCCGTGCAGCACTTGGTCCTCTTCTTACATCATTTTGATCCATGGTGGCTTTGCCTTCAGCCTTCGACTCCATTAGTTTTTTACGCTCACGCACGCACGCACACACTCATCCTTATGAATACACGCACGCTCTATCGTTGTCGATGCGAACGTCGCTTACCATTTAACACATAACGCCAGTAATTCCTGAGAAAAAAATCTAAAAAAAAGTGTGAGCACCAAAATTTGAACCCTCATGAATAGTGTTCCGCTAGATCATTCTATCATTGGCCTATATGCCAATTCGCTTCCACTCCATTAGTTACTCCAACAATGCAACATATGTACATGTATATGTGGTGTTCATATCCTGAGTCTTCTTGGTCATGCAGATCACGAAACTACTATAAGGTGATGCACATCCGATCGAATAACTCGACTAATCCACCAAGGCCTTGTTTAGTTCCCAAAAGTTTCCAAAAAGCAACTCCCAAATACACTATGCAAAAAGAAGATTCCCTATCACATCAAAATGTCATAACATACGTTGATGAAATAAAAAAACTAATTGCACAGTTTTGTTGTACTATGCGAGACGAACATTTTGAGCCTAAATAATCAATTTTTAGACAATTTTTCGCACATACAAACGAAAATACTACAGTGACGCAATGATTACGAAGTGACATCTACCTCCCAAATTCACCCTCCCAAGTTTGCATCTAAGGCCCAACATGACGATCGACATCCATGCAGAGACACCTACTGACGCTGACGTTGACAACACATGCACATTGACAAAGACGTACTAGTCTGTCTCAAACGTGTAAACCTCATAAAGAATAAGAACGTTTGCCGCTGGCTTCTCTTGCATATATAGAGCACCAAAATAACATGAATTAACCACGCATCAAACACAGACTAACAATAGCAGCAAGCTTCGCCGGTCGGCAAATTACACATCACTACTACAGAACTCTTCATCACAAACGGTTCCAAGAATGTAATGCTCTCATCACAAACGGTTCCAACGGCTACATGTCCCACCTGCCATGGAACCGTTTGTGATGAGGTCCATCACAAACGGTTCGCAATACGAAACGTTTGTGATGGCCTGGAGGCACATCACAAACGGTTCCTAACACGAACCGTTTGTGATGGACCAACATCACAAACGGTTATTGTTAGGAACCGTTTGTGATGTCTCGTACAGTACAAAACCCCACTTCCCCCTCCCACTCTTCTTCTCCAACCCGACGCCCACCATTTCTTCCACCATTATTGCGGCCATTTCTCACCGAATTGCTCAAGAAATGTAACGTTTTTTGAAGAAAGCTCTCCATCAACTTTTTTTGAGGTTGGTAACACTCAACTCTTCCAATTTGTAGCTTGTTTTAATCACTAAATTTGAAATTTGACATGAATTTGATGGAGGGGCTCTTTCATCCTCTCTAGAGCTCATTTCTCATGAAATTCAATGGAGCAACTCGAATTTAGTAGGTAGATCATTAATAGCTTGCTTGAGGACACATGATAGGCATTCTTCCATGATTCTTTAGCTTGAATTGTTGCAAAATTGAGTGAAATGTGATGAAATGTCTCTTTCTTTCCTCTAGGCCAATTTTCATCAATTTATTCATTGATTATCGAAATGGGTAGCTCTCATTCCATTCCAACAAGGTTAGTATCTAGCTTGCTTTGCTTACTTTCTATAAGCTTGAATGGTTGCAAAATTGAGACAAATGTGATGAAAGATCTCTTTTTTTCCTCTAGGCCATTTTTCATCAATTTATTCATGGATTATCAAAATGTGTAGTTCTCATTCCATTCCAACAATTTATTCATGGATTATCCAAATGTGTAGCTCTCATTCCATTCCAACAAGGTTAGTATCTAGCTTGCTTTGCTTACTTTCTAGAAGCTTGAATGGTTGAAAAATTGAGACAAATGTGATGAAAACTCTTTCTTTTGCCTCTAGGCCGTTTGTCATCAATTTCTTCATCAATTTTGTCCTCGGCTCCACTTGGTTCAATTTGGTACTCGGCTCAATTTGATCCACTCACTTGACTCAAGGTTTGTATGTAGCGGTGCGATTGATTTGCAAATAATTTGGCATTATTTTTTCATTGGAATATTGGTTTAATAACAAACCCATTTTGTTTGTAATAGATGGATGAACGAGGTTGGATGTACGTTGTCAGTTCAAATGACTCATTTGTCAAGGGGGTTGACTCCTTTGTGAATGTTGCAATTTGAGGACACATGATAGGCATTCTTCCATGATTCTTTAGCTTGAATTGTTGCAAAATTGAGTGAAATGTGATGAAACGTCTCTTTCTTTCCTCTAGGCCAATTTTCATCAATTTATTCATTGATTATCAAAATGTGTAGCTCTCATTCCATTCCAACAAGGTTAGTATCTAGCTTGCTTTGCTTACTTTCTAGAAGCTTGAATGGTTGCAAAATTTAGAAGAATGTGATGAAAACTCTTTTTTTTTGCCTCTAGGCCGTTTGTCATCAATTTCTTCATCAATTTTGTCCTCGGCTCCACTTGGTTCAATTTGGTACTCGGCTCAATTTGATCCACTCACTTGACTCAAGGTTTGTATGTAGCGGTGCGATTGATTTGCAAATAATTTGGCATTATTTTTTTATTGGAATATTGGTTTAATGACAAACCCATTTTGTTTGTAATAGATGGATGAACGAGGTTGGATGTACGTTGCCAGTTCAAATGACTCATTTGTCAACGGGGTTGACTCCTTTGTGAATGCTGCGAGGTCGTACCAAACAAGCGATGGATATCAATTTTGGTTGATTGCAAAAACCAGAAGCAGTTTCGAAACAACTTGTAGGAGAAAGTTGTGACAGTTTATTGGATCTTATGGGGAAGATGCTTCCAAGCCCGAATGGGTTGCCTAAGAACACGTACGAGGCGAAACAAATGATATGTCCAATGGGGCTCGAGGTAAAGAAAATCCATGCTTGTCCAAAAGATTGCATCCTCTATCGTGGTGACTATAAGGATTTGGATGCATGCCCAGTGTGCAAAAGTTCTAGGTACAAGTCCGAGTCAGCAATACATATGACATGTGATAGGAATAAAAGGCCACCTGCCAAGGTCGTCTGGTATTTCCCCGTAATTTCTCGGTTGAAGCGGCTATTTGCTAACCCAAAGACGGCAAAGCTTATGCGTTGGCATGCAAAAGAGCGTCTGAAAGATGGAAAGCTTATGCATCCGGCAGATGGTTCACAGTGGAGGGCTATTGATTATCATTTCAAGAAAACATTCTCAAAGGAGATCAGAAACATAAGGTTCGGCCTGAGTACGAATGGGATGAATCCTTTTAACATGGTTAGCAGCAAACACAGCACCTGGCCCGATCCTCTTCGCTGCACCGCTCCGCCGCCAGGCCGCTAAGGCGCCGCTCCGCTCCCGCTCCGCCGCTGCCACCGGCGCCCCTGCTCCGGCGCCCCTGCTTCCGGCGCATACCATACTGTGGATTGAGTTTACTCATCTATATGAGTTGTACCAACAAGACTACCTCGATGTCAGCATCGTCTTCCTTTGGTGCTTGTAAGTATCGTAACTAAATCTCTTCCATTCTTTTGTTGACGACATAAACTCTCATAACTTGATCTTTCTGTAGGATGGAGGCCCAAACTTTTAGGCGAAGAGGGATATGCAAAGATGTAGCCTTCTTGGACCCGTGTGCGGTAAATCAAGCGTCCTTGCATAACCCTGACACACACACCGTTATCTGTACACTGTTTTTTGCGCGCTGAAAGAGAAAGAACGCATAATTCTACCGTACAACTGCTCGTAAGTGTGTTCCTAGTTACATGCATCTATACAATAACATGAATCATTTTTCTATTTTCTAACATGTGTGAAATGTTTACAGGATGCATTTTGTTGTCTTGGAAATCTCCCTTCTAAATAGCCACATAACGGTTCTCGACTCATTAAGAAGGCCTCGGCAACTCATCCAGCCACTGCTCGAAGGGCTCGACACGTAAGTATTTAATGTTTTGTTGGTTCGTTGTATCGAGTCGTATTATGTTTTATTTCATCAACCCATAATGGCGACACGGTTTCAATATTACAAGCATACACTATACAAAGACCATGTCCTGCAAGGAACTGTTCCAGATTTCTCACAATGCACAATTCAGCAACTTTTCTGGAGAGATTTTGTGGATTACAAGCTCTCTGAAGAAGCCACTGTCTCTTATACACATCTAGATGTGTATAAGAGACAGGCTCTATATGTGCCTGTGATGTGTATATGTGCTGTATATGTGATTGTGATGTGTATATGGGCTGTATATGTGTTGTATACGTGCTGTATATAAAAATAAAAAAAGAAAATTACAAACGGTTGATGCCACAAGTCGTTTGTGATGTCTGCAGCATCACAAACGGCTTGTGGCATCAACCGTTTATGATGCTGCAGACATCACAAACGGTTCGTGGCCCCAACCGTTTGTGATATCTTCAGCATCACAAACGGTTTCGGCCACGAATCGTTTGTGATGCTGAGCATCACAAACGATTCCAGGAACCATTTGTGATGCCCGAGCATCACAAACGGCATATCACAAACGATTCTGAGAACCGTTTGTGATAGCGGTTCCCAACCGTTTGTGATCCAGGGTTCTGGAGTAGTATGGCCATGGCCGTGCTCCTGCTCCTGTCCCTCCTGCCGACGGAGTTTGTCAGCAAGGTCACCGTGCTGGACGAACTGGAGGTCATGAAGCTCAAGGCTATGTATTATTGGAAATACTTCAATATGTTTGTTCTTTGACGAATGGAATGGTTCAGCATGCATAAAATTATTATTGTCCTCGTCGCTAAAGCGCGTAGCAATCGACTCCATTCCAGTTTTCCACTGTTGTTCACCACTGATGAAATGATGAAAGGCTGTTTAGTACACAGGCCACAGAAAATAAATTTAGAGTCAATTGTGATGCCAGAAAATAATTGTTCATGATCATGATGCATAAGCAATAATAAAAGATCAATCCCTATTATATATTCTTGTACAGATTTGCTATCATCACAAAGTAGTTCAGATCTCCTTTGGAGTAACAGCCCAATAACAACGCTTTATTTGCTTCTGATTATATTATTTCTCAATGTATGATTACTATGGGATCTGTCTAGCATAGACGTGATCGAGTAGATTTTTTTTTCTGGATATTGATTGAAGTACAGATTTGCTAGCATAATTCGTGATCTTTAGCACAGAGTTTTGTGCGCATATTGATTTTTTCCCCGGATATTGATTAAAGTAAAGATTAAGGTCCACTAACATCGTTGTACTCTCTCTTTTACTCTCTAACTAATAACTTATGGCAAAACTCTTGCCACTCTTTTGAAAAAAAAATTAAATCCCACGAGAAAGAAGACGTACTATATGGTATGCCGCATGCGGATGGGCTTTAAGCCTTTACACCCACCGCGAAACAACATCCAGCTACGCGGCTTCCCAAATAATTAGGCCTCTTGGGTGGAGGAGGATTGGTCACGGCGTAACTGGCGCTAGGAGACAAGGAAAATCACTGTACCGCGGCACTGTAGCGATGTACTGTGACAGGCGAGTACTTTTTGACACTGTAGCATGTATACTATTCACAAAGATCCGATTGTTGATCATGAGATGAACGGTTTTTAGGAGGGGGCAAGTCTGCTCGGTGACTTGCCTCCGGTTCATCGTGGCGGCACGAATAACTAATCGCTAATATTTTCCATGTTGATACATGTAGGTGGACCTCTTGGTAATAGCCAAGATCACATTCAAAAAGTTACCAAAACAACCATCTTATTGGCTAAAATTTAAGATTATGAGACCATGGTCGTCGTATGAGTTATTTATTGACATGCAAGTAGCAACGTTTTATTTTTTCCATCCAAAAATTAAAAGAGATAGTACTATTATTAGAAGACAAGCAAAATGATAACCTAACGGTAGGATTTATTTATTATATTGTCTACGGATCATGTGTGAATATATAAACCAATTTATTAAATGCTATCAATATACTTACCGTCTGTTTGGATTGACGGATGGATTGGACCAATCGGTTCCAGACGGGGTCATCCTTCCTAGGATCGGATGGCTCTGGAATGAGACGGTCCGGTGAAATTCGAGGACTCATCTTGTCATACTTTTATGCCTAATAGGTAAGTGCCCGTGCATTGCTACGGGTATGGCACATGGAGTAAAGATAAAAAGTCATATGCAAAATTTAATTTTGATGACTATAGGATCGCACCGAAGTCATGGATAATGTTTCGTATAATACTTTAGCATCATAAAAGCACACAACGTATTGGTATTTAAATTAGAATAATGGTACATGACATATCTGGATAAATAACACACAACACAGTTCATCATTAACGCTAGGCAAGAAAATAAGAATTCAACAAATAAATGTCAGAAATACAAATCTATGTCATCTTGCTAAACATGTACGCTAAAATAAGTTAGGCAGTGTTGTGGCTTTTGAGCGGAAGTGGAGATCTGTACTCAAATACGGATGGTGGTGATTTTGTGCTTGTATGATGAAGAACAAGTAGCATTGCAATGACAGTCTGGTGTTGTGTTCCTAAAAAAATATGTGATAAAAACCATGTTTATGCATGCACTTTGCATTGCATAGTAGTAAAAGGAAAATCGAGGCAAAGATCATGAAAGATTTTATGGAGAACTGAAAATTAGGAAATTTTGCCGGGTGGGTGGTATATTTCAAATACCGACCATATGTGGTGATTCCCATTGATCATGTGATTTTCGTGCATCTAATGCTGGAGCATAATAACCAGAAAAATAGCACAATGAGATTGCCTTAGTGATTATGCCTTTGCAAGAATGCCATGCTTCTGGTATCATTAAAAAAAAGAAACCCCTGTCATGGTTATGCACGGACCAAATATGTAGAGCTGTCCTGCATTGCATTGCAAGCAAGCAAAGAAAAGCTTATCTAAGTGTGTGCAGGTGCATTATCCTAGCATGCCCCCAGTGCTAGGGGCGGTGCCCAAAGGCCAAAGTGGGGGAGATGGAGGCCATCCATGTCTGAGCGGACTCGTTTACTCACAAGTTCTCTACCCAGTGTGAAGCCAGTGCAGATCACATAAATGTACTTGTTATATATATCTGAGAACAAAGGGGATATCAGGATGTCATAGACTATTATTCAGTAACCACACGAGTCATCTGATTGTGCGTCAGTCTTGACGAACGAGTTTTACAACTTTTGGAATCAGGAATTCAGGATTCAAAGAAGTCTGATGAACTTGAGTTCATCAAACTCACCCTAGCAGAACACAGACAACATAGGGAAGTGACTCCAACAGACAACTCTAGAAGAAGATAGGTAAATGCCCGTGCGTTGCTACGGGTATGATACATGAAGCAAGAATAAATAGATCACACGAAAAATTAAAATTTGACGGCGGTAGGGTCGCACCGAAGTCCATAAAAGTTAGTACATTTATTTTTCGCAAAGGCATGTATAAACAAAATATTTTGAAGGGGCACCATGCACCAGGATATAAAATAATCTTTCACAAAATTAATCTGGCATAAGGATATAAAGTTTCTAAAATCTTTCAACCGCTCAATAACCATCATTATAGTCACAAAGTCATAGCACATGGACATTCAAAGATTGATCTGTAGTGAATTGATAGAGCTGCATTTCTTTTGCACCAGATTTATTTGAGACTGAATTCAAGTTCTGCAGCTATGTCCTGAAGATCAAGGGCTGTCTCTTATACACATCTCTGCTGCATATGCTGCAGAAGGACATTTTCAGTCTTTCACTCCAAAGCTTCTCTTATATCGACATTTGTACGCAAAGGAAAGCCAACAGATCAATCAATTGTTTTAACTACTAACTGATTTCAAGATGCTTTAATAGTTTTTCTCTTTACAATCTGCACAACTCTTCATGTCATATGCAGCTTTTTCTCTTTTCAGACCTTCCTTATCACCGAACTCTACTCACTAAAAACACAATCACCATTTTACATAGGATAATGCAACGGCATGACCTCATGCTTCATGCTATACTAAAGCATCAAGTGCCACTACATGTGTTTTATATTGCAAGCCATTGTAATTGTGGACAGATGAAAGTAACATGAATGGTGAAATGATCAAACATTACCAGAATTAAGATTGGTGCATGGCCATAGCATAATCTAGATGCTACTAAATAAATCAACTATTTTTTTCTCTATACAAAAAACTAAAATGGCAATCATGGTAGTGACTTCACACTTCCAGTGCGTTCTGAAAAGACACCGATGCATTTCATTTCCCTCACAATCCATATCCTAACCTAACACATAGAAATCATAATGAGATTTTGCATACGGCAAATAATTCACGAGTACCATGATGGCATACTAAATAAACTAATCCCTTTCTGCCTCTTGTAACCATATTCTTGTTCTTTGTTAATATAGCAATCTGCAACCATAACGAAGAGCCAAAACAGCATAGTAACCCAACCATAGTATAAGATTTAAATAATCATGCAAAATTAGTTTTAGAATTGCTCAAAGCATTTTGCAATTATCTGAGGAGCAAAGGTAAGTCTGAACTAATATCCTCTGCTCCTCAATGTCTGAAATAGTGCAGGGCCACTAAAATGCCTACACAAAGAGTGATTACCAATGCTTACCAGAATGCAGGCAAAGATTACCAAGCCAACCATCAATACTAACCTGGCTTAATCAAGGAACAAACACTGAACATGTATTGGTGACATACAAAATATGGAAGCACATGCAATGAGAATATGAAAGCACATGCAATGGGTGGATAAGTACGAACCTGTGGTGATGTACTCCTGAGAGGTGTAGCTGTACGGCTCGCCGTGGGATCCAGATGAGGATTGTGTGCAGCGAGCTCCAGTGCCAGGGCACTGCCTGCCGTCTCCACCTCACTCCATTGACCGAGGAGCTCGTGAATGTAGTGCTTGGCCGTGCATTGCATATTTGCAGCCACAAGTATAAAACTCTGCTGCTTTTTGATAGCAATCAGACAGACCCTGTGCCTGAAAACAAAATAGGAACAACATGAAGGAGCAGAATCAGAACATGCAAACTAAAACAAATTTATGTGCACACCTACATAGTGGAATCTCACCTACATCAGACTACTATAGGGAAACATTTTTTGTCCCAGCAAATACCGAACAATCAAAGACTAACATAAGACACAGCTCATACGCACATGAATCCAACAGACACATGCACTGAAGTAGCTGAACCAATTAAAAGGCTACCAAGATACACTCATGACATTACCATAATAAAAATAAAAAACTGATGAAGCCAAAGCACTCGTCTGACAGGTAGTACCAATTAAGCCAAAATACTCATCTCATGACCAGCAGACACTAATACCAACTGAACTGCTGCAGAATCATACCGAATCGCGCTGTATTCACTGACCAAGCTCCAGTGGCGGAGCCACCTTTTATACTAATCTAGCACATATTGAGAGAATACTATAACAGAATAAAACAGGTGAATTGAATTGAGTATAGCTAAATTGAAAGAGAAATATGAGAATACAGATGTGGATAGAGAGTAAATAGACGAAAAGTAACTATATATTCCTCTAATTACGTGAATAAGAAAAATAAACCTCTTCAATTCTAAATGCAATCACATGTTCAGATCCAGTTGAAATCTTGCTAATGAATAAGCAAAAATAAGCCAGTTCTGTATTCCGCGCATGAACTGAGCAATATGGTAGAAACAAACAATAATAACGATGATTAGCCTAAGAAGCATCAGAACAATGTGCGAACCAAGAGAATATTCTAGATAAATCAAACCATAAAAATAGCTTTTGAAATAAACCGAATATTGAAGTCTATTCAACTTATTTCACAAAAGAAATCACACATTTACACAACCCATCAGTGTAGAGCTTTTTTTTTCTATTTTTCCCTTTCGATTAAACCACTGTGTAGGTCAAATAAAGCATGTGCAAGACGACTCATAAGTCACAACGCCTGTAGAGACTACCAGCATATAAAACAAATTATTAGCTGAGTGAGGGAAGCAGAGCATCAGGATGGTGAACAGTTAATCCGGTAATATCATTCTACTGATACAATAAATCCTTTGCATGTTCTGCTGCATATGCTGCAGAAGGACATTTTCAGTCTTTCACTCCAAAGCTTCTCTTATATCGACATTTGTACGCAAAGGAAAGCCAACAGATCAATCAATTGTTTTAACTACTAACTGATTTCAAGATGCTTTAATAGTTTTTCTCTTTACAATCTGCACAACTCTTCATGTCATATGCAGCTTTTTCTCTTTTCAGACCTTCCTTATCACCGAACTCTACTCACTAAAAACACAATCATCTGGCGAAATCGATCGGGGAGGGGAGGGGTGGGAAGGCCGGGCGGCGGCGGCGGCGGCTTGCGCGTTGGAGAGGAGGGGGAGCGGGGAGGCGGAGGGGGAACGAGGGCCGCGGGACGGGGTTCGGCGGAGCGGGCGTAGGGTTTGGTGGAGGGGATGTTGATTTTGCGGAGGGGTCGATAGACAGCGGGCAGACGGACGAAGGCGGACGGAGGGACGGATCGCAAGCGTTAAAACTGGATCTGACGAAAGATGGATCGCAGGCAGACGGAAGGGGAGGCAGACCCACGGAGTCGGACCACGCGGTTCCTGAGCACAGGATTATTAGGAGTAGAGATAGGACGGACGGTTCGGTGACGGACAGACTCGCTCCGTGCCGCAAACCAAATGCCGCAGTCAGGGTCGGAGTTAGGTTCGGATGGTTCCGGATGGTGGCGTCCTGCAAACCAAATGCGCTAACTCATTAGGCCTTGTTTAGATGTTAAAATTGGGATGTTGAATTTGGGAGTAAGATGTCACTTTGTAATTATTGTGCTACTGTAGCATTTCGTTTGTATTTGTGAAAAATTGTCCAAAAATTGATTAATTAGGCTCAAAATGTTCGTCTCGCAAAGTACAACAAAACACAATTAGTTTATGATTTCATCTATATTTAGTACTCCATGCATGTTATGACATTTTGATGTGATGGGGAATCTTTTTTTTACATAGTAAATTTGGGAGGTGAATTTAGTATCTAAACAAGGCCTTAGCTGTAGGTAGTACTACTTGCAAAGTCTGCAACTTTATATATATCTGCACATCATATCACGGTACTTTCCCACGTGTGCCACACATCATCCAAAGCTTACCAACCCACGTCGGGATGGATTTGGATTTCTAAACATCCGAATTATCTGTATCCGTATTTAATTTTAATATAGATGTTAAATGGATGTATCCGAATTCGGTTTTCAGTATTTTTCTCTATCGATTCCACATTCGTATTCGATAAAAATTCGAAACATCAGACATTATTCGTATCCGTGTAGAATAAAGTAGTGATAAAACTATATAAACTTATTTTAATGACTAATTAATAATTACAAAATAATGTTAATTTAATATTGTTACCTAAAAATATTATACATCATCTAAAATATTTTAAAATATCAAATAAATAGTTATTTTAATCCAATAATACTAGTGATATTTTAGTCCAATAATTCAATTAATTTTAATTTGGCTATTCGTGTCAATTTTAAATATATTATTTTATTTTTTAATGAATAAATTATATTTACTCACTAGTAGTAATTTATTTTTTACCCATCGATAAAAAGGTAAAATCTATCCGTTTTGTATTCGTATCCGATAAGATTCGTATTCGTAGATATTCGATAAGATCCGTATCCGATACGAATTCGAATTAAAATGTGGTAAAAAGTGACATCTAAATTCAAATCCATGCGTATCCGATCCGAATCCATCCTACCACGAGTGACGAGCCTACTGACATCCATAACGTGCATACGCGGGCATTGACTTTGACCAGCCCCCGGAAAACTCATCATAATCTAAAGTCGACACGCATATCCGCCACGGCGCATGAACACACACCTATGGCTTCTCTTATATATACCAAAACCAACCACCGCAAGAAGCACGCATCCAAACTTGTAGATATATCTTGAGATATATAGCTAGATAGTTTCCCAGCTTGTAGCTACCAGCAGCTAGCTTAGCTATAGCAAGGTCGCCCGTTGACCATGGCCAAGGCCGTGCTCGTGCTCCTGGCCCTCCTGCCATTCTCCTCCCTTGCCCTGAACCAGGACTTCTGCATCGCCGACCTGCCCCGCGGCGACACGCCGGCGGGCTACCCGTGCAAGCCCCAGACAGCCGTCACCGCCGACGACTTCTACTACCGCGGCCTGGCCACCACCGGCCCGCCCATCGCCCCCTTCAAAGTCGGCCTGTCGTCGGCCTTCGTCGCCAGGTTCCCCGGCGTGAACGGCCTCGGCATCTCGGCCGCGCGCGCCGACCTGGCCCCCGGCGGCGTCGTGCCGCTGCACCTGCACCCGCTGGCCACCGAGCTCCTCTTCGTCCTGGACGGAAGCATGGTGTGCGGCTTCATCAGCGCCACGCTCAACAAGGTGTACACCAAGACGCTGTACAAGGGCGACCTGATGGCGCTCCCGCAGGGCCAGCTGCATTTCCAGTACAACCTCGGGAACGAGACGGCGGTGGCGCTCTCCTCGTACAGCAGCGCCAACCCGGGGCTGATGATCCTGGACTTCGCGCTCTTCGCCAACAACCTGCCGTCGGAGATCGTGAGCAAGGTCACCGTCCTGGATGAATTGGAGGTCAGGAAGCTCAAGGCGCTGTTCGGCGGGAATGGCGCTGATGATCGATGAACCATTCGTTTCGCCATCATTGGCCACCGTACCATGCATGAGTAGTTGAACTTGATTATTGTCTTGTGGTGTAAGACGAGCAATTTGCACGCGTATGCATATGCACCTGCCATTTACGCAAGTGGTGCTTCTCAAATTTCTGTATAACAAGTGGTGTCAGAATAATTTTATCTTATTTCAAATGGTAAAATAATATTGAAATATAATAATGGAATGGTTATCTTGTCTGTAAAGAAAATAATTAAAGTACATATGTGTTTACTTCAATTCCGCCAACTATGAATGGTCAAACTTTTTAGCCGCATAACAAGTCATAGTACTGTCATTTTATTGTTCTTTTTAAATATCCAGACTATTTTAAAGCTCGGCATATTTTAATGAGTAGAGAAGGAATCTTACCATTCTGCCAATGCTGCTCACTCTACATATATTTATCGTGCAACATGTAACAACTACTTGGTCCAAATTGGCTTCTTCTCACCAAAACCGCACACTACCAGAGAAATGATTTGCACCGGTTCAGAACCGGCTTTAGCACGTTGCTGCGGGGATTCGAATCCAGGACCTCTCGTCTCCCATGTACCCACCTTATCATCTCACCTATGCAGCACATGTGACGAGATAGAAGATGTTTTTTCTTTTAAAGTAGCATGTGACACACTATTTAGCACCGGGTTGTAACATCACTAAAAGTCACCTTTTAGCACCGGATGGTGTTACCAACCGATGCTAAATAGTTTCCGAGGGCATCCGAATTTTACACCCGGTGCTAATGTTGTATTAGCACCGGATCTCAAATGTACCGAGGCATATGAGGTGGGTGGATGTAGATTTTTCTGGTACGAACCAGACTCCTCTGCTTGCCTCCGTTGCCAAAAACGGCGCCCCTTGCTGGGCAGATCGTGTGTAGTTTGGTGACTCCCATTCATGAAAAGGAGCCAATGAGGGATCCCAAGTGGGATCATTGAGTAAAGAAAAAGGTACATTAAGCCTCCCTTAATTGTCGATGGCGATTTTGACGTGTGTCACATTAACTGTTCTATGTGGCGCCACATCGACCTCGAGAGATGTAAATTAGACTTTGCACATAGTTCGAGGTGGTCATATGGACTTAATAAAAAATATGTACAATTATTTTTTTCTAAGAAAATTTATACTATTAAAATCCCTAATATTTTATTTGATATAATAAAATTCATAGAAAATCTGTTTAAATAGGAAAAATATGAAACCAACTTTATATTTTTTTTTCTAAAATCATTCTCCATCTTTTAGTACCTAGTTTGAAGATATCTATATCTTTATAGTCTTTATATATAATTAAAAATCCTAAAAATCATAGTTAACCTTACAAAGTTTATTTTATATCATAAAAACATAAAGCTAGTTTCATTTTTTATAAAAACATGCTCCATACGGTGCCTACTTCGAGATCATATATATCTTATGTATCTTATGTGATCCTTTTTGTGTTTATTTACTAGTAGATACTCTAGTTATCTATTATAAGAGTAAAATACACGAACGGTCCCTAAACTTGTCTCATGGTGTCATTTAGGTCCCCGAACTCTTAAAATGTATATTTGAGTCTCTGAACTTGCTAAACTGTGTCATTTAGGTCCAAAGTTTCAAAAATATCCCTATACATGATGACATGGCTGCCAAGTGAGCATGAAATTTTATACTATTTCTCTAACCAAATCGGTTGTTTCCATCACAATAATTAGAAAACTTCATTTGATTGTACCATAGCGATAATTATAGATCAAGAGATGGACAAACATCAGCAACATTGGGGTATTTTTAAAATTTTGGACCTAAATGGCACACTTTAGCAAGTTTAGAGATGTTAATGTGTATTTTGAGAGTTTGAGGATCTAGATGATATATGGAGACAAGTTTCAGAACTGCTGATGTATTTCACTCCTATTATAATAGTCAAAGTTGAATGTTCAAGAATCGGACTAAGGCCGCCTCCAACAGCATCAGCGACATCGCCGGATGACATGGCCCGGTAAATAATGAGATGGAGGTGAGCGAATACATGTGGGACCCACTGAAATTATTTTTTTTCTACATCCCAGGCACATTGTCTCTTTCCTTATCCGCTTGCACACCCCCCACGGTGTCTTCGTCTTCCATGCCACCGGCCCGCCGTGCTGCGGCCTTGCCTGTGCATGCCATCCCCATCACGAATAGACCGAATAGTGACCGGATATTTAACTATTGTCATATTTACAGATGACGCTTTTTAAAATGATAGTTTTATATTTACTCATATAAATTTGTCACTTTTAGAATAGAAATACATGATTTTTATTATTTTGGCCGATGTGACTTGCCATGTCACCTGGTCAGCGTGGATCACCCATGTGCAAAGACTACGGTGCTCTGCTTCTTCCTCCTTTATTTTTTTCCTTTTCTTCCGACGCTCCCGACAGCGGCATATCCTCCGGGCCCCCTCCGGTCTCAACAAAGTAGCAAAATAAATTTTACCCGCTTAGTTTATCTATTGGGCATTAACTATTTTGCAACGATCATACATGTTTTGACGCGTTGATGACACTTTCAATTACAACAAGGAGCGTGTGTTCTGTATAATGAAGCTTTGTTAAAACTAAAGTGCTCAAAGTATTACTAAAATGGAAAAAAAACTTCACAAGTTCTAAATATTTTGGCTTTATACCACTGTCTTTTGCATAAAAAAATTAACATATGTACCATTTACAAAGACTAGTGCATGTATAGGTAGCAAATACGGTGAAAAGTACATTCAAATTCTTAAATTTGTTGGCAACCTAATTCTAACTATATGTAAATCATGTCTATCCTTCCCTCCCTCCCACCCCCCGAAGCAAAATTCCCGGCTCCGTCTCTACAGCCGCCCCTTGCTGGTGTCTCCGGCTTCCGCTCCTTCCGGAAGCTGAGTTTTAGGAACTTGGCCTGCTCATCGCTCAGCCGCCTCTTCTTGGACTCCTCGCCACCACCGTCTGCGCAAAGCTCGTGACCGGCGGCAGGCTAAGGACGGCGCGCTCTCCCACGGTGCCCGCGCAGAGGCATGGAGCAGGGAAAGCTATAATGTGACGGAGTGGGCGTGTCCGTTCGAGCGCGCCGCTGGGTGTGGTGTACGATACGGCGGCAGACGTGTGGTGCGAGATGGCGCGCGGGATGCGGGAGGTGGCGGGGCTCCACGTACTAGTTATTTAGATTGGACCGGTAATCGAACCGTTGGGGTGCTCGGTTCAATGGTTCACTGGATTGAGCCGTTGAACCGGCCGGTTCAAATGCTTCAAATAGAATTAAGTTCGCTTATCCAACACAAGGCAAAACGTGGTCCAGTGGTGAGTCCACCCACTAGGAAGCTCGCGCCCCACGTTCGAACCCCGCCCCCAATGCTATTTTTGGTGATTTCGTCCCACCGTCGGTCAGTTGCCCTCTGTTGGCCGGTTTTCATCGGTTCAATAGCTAAAAACCGCCGGTTTAATGTAAAATCCGCCGGTCCGACCGGATATTCGCCGGTTCGATTGCGTGCTGGTCTTTTATGAGGACCGGACCGGCAGGGGCTCCGGTTTTCGGTTTTTTCGGTCGAACCGCACGGTTCAAATAACTAGGCTCCACGGTGGCCCCCGGGAGCTGCAGCAGGAACGGCTGTGGCGGCGTCGCTATCATAGAGGGGGAGAGAAGTCGAGAGCCGAGCGAGATGTACGTGAGAGCAAGACATTTAGACTATTATACATGCCTCTGTCATGTTGGTCATGTGACATGGCGAGCCACACAAAAACCCCGTAGCCCCGTTTAAAAAGTGACAAATCTGTAGGAGTAAATGTAAAACTAACATATCATAGAGTGCTATTTGTAAATATGGCAAATAGTTAAATATCCTACGTACTCATAGTGGCCTGCACCGGATCCGCGTCCCCTCGCTGCTGTCTATTTAAGTGCGACTTCGCATGCGTATCGCAGCTCATCCGCACGCTGTAGTACGTCCTCTCTCCGCCGCTCGGCCGCAGCTATGGCGCGGCACACCGCCGCTCGGTCGCTGTGGCCCGGCGCGCCGCCATGGACAAGCAGTTCACCGCTGCAGCCACACGCCACCGTGAGCGAGCCGTGACCGTCGCGTTATCGTTGGCGACCGGCAACCTCGGCCTTCGCCGCCTGCTCGCACGGCGTCTGCCTCCTTTGCTCCTTGCTCTCGCTCGGTGCTTCGATCCGCGGCAAGGAAAGAGAAGGTACAAGGTAGGCCCTACGCACGTGACAATGAATAGTCAAGAGCAACCGCAAACACAATCCATCAAAATAGGATCGTATAAGATTTAAACGACTACAAACTAGGCACTTGAAGAAAGAGCGTGACTTTAGAAAACATATAAAAGTGGATTCATATTTTTTTACCTAAAATAAATTTTCTAAGATTTAAATACCCTTAATTTCTTAATAATTTCAAACTAGATGTGGACCATGTTTTATAAAAAAAGGAAGTTAATTTTATCTAAAATGAACTTTCTATAAATTTTATAAGATTATAAATCATAATTGTGGTGGTACTACGTATAGATTTTTTCAAGAAAAATATTTCTATACTTTTTTTGCAAAATCTATTTGACCACCTCGAGCTACTTGTATAGTCTAATTACGTCCTCGAAACTGACGTGGCGCTGGGTCAATTAAAACCGCTTGTATATACTGCTCAAGGTGGAAGATTTTAGAGTTGAGGGAGCACTGATAGCCGGTTTTATATATTAGGGAGGAAGTCCAGACTTCCTAGATAATTGAGGGAGTCATAATGAACTTTTTCCTTGAGTAAACTGTTGATTAAGATCAGCCCAGTCTCTCAAATGCAGCCCGATCGAACATTGGCTTTGTGTCTCGTTTGCGTTGCCGCAAATGCTGCAATAGTTCGTTCGTTCGTTAAGTATAGGCCGTACACAGTCTGCCGATTTGTCAACACATCCTGACCGCGCGATGCATGCGTGTACGTAGGTGAACAGACGCGACGCCATGCACGTCAAATTCCCACTGAAAGGCCATTAAGTGCACGTGAGGACATGTGTTGTAGCACATTTACATTTGCATGCAAGTACAGGCCCTATCTTCTCCTATATAAACACCTCAAGAATCACACACTGCACCCAAACACACACCTAGCTTGAGCTTGCCTACCGAAACCGATCGAGTTGTGCCAAAGAAGCAGCTAGCAGCTCGATCGGCAGCCATGGCCAAAGCCGTCGTGCTGCTCCTCGTCCTCTCGCCCTTGCTCGCCCTGCTGCCCTTCTCCTCTCACGCCCTGAAGGTCCAGGACTTCTGCGTCGCCAACCTGCTCCTCCCTAACACGCCGGCCGGCTACCCGTGCAAGCCCCGGGCTCTCGCCACCCCCGACGACTTCTACTTCCGCGGCCTGGCCAAGCCCGGCCCGACCGTCCCGCCCTGGCCTCGGCCTACGTCGCCCAGTTCCCCGCCCTGAACGGGCTCGGCCTCGGCGCCACGCGCGTCGACATCGCCCGGGGCGGCGTCGTGCCGCTGCACGCCCACCCGGAGGGCTCCGAGATCCTCTTCGTCCTCGAGGGGACCCTCGCCGCCGGCTTCATCGGCGCGGAGACCAACGCCGCCTACACCAAGACGCTGGGCAAGGGGGATCTCATGGTGTTCCCGCAGGGGCTGCTGCACTACCAGTACAACCTCGGCAACACGACGGCGGTGGTGTTCTCCGCGTACAGCAGCTCCGACCCCGGGCTGCAGGTCGCCGACTTCGCGCTCTTCGCGAACCGGCTGCCGGCGAACGTCGTGGAGAAGGTCACCTTCATCGCTGAGGCGGAGGTCAGGAGGCTCAAGGCCTTCTTCGGCCTCAGGTCCTTGCCCACCGGTCTGCCGAATTAAGTTGCTCGTGCCTCGTGGACGTGCACGTGGTATAAGAATAATTTTGCATGCGCGAAGTTCTCAAAAAATAATTTGCATGAGTGAATGCACACCTGTCGTATGAACCTTTGTCCTGGTATTTCTCGAGCTGTTCTATCGACTGTTTTATTCAGTTGAAATAGTTCGATATATAAATAATAAAAATAAATACTGTCAGTTATTATATCGTAACCGATTCAAATAAAGTATTTCATATTCACTGCCAATAATCCTATATTACCACATTTGTTGAAGTTGACCATAGATTGCCACAGATAAGTTGTTTCAATATTACTATATTCCGAACTGTTGGAAGAAGAAGAAAAAAAGTAAAAAAAAGAAACAAATAAAGAACGTAACAAATTGAAATGAAGAACTATAATTAATAATGACTTCTTTCTTCTCCGGTGATGGGCGTGGGAGTGGGAGGAGAAAGGTGGATCTCGCCAATGTTAAAGACGGCGCCGGTGATGTGGGTTTGAGATTAAGTTGAGTTTTTAGAAATTATCATTATATTGTTAGAGAAGTTAAGGGTCAAAATCTATTTTGAAATATCTTTTCCCACTATTCAAAGCCTATCATTTCTGAATAGATTTATGTATTTAGTAGAACAGTTTGAACAAACATCATAAAATCGTTTTCACAAAAAAAAACATCATAAAATCGGGCCCTTTCTGCAAGTATTAGGGGACAATACTTTCCCTGGCAACAAGGACGGCCTGAAATGTTCACCATCAATGTGGGCTAAAATCTCATGAAACTTCGTATTCCAACAATTGGGGTGGTGCTTGGTTGCACATATGGCCCATTGGCCTTCCTCAACTAGGACCACGGGTAGGCCGGGCATTCTGGTCACAAAATGTTTTTTGAGACAGAAAATTAGCTCAATTGATTGCTACAAAATTACTATAAAAGATATAAGAAGCGAATGTCAGTATTGGAACCATGCCTTATATTTTGGTGTGTCTCCCTCTTCCGTACGTGTGTCCCATGTGAAATCTCAATGCCTACTCTTCCGTCATCTGTTTTGTTTCCAAACCCATTTTGTGTCGATAAAAACAAAGCATATTGAGATGTGAGGGAGGAGAAGTACACGTGCACGATATACATTTTCTATTTTTTTCGATGCAAGTAGTAGAACATGTAGGATCTAAAAGAAGCCTCTATTGTTTTTAGAATTATATTTGGAAACGTGCAGGCTTGGAAAAGAATATCTAAATAGAAAGATAGCGTTTGCCACTCAAGACCCAACTGCAAAGTTCGTACACACGCTAGTTGCAAATTTTCCAGTGCTGCCTTGAGCTCACCGGCCGTACTCGGCGTGCAGCGTCATGAAATTCTCGCATCACGTTGAACTGTTAATGCGTGCCAGGACACACACGTGCAATGTACTAATTCATACATACTTCTTATATATAAACACTTCAAAAATCACGCTGTGTAACCACTCACATCTAATCGTCCCATAACCATGGCCAACGCCCAAAGTCAAACAATAATCCTTGTCCTCGTGGCATTGCATTGCTCTCCCTGCTGCTGCCCTCCAACCTCGCCCTGACGCAGGACTTCTGCGTCGCCGACCTGAACAGCAGCGACACGCCGGCCGGCTACCCGTGCAAGCCCCCGGACACGTACCGTCACCACCTCCGACGACTTCCACTACAGCGGCCTGGCCGCGCGCCGCCGGCCCGAGCGGCTACCCCTTCAACACGAGCACGAACTTCGCCTTCGTCAAGCAGTTCCCCGCCCTGAACGGGCTCGGCCTCGGCGCCACGCTCTTCGTCGTCGCCCCGGGCGGCGTCGTGCCGGTGCACACCCACCCGCGCGCCTCCGAGCTCATCTTCGTCACCGAGGGAGCCCTGTCCATCGGCTTCTTCAGCGCCGGCACCAACACCGTCTACGCCAAGCTGGTGAGCAAAGGGCGAGCTGTTCGTGATCCCACAGGCCCTTCTGCACTTCCTGTACAACAGCGGCGACACGAAGGCGGTGGCGTTCGGCGCGTACAGCAGGCCTAACCCCGGTGTGCAGGTCGTGGACTTGGCGCTCTTCGCCAACAACCTCACGCCAGCCGTCGTGGAGAAGGTCACCTTCCTGGATGAGGCGGAGGTTAAGAGGCTCATGGCGCTGTTCCGCGGGAGCGGCTAAGTCATTTTCAGCATCGGTCGGACCTCAGGTTTTAGCTGGTCGTAGCAAGTGGTGCTGGATAATAATTTTGCATGTGTTCATGCAGGAGATATCGTGAACTATACTGCCGTGTAGTCTTAAGGCATCTGATATGTGTTAAAAAAAGGAAAAAGTGAGTTTTAAGTATGGCAAGACAACGCCGCCTACACCAAGACGCTGGGCAAGGGGGATCTCATGGTGTTCCCGCAGGGGCTGCTGCACTACCAGTATAACCTCGGCAACACGACGGCGGTGGTGTTCTCCGCGTACAGCAGCTCCGACCCCGGGCTGCAGGTCGCCGACTTCGCGCTCTTCGCGAACCGGCTGCCGGCGAACGTCGTGGAGAAGGTCACCTTCATCGCTGAGGCGGAGGTCAGGAGGCTCAAGGCCTTCTTCGGCCTCAGGTCCTTGCCCACCGGTCTGCCGAATTAAGTTGCTCGTGCCTCGTGGACGTGCACGTGGTATAAGAATAATTTTGCATGCGCGAAGTTCTCAAAAAATAATTTGCATGAGTGAATGCACACCTGTCGTATGAACCTTTGTCCTGGTATTTCTCGAGCTGTTCTATCGACTGTTTTATTCAGTTGAAATAGTTCGATATATAAATAATAAAAATAAATACTGTCAGTTATTATATCGTAACCGATTCAAATAAAGTATTTCATATTCACTGCCAATAATCCTATATTACCACATTTGTTGAAGTTGACCATAGATTGCCACAGATAAGTTGTTTCAATATTACTATATTCCGAACTGTTGGAAGAAGAAGAAAAAAAGTAAAAAAAAGAAACAAATAAAGAACGTAACAAATTGAAATGAAGAACTATAATTAATAATGACTTCTTTCTTCTCCGGTGATGGGCGTGGGAGTGGGAGGAGAAAGGTGGATCTCGCCAATGTTAAAGACGGCGCCGGTGATGTGGGTTTGAGATTAAGTTGAGTTTTTAGAAATTATCATTATATTGTTAGAGAAGTTAAGGGTCAAAATCTATTTTGAAATATCTTTTCCCACTATTCAAAGCCTATCATTTCTGAATAGATTTATGTATTTAGTAGAACAGTTTGAACAAACATCATAAAATCGTTTTCACAAAAAAAAACATCATAAAATCGGGCCCTTTCTGCAAGTATTAGGGGACAATACTTTCCCTGGCAACAAGGACGGCCTGAAATGTTCACCATCAATGTGGGCTAAAATCTCATGAAACTTCGTATTCCAACAATTGGGGTGGTGCTTGGTTGCACATATGGCCCATTGGCCTTCCTCAACTAGGACCACGGGTAGGCCGGGCATTCTGGTCACAAAATGTTTTTTGAGACAGAAAATTAGCTCAATTGATTGCTACAAAATTACTATAAAAGATATAAGAAGCGAATGTCAGTATTGGAACCATGCCTTATATTTTGGTGTGTCTCCCTCTTCCGTACGTGTGTCCCATGTGAAATCTCAATGCCTACTCTTCCGTCATCTGTTTTGTTTCCAAACCCATTTTGTGTCGATAAAAACAAAGCATATTGAGATGTGAGGGAGGAGAAGTACACGTGCACGATATACATTTTCTATTTTTTTCGATGCAAGTAGTAGAACATGTAGGATCTAAAAGAAGCCTCTATTGTTTTTAGAATTATATTTGGAAACGTGCAGGCTTGGAAAAGAATATCTAAATAGAAAGATAGCGTTTGCCACTCAAGACCCAACTGCAAAGTTCGTACACACGCTAGTTGCAAATTTTCCAGTGCTGCCTTGAGCTCACCGGCCGTACTCGGCGTGCAGCGTCATGAAATTCTCGCATCACGTTGAACTGTTAATGCGTGCCAGGACACACACGTGCAATGTACTAATTCATACATACTTCTTATATATAAACACTTCAAAAATCACGCTGTGTAACCACTCACATCTAATCGTCCCATAACCATGGCCAACGCCCAAAGTCAAACAATAATCCTTGTCCTCGTGGCATTGCATTGCTCTCCCTGCTGCTGCCCTCCAACCTCGCCCTGACGCAGGACTTCTGCGTCGCCGACCTGAACAGCAGCGACACGCCGGCCGGCTACCCGTGCAAGCCCCCGGACACGTACCGTCACCACCTCCGACGACTTCCACTACAGCGGCCTGGCCGCGCGCCGCCGGCCCGAGCGGCTACCCCTTCAACACGAGCACGAACTTCGCCTTCGTCAAGCAGTTCCCCGCCCTGAACGGGCTCGGCCTCGGCGCCACGCTCTTCGTCGTCGCCCCGGGCGGCGTCGTGCCGGTGCACACCCACCCGCGCGCCTCCGAGCTCATCTTCGTCACCGAGGGAGCCCTGTCCATCGGCTTCTTCAGCGCCGGCACCAACACCGTCTACGCCAAGCTGGTGAGCAAAGGGCGAGCTGTTCGTGATCCCACAGGCCCTTCTGCACTTCCTGTACAACAGCGGCGACACGAAGGCGGTGGCGTTCGGCGCGTACAGCAGGCCTAACCCCGGTGTGCAGGTCGTGGACTTGGCGCTCTTCGCCAACAACCTCACGCCAGCCGTCGTGGAGAAGGTCACCTTCCTGGATGAGGCGGAGGTTAAGAGGCTCATGGCGCTGTTCCGCGGGAGCGGCTAAGTCATTTTCAGCATCGGTCGGACCTCAGGTTTTAGCTGGTCGTAGCAAGTGGTGCTGGATAATAATTTTGCATGTGTTCATGCAGGAGATATCGTGAACTATACTGCCGTGTAGTCTTAAGGCATCTGATATGTGTTAAAAAAAGGAAAAAGTGAGTTTTAAGTATGGCAAGAGTGTAACTTTCATTCCCCATGCATGTTTCAACTGTTGCAAATTAATCTATTAAATAACTGAACCGACGTAGAGTAATAATCTCCATTTCGTTTTAACAATGGTTTAGTATAGGACACGCCTGACTTATCAATGTGTAGCCATGCCATATGTTGAGTAATCTAGTACGATGGTTAACTTGAAAACACAGACCAGAACTTTTTGGCATGTAAGTGCTTCATTCATCTTTGTTTTCTTCCCTTTGCGACCCTACAACAACATGTATGGTTTATGCAATTTGTTTCTGACATCTTTGTTAGTTCTGTTTGCCTACTATTAAATGTTGGTTCACTACAAAGTAAAACCAAAATAGATGTACAATGCCCAAAAAAATAGAAAAATCTCTAAATTGAATATCTGTAAAATTTAAACTTCATGACAAAATCATATAGAGTTAAAGTCGCACACAATCTAACATCTCACAAGACATGAGGATGTTTGTGCCTAAATGCTTCCATATGGTATTAATATAAACTATTGTTAAGCCAAGGTGGGATGCATGATTAGTGCACCAAATTAATTAGTTAAGAGATTGATCTGCATAAATTTAAGGAAAAAGTCTATTTTACTACCCCCAAGTATGAGGAAGGTCCAAATAATCCCTTAAAGAAACCAAAGGTTTATCTAACCCCCTAGTTTTGCTAAACCAGATCAAATCACACTTTTTAACACATTTAAAACCAGACTTGCTAATCAGGCAGGTTTGTAGACCGGTATTGCTGACTAGGCATGACACATCAGTTGCCTAGGTGGCAGAAGAAGTTCAGGTCCAGAACACCCCCTTCTAATCCAGCAGCTCGCTCATCTTTTGCCGCTGCACGGATCCGCCGCCGGCGGCCGTCTCCTCCGTGTGGTGCCATGCTCGTGAATCCCACCCCCACGAGTGGCACTTGCCCTGCCCTGCTGCTTCCTGGCACTCGGCGTTTGTACTCCCGGCAGCCCATGGCCCCGTGCGTCGACCATGGCGCCCAGGCGCAGGCGGCCGTTCCTTGCCGCAGTCTGCTGTCTACCACATGGCCTCCGACGTTTCCTTGCAGCAACTAGACGTACCTTGCTGCAGAGTAACGGGCTGCTTCAATGTTTAACTTCTACCTCAGAACAGAGATTATAGACATTTGATCTGTATGTTGCTTCACCTCCTGCTTAGAAGGTGTTCGATAAAATTTCGCTGTAGTAAATAGTTGGTTCTTTTTTAGGTACGGAAGATGGTAGATGTAAATTAGCACCAATTTGACTTGATTTCAGGTCTTTTTTGTTGTGTGTCAAATAAAGATTATGGGAGGTCGGCATATGAGGCAAATAGCTGAAAATTCAGAAACTAGGTACCAACGAGATGCAGTTTACTGAATTTTGCAGGTACAAGGAAAGCTAAAAGCCTACGGTGGCTAGGAAAACACATGAAAGGGCGTGAAGCACAGTGGAGAGGCAGTGCCAAGTGCCGTAGGAGGATATCAACTAGATCAAGCTGCCTTTATCCTTGGTGGTCGACATGATCAAAGAAAATTAGCTAGGATGCACTGATATACAAAAACTGGATTGTGTGTGCTTGTGTAGTGTACTTTGTAATGAGCTGATGATGTAATTTAGCACTTGTATTTGCAACCGTGAAATCAACAATGTGAGATGAACTTGCAGTGCTTCCTTTTGGAATCAATGGTGAGCGAGATTATGACTGTATTTTTTGCAACTTGCACTACTGAAAATAAACTGACATATACAAGTACCATTAAAACTAAATTTTTATATCCATGTAGCACTGAAACTAAACTGGCATGTCTAGGTAGCTCTGAAATTAAACTGACATATCCAGGTAGCACTGAAACTAAACTGACATGTTTAGGTAGCACTGAAACTAAACTGACATGTCCAGGTAGCTCTGAAACTAAACTGACATATCCAATCACCTACTTTTTAACAAAAATTTTATATCAGAACATGAAGAATTGGCTGCCATCATAGCATATCACTGGCTGGTACATATTTGCTTTTGCTTTCCAGCAGCTAGTTTTTTCTTCTTGATAGTAGTAGTCTTCATGGTGCTTTCTGTTGCTCCATTCTTTTTTGACGTCTTTTGTGGCCTAGTACACTCCAGTACCTAGAACAATAATTTCATTTAACAACACTTCAACAATGATAAAATCTACAGGAGAAGAACAAACAAAATGTCTCTGACCTCTTTGCCTTTCTCCATAATATTTCTCTTCTTCGATTTAGACTTGGGTCCACATGTTCTACTATTGTGACCTGTTTTCTGACACTTGCTGCATCTACCTTGGGAGCCCACCTTTGAGAGCTTTGCGGCCTTTTTGGCTTCGCCAGGTTCCCTTCTTCTCTCTTTTATTGGCCTACCTGGCATCTTAACATAAGCCGGAGGCTTTGGCTTGCGTTGGTCTAGTGGCCATTGTAGCATTCCCTCCATTGGCATCATGCAGTGATCATATGTCATGTTGTAGTGCTCAACTGAATAGCAGTCAGCTATATAATCTTCAGGTGACTTAGAGCTGAGAAAAAGTGCAATGATGGCATGAGCACAAGGGATACCTGCTAGCTGCCAGTACCTACAAGAACAAGTCCTCTCTATGTCAACTTTGTAACTCTTGTCCCACTCTTTCACCTCAAAGCCATCCTTCCCATACCAAATTGCAAAGCATTTTTGTGCAAGATTAATATACTTGTTGAGCTTCTTTAGAATATTTGGGCAGATCCGCAGATCCTTGAAGACCAACAAGCTGACTTGGATTTATTTTGTTGTATCCTTACATAGACCTTTGTCCTGATGCCTTCTAACATGGAAATAATAGGATGAGCCCTTACATCAACTATCCAATTGTTGAAGCTTTCACACATATTGTTGTCGACACTATCACAATTAGATCCAAGGTTGAACCATGCTCTGCTCCAATGCTTTGGGTTGGTTTTCATCATGTCCTTGGCACCTGCAGGAGTTAATTGTGCCAACTTTGCTCGACAAAAGTTGAAGAATGGCACACTTGATGCCTTTGCACATATCCAAAAGGGCTTCTGAAATTCTTTTTTCCTATAAGTTTTTCTCCAATTGGCATAGATGTGCCTTGTACACATTCTATGCTCAATGTTGGGAAACAATTCTGCCACTGCATTGAGAAGACCCTGCCGGAATCACACAATGCAATTAGTATACAAAAATGCTAAACCAGTATAGACACATCATCAATTAGTAACAGAAAGTTCATTTACCTTCTGTTGGTCAGATATTAGAACCCAGTCCCTGCCACCTATTGTAATTTGCAGATCCTTTTGTAGGAGCCCCAAGAACCATGACCAAGAATTTTCAGTTTCTTTCTCCACTACTCCCCAAGCGATGGGGTAAATCTGGTTGTTTGCATCCCTACCTATAGCACATAGCAGCTCACCATTGCAAGCACCCTTGAAAAAGCATCCATCTACTCCAATCACTTTCCTACATCCAGCTTGGAAGCCTTTTTTGCAAGCATCAAAGCATACATAGAACCTCTGAAAAACTGGAAAAATATACTCAGGGTCCAAACACACTGCAACTGTGCTCCCTGGGTTGCTTCTAAGTATTTCTGCCTGGTATCTAAAAATATTGGCATACTCTCCCTTGCACGACTCATATATTCTTCTCATCACAATAGCCTTTGCTTTCTTGATCTTGGATAGCGACACATCCACACCCATGTCAAGCAACACAGTCTCCTTGATATTCCGAAGCTTCCAAGATGGGTTTGCCTTAATGATGTGCTCATACTTGTCAGCTATTCTTACCCCAGTGGCAAATCTATTGTCCTTTCTTTTGGGGCAAATGTGTTCATCATTGAACGTCTTGACTTGAAACCTATCAGTATTTGTCTTGTTAGAGGCAAAGATGAACCAAGGACAACCCTTCCATGAACATTTGGCTCTGATTCTATCTTTCTCATCTTTTGGAAAATTCAAGTGTCTCTTAGTAGCCAACCCATAATTGATCAAGGCCTGCTTAAACTGCACCCTACCACTGAAAGTCATACCAACACAAAAATTTGGAATAACATCTTCACTATCGTACCTTATAAATCTGCTTTTTCTTCTAATTCCTTCACCTTCATCATCGTCCTCATAACTTGCTTCTTCACTTGAGTCCATCATTGGGGGATCAGATTCATCCAAAAAAATCATTTTCTTCATAAACTTCGTGGTTACAATTTTTCTGAGATTTTGCAACAGTGATAGCTGGATTCTTCTTTTGGTCCCTTGCATTCGTCATGAACTCATTTGCTTCTTCATCATCTTCGGATGTATCATCGTCGCCTAGTAAATAATCACTATCTTCTAACTCGTTGTCACCTTCTTCATCTGTGCCGGTCCCTTCTATGCTTTCATCATCAGAACTAGCATTGCCATCAAATGCGCTCACCATCTGATCCTTAATTGGACTACCCAATATTATAGACTTGCTCTCAGGTTCACATGTCCACATAACTAGTTCTCCACCTACAAGCTTGTATATCTCGACATAAACTTCAGTTACTCCTCCCGCTGTGATACAATTAGACATATACATGCAACTATGATCATCTGCCAACCTCGTTAAACCATCGCTCATATTAGCACCAGGGGATAGCCAATGAAAATCCACGACATCATCAACTGTCAAGTTGACATGATCACCAAGATAACCTCTTAGCTCTGGCAGTGATAGTTTATCCTTCTCTATATGTGACAATTCAACTTTGCCACCAACATAATTGAATGAGTAACCATCAAAATCAAATTTGCCTCCAAAGTGAAATCTCACAGGCAATACCTCGAGAGGGTCCATCTCCCCTGTTCACAACTGCAATAACAAAGTATCGTCATGGATAAAAACCGCACTTTATAAGTTGAATTGCAGTGGAAAACAATTGTGAGCTACATATGGGCGGGTGTTAGCTGTACTCATGTGCAAGACTTTATTTGCTGCATCGAGAGAGGTTGCCACTACTGGGTGATCTTCTGTTCATATGCACATGCATAATTGCCTATCATGCGTGCAGCATCGGAGTCCAATACTGAGACATGCAAACCCATGAACGGGTACAATACATTGGAATACGGCAGCAAAACAATTACATCGGTTTGCAATATCCAATGATAGTAATGACAGATTTTCATGTTTACAAACCCTAACCACCAAAGAACACTGAAAACAGAACTTGCACCACATGTTGGCTGGGGAACGAACCTCTGGTTGTCTTCCTTCTCACAGATTATCTTGCCTTCTCCTTGATCCTTCGATAGGATATTCTAGCCGCCAGCGCAGAACCATGAAACGCCGATAGAGCCGCCGCCGGTTGTGACCTAACGATTGACGATCAAAGGGGTGATGCACGAGATAGGAGGGGGTGATCTGTTCCTAAACCAGCCTGCCACGTAATGCTGCCGATGTGACAATCCCAGTCAGCAAAACCAGATTTCAACCCTCCAAATCAGCAAACTGGTTTTATATATGTGGTAAAAGGTGTGATTTGATCTGGTTTAGCAAAACTAGGGGGTTAGATAAACCTTTTGATTCTTTAGGGGGTTATTTGGACCTTCCTCATACTTGGGGGTAGTAAAATAGACTTTTTCCTAAATTTAAACACTAGGGTCAAAAGACACTTTTATGTAGCAATGTATGTACTAATCTATCTATATACCGTAAGGATGAAGTAGAATTAAAGATAATTCTTACCAAAATTTTCCTAACCCCTTCTCACAAAGGACGCACATGTCGGGTCCGTGGGGAAAAAATTGTTGATGGTTTTGCTACGTGAAACGAAAAAGAGCACTTTCTAAAGGGTTTCCATTGTTTTTCCTCATCTTTTTTCACCCGCCAAAATCCTTACCCTCGTTGCGTACCCTCCCCCCCCCAATTAATTACACCTAAACCTTCCTAAATGTTGTTGCCTCGTGTTCGTATGGACATCTTCCCGTCGTAGACGCTCCGGCATCCATCCTTCTTCTTCCCTTCTCATGCATGCGTCGGACACCCATCCTTCACGTGCGGGATGTCCGTCATTGTCGCGCTGGCGTTCTCCCATCATTGATGTGCCGTCATTCATATCCTTCATGCATCGTCATCTTTCTATGTGCGGTAGTCATCTTCCTATCACAGACGCACTGACGTCCATCCTATTTCTTCCCTTCACGCATCGGACTTCTATCATTCGTGCGACAAATGCCCGTCATTGGCATGCCGGCATTCTCGACGCCACCACCTCTCCTCCCTCTCAGAGCAGCCACCACCTCCCCACCCTCCTTCGCATGCTTGTCGCGACCGATGTTGGGTCCCATGGGCGCCCCTTCCGCTCCTCCCGTTCTGCATCATCTCCCTCTAGTTTTTGTATATCACTACTTTGAACTAGCAAGTAGCAATTATAATAAATTTTGAATTCTTGCTATATATATGCGTACGCACATGTGCCTCTACTAGTATTCATTATTAATAGGAAAAAGTTAATGAATACAATTCGATAGTCCATGGTTACATCAATAAATCCAAAATCTTCAAAGGGATGGTATCATATAGCCCCTTGGCACATTGAATTTGGAACTTGTAACACCTGCAATAAGAGGCCATCATATCTTCCATTTCATATATGAAAAAATTGTATGTACGGAATCTGCGAATTGGGAATCTTGTATCTGATACGCCATTGGGACGTAATTCGGACCTAATCAACAATTAACAAATGCATCAAGCAGTTTCCCAAATGAAATAACAACAATGTACGGTACTCGGTACTCCACTTCAAGGCAGCTTCACTTGGCACACCACATTGGGCTACCTTCTGGCGACGGACGTGTACTGGCGCCTGCCATTGCAGTTTTGCAGAGTACTCAACTTGTGACCGAAATGGGAAATTTTGTTCGAGAACCCCTTGTTTTCTCCTGTTGCCAATTAAAGGGAGTCCGTCTTGTGTACCAAACTCCAACGGAAAAACAAAAAAGATAAGAGAATTAACTTTTTTTTAGGAAGGATAGAGAATTACTGGGGATCATTGCTTGCTTTGTCTGGCAACAAAAGACGGAGAGCACACGTTGGAAGAAAGAGGTAGTGCCTCGCTTCGTCGTCTGGTTCGCGCCCTCGTACGTCCGGAGCTCGACTGCTCGATTACATTGGATTAAATCTGAAAGATAAAACAAACTCTAAAACTTAGCCCGCCGGGCTCTGCCGATTCTAGGCCCGGCCCAGATCGCCTGCCTGTCTGCATCGCCGGGCAGCCCTTTTATT
Source organism: Echinochloa crus-galli (assembly GCA_900205405.1). Taxonomy (NCBI): domain Eukaryota; kingdom Viridiplantae; phylum Streptophyta; class Magnoliopsida; order Poales; family Poaceae; genus Echinochloa; species Echinochloa crus-galli. The sequence continues at coordinate 1,489,834 of OAMR01000231.1, read as the reverse complement.
TCTGGTCACTCTACTACTACGGAGTAGTGTACGTACAGTACGTTGCTTCATTATGGAGCGGCGTACAAGAAAATACGAATTTGTCGCCGCCTTGAGCTGACCAAAGCAGATCAGGTACGTTAGCGTTACAGTACTATATGTCTATATAAAGTATATATATCACATCCAATCGTGGACTCGTGGTAGCGCGCTGCATGCATGTCGTACCTGCATCAACAAATGTCAAACTCAAACGCCACAGTACTACACGTACGACGTTAATGGAAATATTCCAGGACATGCATGCATGCGTCGCCCGTGAACACACACCGATCCTAGCTCGCTGCTCGCACTCATCTTCCTCTATTTCCCTTCCCCAAACAAAATATTGTCAGCGAGATTCCTTCCTCTATTCCAATTTCTCCCGCATCCATCTCTCATCTATCATCTTCCTCTATCCCAACTACCATATATTTTATTCTTTCTTTTACTCTCTCTCACCCTCTCTCCCACCTCTCTCTCTCTTCCCCCTTCTTCCCTACGCGGCCGCCCCCTGCCTCCTTGACTCCTTCCCCCGCCGAGCTCCTCTTCCCCTCACCCTTCCCTCCGGCCCCGGCCCCGGCCCCTCCTCTCCCTCCCGGCCGGCCCCGCCGCCTCCCTCTCGCAGCGGCTCCTCTTCCTCCCCATCCTCGCGCGGGCGGCAACAAGCGGTGGAGCCGCCGCCGGCTCGCGTGCACCTGTCTCTTATACACATCTAGATGTGTATAAGAGACAGCCCCTCCTCTTCTCCCTCCCCTGCTTCGTGGACGGCGGGCGCGGACCGGGGCGAATGGCGGCTCGCGGCGGCCGCGGACGGAGGGCGGCGACGATGACTGCTGGGGCCGCCCTCCGCTCCCGACTCCGGCTGGTGCAGGTCGCGGCCCTGTCATGTCAAATGTATGTCGTCCACGTGATGTTTCTCGGGTTATTCTGTGTCCTTCCATTTTAACCCAACATATATCTCTGTCTTGCTGTCCGCACTCACATATTCCCCTATTTCGTTCTCCTAAAAAAATATTATATCCTGGTCATCGGGATTCCTTCCCCTATCTCAATTTCTTCGCCCGCCGAGCAGGAGCACCGCCGGCCTCGCGCACGGCCTGCTCGTCAGCGGCCACTGCTTCGGTCCCCTCCATGTTGCGCGTTGGTGCTGCTAGGGCCTCGTCCTGATCCACGAACGACGCATGGGCGGAGCGCGAACGGAGCGGAGCATGCGTGCGGAGCGGTTAACCGTGTGGGCCCGCCACCACGCTAGCGCCATAGCGGAGCTCCCCCACCTCCCCTGGATTTGGGGGAACGGAGCCCTTCCGCTCTCGTTGCGGAAGGTTTGGGGAGCCCGGTGCGGGCGTTGCTTCCGGTAAACGCTCATCCATAAGCGTTTACCAGCCCCCGATGCGGGCAGCCTAACCTCTTTGTATCACTATCGGTAGGCCCACATGGTTCCGGCCCCCCAACACACAAACGAAGGAATTCATCAGAAGACACTGAGATTTGTAGAACGGAAGCTCATAGTCTTATTTGTACAGTATATAGTTTGTGTCTTCCCTAACAATTTTATCATGTCCCTAACAACATAATTTATGGCAAACTCGTTCTGTATTATAGCTAGTTATTCAAATATAATGATGCTCTGTTTTGACCGACCCATCTAATCCATTAGGTGCTAGCTAGAATTAACTAGGTTGGATCATATAATTGGATAGTTATCATCCAGCTAGCTAGAGAGGTTTTAGCTGTCAATTAACTGGTTCTGTTTGGATCCACTCAGCTAAATAGACCATATAATAAATTATTGGCAGCTTGTTCAAAAACTGTTTGAAAAAATTTATTAATCTTGTAGATCTTTTGTTTGGCCGGAGTAGAACGAGTTTTCTAGGGGAAGTACAACAAATTCTTTTCTTTTAGATAAAAGTATATATATTGTGTTAATTAAATTGTAACATTATCTGAAAAGGGGGTATTTTTTTAAATCAAAGCAGGAGTATTGCTATGTCATATAAGAAAGGAATGAAGTTCAAGTTCTATAATTATGATATTACATTAATAGGGGAGACTCACAGAACATGATAATATAAAGTGGATTATTCATAAAAAGAGGAAAACTCTAGACTGCCACAAGCTTATCTTTTGGGTGCCATTTCTTCTTCGATGAGGTTGACCACCTGAATTGGTCCCATCTCCTTTCCTTTCGAATATCCATCTCTATCTCTAACTTCTTTGTATCACTGCTCGTAGGCTCGCATGGTTCCGTCCACCCCCAACAGACAAACAGAAGAATTCATCAGAAGACACTGAGATTTGTAGAACGGAGGCTCATAGTCTTATTAGTATAGTATAGTTTGTGTCTTTCCTAACAATTTTATCAAATCCCTAACAACATAATTTATGGCAAACTCGATCTATATTATAGCTAGTTATTAAATATAATGATGTCTTATTTTGACCCACCCAACTAATTAACTAGGTTGGATCATTGGGATAGTTATCAACTTATCATCCAGCTAGCTAGAAAGATTTTAGTTGTGAATTACTACCTCTGTTGTAAAATGTAGATCATTTGACATTTTTACCACAAGTTTGACTGCTTATCTTATTCAAAAAACTATGAAAATATAATCAAATTTAAGGTATTTTGAAGATTTTTTATTAATAAAGTAAGCCAACATAAAATATATTTTTATACAAAATTTTAAATAAAACGAGCGGTCAAACTACCTACATTTTGAAACGGATGGAGCAGCTGATTCTGTTTGGGTCCACACAGCTAAATAGACCCTAAAACCGCTGACCCCTTGTTAAAAAATTGTTTGAATTTTTTTTCTAATTTTGTAGATCTTTTGTTTTGCCGGAGTAGAACGAGTTTCAACAAATTCTTTTCTTTTAGATAAAGTATATATTGTGTTAATTAAACTGTGATATGATCTCCAAAAGTGGGGTGTCTTTTTTTTCTCTGAGACAAATGAAAGTATCCATATTATATTAGTATATGTGGCTCGGCCCGTCGTTAACATATTCCGATCCATAAAACGCAATTACGAATTGGCTTGCGTCCGTTAGCCCAGTAAATACAACTCCGTCCGTTCGAGCTTGGGCCTAACCCATCCGTTTCAAAACGTCCGCCGGCCCGACCAAATCACGGCCTAACCCCCAGTTGTCACCCAGGGGAAAATTAAATCACGTGATCGCGCAGGTTGCCGTTGCCGACGCCGCATTTTGCTGCGGCCGCGCCCGAGCCGCGGCGCGGGATTCACGCGGTAGCGGAAATGCGACGGTCGGCCGGCGTGGCCAGGACCAGGAGGGACTGTAGGAGAAAAACCTTGGCCGATGACCGACGAACCCGGCCAAGACTCTTGGGCCAAGACCGAGGAAAAAAATTGCATGCGCGCGGTGCGCACCGCACGCTGGGTGCGCACCCCCTCGTGGCACAGCGCGATTGGAGCGGACGTCCCCTCTTCTCGCGCAGGCGCGGCTCGCCTCCTCTCCCTCACGTGCTCGTGGGCTTGGCTCTTTTTTCTCTCTGGCTCGGCTCGGATCGAGCTGCACCGGATTGTATTGCTGCCGACGGGAAAAAAAAAGGGAAAAGGACTCCAGTCGACCGCCCATACAGCAAGGACCTCTTGTCTCATTGCCTGTCAGTGGTTCGTGAAAGCAAGCAAGGTAGGCCACAGCAACGAATTGAGATAGCAGCAAACTGAACAAACGATAGCCATGACAGCAAACGGAAACCAGAAACGAATCGCTTATTCGCTTGGACTATGCGATGGCACGCGTGGTGGTTTCAGAGTTTCAGAAGCAGAGGAAGCATTCGAGTTGGCAGCGCGAGGGAGGGGTCGAAGGAATGAATGAATGAACGAATCAAAGAAAAACAAGAAATCAAATCCAAAGACGAGCTCGGGTGAGAGCGGCTGTAGGTGTCTGACCGTGGAATGAGCCGGCGCAGGAGCCGCTGCTGAGCAGGAGCTGCGCCACCCGGCGGTCGACGGGGGAGTCGTCCACCAGCAGCACCCTCGTCACCCCCTCCTCCACCTCCACCCCTCCGGCCTCCATCTCCATCTCCATCTCCATCCCCATCTCTCTTCACTGTCCCTCTACTCTTCCTCTCCAACCGGCGCAGCGGCAGCGGCGGAAGCAAAAGCTTCCTACTCGTGGCGATGGCGTGGTGAGCAAGTGGGTTGCCGGCCGGCCGGCCGCGTGCTCTTATAAAGCGTGACGCCGCCACGCCACGGGTGAGCAGAGACGGGGAGTGAGTGAGGAAGACGAGGAGGAGGCAATCCTCTGACGGCTCGCAGAACAGCAGGGCCAGGGAGGCTGCAGTAAGTGTCAGGCAGGCCGCAGGCGTGTGTGAGCGAGCGGGAAGACGGAAGAGAGAAGAGAGTCAGAGACTGACCCCGAAGAAGAAGAGGAGGGGGGTGTTTAGTTCCTGGAGAAAGATAAAAAGTTTGGTGAAAATGTCACATCGGACACTGTAGCACTTTTCGTTTGTTTGTGGTAAACATTGTCCTACCATGACCTAACTAGGCTCAAAAGATTCGTCTCACCGTGTACATCAACACCATGTACTTAATTTTTTTTATTTACCCACGTTTAGTGTTCCATGCATGAAGAGAGATTTGATATGATAGGTGGATAGTGAAGTTTGGAGAGAGAATTTTTGAGTTTTTGGTGGAACTAAACACACCCTATGGGAAGGAAAAAAATTGCATACGCACCGTGCGCACCGCACGGTGGGTGCGCGCCCCCTCGTGGCACAGCGTAATTGGAAGGACGCCCGCGCTTCTCGCGTTCGCCTGCTGCTTCTCGCGTGCTCGTCGGCTCGGCTCGCGATTGGAAAGGACGCCCTCGGCTCGCGCGATTCATCTCCCCCGATCGGCTCCGCCTGCTCTCGTGCGTTTCATCTCCCTGGGGCGGGGCGGCGACGCTGCACGAGCCAGACGCCGAGCTCCCGGTCCTGCTCGATCTTGCCGGCGAACGGAAGAGCCTACTCGCCGGCCTTGCTCCACGTGCGGCTCGCCGTGTCGAAGCAGTAGGTCCCGTGGCCTTTCGTGGACACGCAGATCACGTCGCCGGAGGCGGCGCCGCCGGACATCACCGCGTAGGAGACCACCTTCACACTGCTGCCGGCGTCGACGTACGGCGGCGGGAGATCCTCCGACTGCCAGCGCTTGTCGTGGCGCGAGCCGCGACCGCGCAGCGCGCGGTGGAGCACGGCCTGAAATCGGAAGCAGCTCACGTCCTCTACCTCGTGAACAACCCTGTCCATGACGTACACGACGCCGTCGTCATCTCCTTCGTCTCCGTCTCCGACGGCGGCGATGGGGAAGTAGGCGCGCCGTGCGGCGCCTGGGCCAGGGCCACCCGTCAGGCTCGGGGAAGCTGGGCATGGCGGCGACGCGGCGCTCGCGCGAGCTGAGGGCATCCTTTCCAATCGCGAGCCGAGCCACGAAGCTGAGGGCGTGCGGGCGGGAGGAGGCGAGCCGAGCCGAGCACGCGAGACGCAGCAGGCGAAGGCGAGAAGCGCGCGTCCTTCCAATCACGCTGTGCCACGAGGGGGCGCGCACCCAGCGCGCGGTGCGCACGGTGCGGATGCAATTTTTTTCCGCTGCAACTGCAGCAGTGGTCGAGTATTATTGCTCGTAAACTATTGTTGGACGGATCGGAGCAAGCAAGATGCTGACCGGCCTTTAGCATATTGGACGTCAAGTACCCTAGTTTAGGACTCGATGCCTCGTGTTATTATGTAGTATATCCTCTCGCTCAGATCCAGCATGTTCGGCGATGTAAGCACGTGCACCATCATACAATATTCTCTCATCCAGCCACTTGCCGGATGTGAGAAATACACGAGGTGGGTGTTCTCATGAACAATTCCAATCTGTCCAGCAGATCCAGTCCCTGAAGTGCAACTTTTGTTTGTTTGTTTTTTGCGAGTAACTTTTTGTTTGTTTTAGCCTCAACTATTCACCTTTGACCAGTCATGGCTACCGAGCGTTGTCTATTATACACCTTATATATATTTGAACTACAATAATCAGGAATCCTATGTTGACAGAACAGAGAAATTAGCGATGGCAGTGATGTTTTTAAATGCCAGAGGGCGTAACGCTAAACTTTGTTGAGAATTTTGAGCGTCCATTTATATGATGTTTGCAATGAAATGACGCTTTGCGTGTCTTTGCAGAAACAAAATTGTTGCTAATAATTCAGAAAGTATTTTCTATCCCTGCAATCTTTTGAGCAAATATGTCATTCGACAGATGTTTTGACTTGAATGAAGTCTTGCAAAGCTGGTTATCTGTTACTAGAAAATGCAACAATGCCACCGGAGCTGACATTTGAGTGACTGCAAAAAAAATTAAAAGATCAGTGTCAATCTCTTCTAAGTCTTTTGCAAATGACCATTTTTCTTTTGACCAAGGATTTGATGGCATAGAATGAAATAATGTAGGACTACACATAAAACAGTTGAGCCTTGACAACAAAGGGTTTTCTCATCTTTGCGCATTGAATAGTACGTCTTCTCAGTATGGAATTAAATGGCAAAATAGGCGATTTGGTCCATCAACTTCTTTTCAAGGGTCAACTTCGTCCCTCAACTTTCAGATCAGCCAATCTTGTCCTTCAACTTTTATTTTTTGGCCAAACTCATCCTTATGCTAATTTGATGCTCCATAATAGCATGAAACTAATGCAGAAAGTCAATTTTGCCCTTAGTGTATTCTTTACCTAAAATTTCCACTGGCATGGTTACCGGTAGCGCTCGTGGAGAGAAACATATGGAGCAGAGCACCGGACACCTACTGCTTGATTTCTTATTTGTGGCTGGAGCTACATGCCCGTGTTTTTTATTTGTTCTTCGCTTGTTTCATGGAGAAGGAAAGAGGTACTGATTCTTGTGAAGCTCCGATTGAAGAGAGGAGCCAGCAGCTCTAGCATTGCTAGCTCGCTTGCTCGGTGATGCTAGAAGCATATAAAAGCCAAGGAAGACACGCTATCAAGAACGAGCAGAGAGCTACAGTAGTAGTTAGTTCTTGGGTTTGGTTGAACACACCTAGCTAAGTTTGCTTGATCAGATGGTGGCGTCATGGCCATGTCCAGCACAAACAGCAACAACAAAAATTCTGGAGGGAAGAAGGTACCAAGGGTAAAATTGACTTTTCGTATTATAGTCTCATGTTAGAATAGGAGCAACTCATCAATACAAGGATGAGTTTGACCAAAAACAAAAGTTGAGAGACTAAATTGGCCAATTCAAAAGTTGAGGGACAAGTTAATCCTCTTGACAAGGTTGAAGGACCGATATACCTATTTTGCCGAATTAAATTATCTCAATCTCTACATCGCATTGTTAATACTTCTTTGACTATCGAATTTTATTTCCCTAAAGAAACGAACACGTACTACAAAATACTGAGCAGATGGATCAAACGGGGAGGTCCGGATCCCTACCTTCTCTGCTTCTCGCACAGCAAACCAAGAAGCAAAAGCATGGCGGCCATGGAGGAACCTCTCCTGAATGGCACGCGCGGCAAGAGCAAGCACGGAGGAAGTGACGAAGAGACCTTGGTGTGGGCTGAGGTCAAGAAGCAGCTGTACCTTTCCGGCCCGCTCGTCGCTGGCTACCTCCTGCAGTACGTCGTCCAGCTGATGTCCCTCATGTTTGTCGGCCACCTCGGCGAGCTCGAGCTCGCCGGCGCCTCCGTCGCCACGTCCTTCGCCACCGTCACCGGCTTCAGCTTGCTGGTACGCATCCATGCACTGCCCTTCAACCTGCATCACCATTCTCTGCTACTGCCACTGTGTTGTATGGACGCGTCTTTCTTTGTCAGGGAGGCATGGCGAGCAGCCTGGAGACGCTGTGCGGGCAGGCCTTCGGCGCGAAGCAGCACCACCTCCTCGGCGTCTACAAGCAGCGCGCCATGCTGGTGCTCATCCTGGTGAGCCTCCCGGTGGCGGCGCTCTGGGCCTACACGGGCGAGATCCTGGCGTGGTTTGGCCAGGACACCGAGATCGCGGTGGCGGCGGCGGGGTACATCCGGGGCCTGATCCCGGCGCTGCTCGTGAACGGGCCGCTCAACTGCCACGTGCGGTTCCTGCAGGCGCAGAACGCCGTGGTGCCGGTGATGCTGGGCGCCGGCGCCACGGCCCTGGCGCACCTGCCCGTCTGCTGGGTGCTGGTGCGCGGGCTCGGCCTGGGCAGCGCCGGCGCCGCGCTGGCCATCGCCGTCTCGTACGCTGCCAACCTCTGCTTCCTGACGCTCTACGTCAGGCTCTCGCCGCGATGCCGGGGCACGTGGACGGGGTTCTCCGGCGAGGCGTTCCGCGGCATCCCCGCCTTCTTCAGACTCGCGTGCCGTCGGCGATGATGGTCTGGTAAGTCTAGTCCACTGCAGTTGCCTTCTTGGTTACCCTGAGATCGGTTCAGTAAAGGATTATTATGCTGCTGAAACAGTTAAAGCTTTATTATCTCTGTGCAGTATAGAGTGGTGGTCCTTCGAGCTCCTGGTGCTCCTCTCTGGTCTTCTCCCTAATCCAAAGCTCGAGACGGCCGTTCTGTCCATCTGGTGAGCGTTCTTGCTTCAATTTGGTGATGAAATCGTTCATGGTGCTCTGCCATTCAATACTTACTGTTACGATTCTTGTAGCATCAACACCATCACATTGGCATTCATGGTCCCGCTTGGACTTGGTGGTGCCACAAGGTCAGCTCCTCTCCTGCAAACAATTTTTTTACTAGAAAATGTATATAGTTGCTGACGATAAAATCATCTTTGCGATAATTTTTCCTCACCGTGATGTCGCACAGCACGCGTGTTTCGAACGAGCTTGGCGCAGGGCGACCTCAGGCTGCCCGTCTGGCGGCCTGGGTGGTCGTGCTCTTGTCTCTCTTGGTCGCCGCTTTCGGAGGGATGGTGATGGTGCTCGTGCGCAATCTATGGGGGTACGCGTACAGCAACGACGAGAGAGTGATCAAGTACATTGCCGCAATGCTGCCGCTCCTCGCAGTCTCTTTCTTGTTCGACTGCGTACAGGGTGTCCTTTCAGGTAAAGAAGACGAGGAACACACTGACAAGTGACAATGCACCACCAAACATGTAAATTTGTCACCCAAATGATGACATGTATTCTGAACTGAGTTTAGGAGAACTGACAAGTTAAGGTTGTCTTTTCTGATTGCAGGTGTTATTAGGGGCTGTGGCCGGCAAAAGATTGGTGCCTCCGTCAACCTTGCCTCCTACTACCTTGTTGCCATCCCTTTGGGATACTTCTTCGCCTTTGTCTGCCATGTCGGAGGAATGGTAATTGATTTCTTCCATTAATGTCTTGGAGAATAAATTGTTTCCATTATTGTTTTTCAATTTTGAATGGTATTAAGGAAGATTCTTGGTATGAATTTTCAACAGGGGCTCTGGTTTGGACTCTTGAGTGGACTGTTAGTGCAGACCATCTTTCTAATCTGCATTACCTTATGCACCAACTGGAACAAAGAAGTAAGAACATATTACATGCGGCAAACTGCCAATAAATTTGAATTTTTATATGGATGTTTCATCTTGGCCTATCTTGATTTTCAGGCTCTGAAGGCAAAGGACAGAGTCGACAGTTCTGCTTGTCTTGGAGATATGTCAACATGAATGCAGTTTCATTTTTAACCCAAGAAACCGTTGGTGCTTGCGATGGCAATGTTCATAATTTGAACTGGTAGGTTTATCTGAAGCTGAGGGATTATGATCCAAATCATTCCACTAGCGAGGTCTACTGTAATTGTATAAGTTGTAATTACGTGGCATCCGACGTGAGCCTTTTCTTAGACAATCAAACAGGATTGGTTTTCATTTCATTGTAAAGAATTCTGTTTCAAAAAGGTTAGTACAATATAAACCCACGGAGAGATGGGATCGGTGGACAGGCAAGCTAAGCATTAGGCGCATTCAAATAGGGTACACAGCTGAGGACAAAGCATGAATAAGAACACCATTTTCCCCATTATAAATACACCATTTCTCCTTTAAGATGTCAAGATACAGTCTGTTGCACCGGATATAGGCGACACGACAATGTAACTATCACGGGTATTACGAAATGTTTGCTTATTTTCTCAAGTCACATTATACAATCAGCAATGCTCCTCTTACAATTCCCAACAACCAAATAATCACAGGCGCGCCTTAGGCTGGCCGAGGAACGGGTAGTCTGTGTACCCGACGACGGGATCCGCCGTGTAGAACGTCTTCCGCACGTACCTGTTCAGCGGCGCGTCGCGCCGGAACCGCTCCACCAGGTCCGGGTTCGCGATGAACAGCCGCCCGAACGACACCAGGTCGGCGTCCCCGGACTCCACAGCCTCCACCCCGAGCTCCCGCGTGTACCCACCGCTGCACATGAAGGTGCCCCGGTACGCGCCGCGGAGGGCGCGCATCATCCGGCTCTCCTCCTCGGCGCTCCCGTGAGGGCCAGACTCCGTCTGCCCGTACGCCGCGTACCTCGGCTGTGTCACGTGGAGGTAGGCCAGCCGCCCGGCCTCCTGCTGGAGGGTGTTGAGACTGTCCACCACGGCCAGGCCGAGCTGCAGCGGGTTGGAGTCGTAGGCGTCGAGGTGGTCGATGGCCGGTGACACCCGGACCGCGACGCGGTCTGCCCCGATTGCCGAGACCACGGCACGGGTCACCTCCAGGAGGAACCGGCAGCGGTCGGAGAGTGAGCCACCGTACCCATCGGTCCGGTCGTTGATGCCGTCCTTGAGGAACTGATCGATTAGGTAGCCATGGGCACCGTGGATCTCAATGCCATCGAAACCTGCAAAGGCATCTCGTCTCTGTAAGCAAATAGAGGAATTTTCTGATGGACTAAGGTTGGAGTCCCATGTGTAAAGTTTGAGGATTTGTGTGTTTATTTCGATACCTGCTTTGATGGCGTTTATGGCAGCTTGGCGGTATTGTTCAACTATTTCAGGTATCTCTGATGTGGCAAGGCGCTGAGGCGTTGGATACGTGCCATAGGAGCCATCAGGCATCAGTATCTTCCATCTTGATGAGATTGGCTTATCTGTCGAGGATATTGGAGCAGCACCGTCGGGCTGATATACTGATTGGAGAAAGAAAAAAAATTAGTCAACATCTGATGCTTTGATACACCCTATGTTGAGAGAGAAGCAAGTTGAAACCAAAGTTCAATTGCTATTCATGGTCAAATAGCATAAAGGAAATCAATGAACTGGTAAAGTGAACACACGTGCAGTGCATCTGTTGTTGTTGAACAAGGAACACATGATCAACAAGGTGAATTATTGAAGTGACATATGTTACTTCAAACCCTGCAATCTGACTATCTTTAGATGTGCAGACTGTATTCCATTGACCAAAGATCAATGAAAGGCAACCTTCTTTCCTTGTCTCACCCAGAGAAGAAGCAATATAACTCAATTAAAGACTAAGGCGTCAGGTTACTGTCCAATTGAAAGCCAAAAGCTCACTACTTAATTCCCACCAAACCCGATTAGATCATCCTTAATTTCTAACAACCAATAACTGCATCAGAACACAAACTTTTCCAATCGCAATATGATTTCATGATGTTGGACTGAAAAATCATTAATGGTGTATTAATCCGATCCGAATGCAAGAAATGTCAGGCATTATTTCCGAGAAAACTACTGAATCATTTTCATTTTGTTTTTTGGAAGTTTGAAGATATAATACCTTGATGAGAAGCTCGGCCTACATGCCACAGTTGGCAGAAAAAGATGGCTCCCTTGGCATGAACAGCATCGACTACCTTTTTCCATGCTTCAGTCTGCTCCTCGTTGTATATCCCAGGGACACGAGGAAACCTGATACAACAATGTTCTGTCACTTAATCTTCTGATCTGAAGATTCAGAAGTAAACCAACATGCTACAAGCTCATCCAACGTGAGCATGAGAAGAATGTCCAGGGAATGAAGCAACGGTTTGATTACAGCATTTGGCTTGGCATTCCAAGGGGAGTTACAATGAGGATCAGGGGTTCAGTCAGATACCGTACCGATCCCCTTCCAACCTTTTTTGTTGCAGCTAACAAGATTCAGACGCTAAGAAATACTTTATCACCGTTTCCTGTATTGTGTCCAGGAAAGGTATCAAGTTTCGCTTTGCTTCAGAAATAAAATGAATTCAATTGAGCACTTGGTCACTCCTGAGAGAAACCATGTGCAGTAGCTATGATCTATGAAAACTTATGCATCTACAAACCCCAACAAATCCTCTCGAGATGGCCACAGGGTCAAGAGAAGGCGGCCAGTATTCGAAGCAGAGATAAAACAGAGCGCGCTCTTCTGATCAGGCCACTGATCACCGCCCACTAGAATACCAACAAAAGTATACCCAAACCCACATGCGCCCTGTTCGTTTGGCTGGTGGCTGGCGCTGGTTTTTGATGAGAGAAATATTATTCCCACCAAATATCCATCGATAACAGGGGCGCCCTTGATAATTGACCCAAGTTCCCAACCACCCCGCCGCAGGACGACCACGTCTCCGCCAGATCTAGCGCGCATCTTCCCATCCTGCACTAGCGCACATGGCCGCCACGAAGGCGCGAGCAAGGCTCACTAGAGCGTGGCGGCGGCGCCCAGCACACGGGTCAGCGGAGTCGACAGCAGGCAGATCGATCACGGGAACTGCTAGCGAAGCAGGGGCGGAGACGAGATGAGGCGAGTAGAGGAGATTATTACCCCGGGCCGGTCGGCGAGATGATGGTGCCCTCGGAGATGAGCAGGCCGCCCTCCGTGGACCGCTGCGCGTAGTACTCCGCCAGCGCGGGCCCCGGGACCGCGCGGGGCGCCCTGCACCGCGTCATCGGCGCCAGCACCACCCTGCGGGGATACACACAAGCGGAGGGAGCTTCGTCAGGCCGAGCCGCAGCGGAAAATTGAGAGGGGGACGGGGGAGAATCGGGCGGGCGGGCAGGCGGGAGGGGCTCACCGGTGGGCGAGGCGGAAGCGGGGCATCTGGTACGGCGAGAAGAGGGACGGCCGCTGCGGGTCCTCCGCCGGCGGGGAGCGATCCGTCGAAGCCATGGGGGAGTGGAACGGGCCGGGGTCCCGGGGAGGGAGGAGGAGGAGGAAGGGGGAAAAAGCAGAGGGTGGCGAGAAGCCAGGTATAGGAAGGAGGGAACAGGGGAGAAGTGAGTGCGGTTCGAAAGGGGATCACGCTGGCGGGCGCGTCTGTGACGACGACGGCGACGACGATGACGCGGACCCGCGAGATGGTGGGAGAGGAGGAATGGGAAAGCTGGCTGAAAGCACGCGCGAGCGCGAGGGAGGGAGAAAGGAGGAGGACTGGGGGAGTAGAGAATTCCAGTAGGAGGCGTGGGCCGGGTCAGCTGACCGGTGGGGTCGGCCCGTCTTGGTTAGGCAGCCGCGTCGCTGTCTCGTGGTTAGTTGCGCGTTGCGGGCTTGGCGGCTTGCGGCGATTTTGAGCATGTGCGTCGCGTGGGCGGTGGACGGAGATCAGTCTGTCGGGCTCAATTTGAGTTTTTCTTTTTGCGATTTTTTTTCTTTTGATGGAATCCTATTTGACCTTTCTCTAGTAGGAATACTAAGGTTAGAAAAATGCTCTCTCATGTTCAAGTGATGGCAGTCATGTGAAAAAGCGGCATCTTGAAGAACGTGGTAGGCTTATGAACATGGCTATCGTGCTCTTCAAGGTGTCACTTCAAGTTCTTGATGTTCATAAGCAATTTTAGTTCCAGCGCAGTATCCTACGATTTAGAACTAGAATTGATTGAATTTATCATAAAATGGGTCCATAGCCGATGCCTAGCCTAAATCTATAATCCCAACCGGCCCGACAACATGTAAAATGAAAGCAAGCCCAGCCGCAGCCAGAGATCTAGGCTAATCCTTTTCTTTCGGCTCAAAATATGTCATTCTAATTTGAATAAAAAATATTGACCATCTCTTCTAATACCTTTTCTCTATTTTCACCTTTGCACCTTCCCTCATGGGAGAATAAGAAAAGAAATAATACTCTACTTGATAGTTCAATTTGCAAGAATTTTTAATTATTTCACTTTGGCTTGATAGTAAAAAAAAATGTAATGTCCCGTCCTCTTTACGCTTGAATTACTTGAAATTTGAATTGCCTTTCCTATGCAACATTCATCACCATTCATGTTTCATGATCATTCTGGGAAAGTGAAAAGAGAAAAGGCATGAATTTGGGACTTCAAATACTAGTTTTCTGAGGCATAAGTTAGATATTTGGAACTCCTTCATTGCACTTATGATTATTTTTTCCAAAAAAATATTTTTATTTGAGTTTTATTGTGTTATAATAAAAAAGATTTCTCAAAATGATTTGGCAAATTCTAATCATTACTTCCTCCGTCTGAGAATATATGACGTTCCCGACCAACAACTTGAATTAACTGCAGACTAATCCCGCCGATCGGAACGTCATATATTACCGACCGGAAGGAGTACTTATTGGTTTCAAAATAAACCTTCTATCCTAAACCCATGTTCTTTCAAATTAGGAGCCCTTCTATCCTCGTGGGCTCGGTGGCTGCGAGCCTGCCAGTACGGGTCGCTGTTGCTAACAGCCTTCGTGCCACTCTGGCCAGTGGCCCCTCATCGCCTCTCTGGCCCGCAACATTCGACACGTGTAAAGGTTTAACCATAACCCCGTCCCCGAATCGAATTGCCCCTCCATCCGAGCATACGAGGTCGATTCCGACTCGGTTAGGTTACGACGAGACCCCAATATATCGTCGTGTTCGAGATCGAGCCATCCGCGTCTCCGCACGCGGCAGAGCACGATCGCGTCCCAGGTGCCGCACTGGGGTCCGTAGCCTCCCGCGCGCGCGCCACCGCAGTCCGTAGCTGCCGCGTGCGCGCCGGCCCATGGACGCGTTCGCCGCGATGGCGCCGAGCTGCCTGCCGCCGCCACTCGCCGACGGCCCATCCCGCCTGTCGCCGGCACCGGGTGCCTTGCCAATGCCGCCGCCGCTCCTGGCCGAGAACTACGTCCAGGCTGCGCCGTTCAGCGAGGACGAACTCCACTCTACGCTATTCAGCGAGCAGGAATTCCACGCGATGATGCTCCAGCCGCTGTCGTTCTCCGAGGACGATGATCTTGAGCCGCCGCCGCCGCCGCCACTGTTCTCCGTGGACGACGGCGTACATGCGCCGTCCTCGGACGACGACGACGAGATCCTGGCCGCGTTGCGCTGCGGGGAGGAGGACGATACCCAGGACCAGGAGGCACTCGCCGCGCAGCAGCCGCCGTCGCCGTATTCCGACGGCCAGCGCGGCAACGAAAGCAACCCGCCGCCCTCCGGGGAGGACGACGATGACAAGGAGGAGGCCGAGCGGGCGGCGGCGCTCCGGCGACGGGCCATGAGCGTCCGCAAGAAGAGCAAGAAAAGGCAGCAGCAGCTCCGAGCTTGGCACAGGTTGATCGCGACATGCGTCCTGACGCGCCAGTTCCGCGGCGCGCCGGAGCTCTCGGGCGGCCGGACGGCGCTCCGGTGCCAGTGCCTCGAGCTCTCCAGGGCGGAGGGCCCCCGCGGCGGCGGCAGATGCGCGCTGCACCAGGACGCGCCGGGCCGGTCGTGGATCCGCGCGGTGCACGGCGGCATCCCTCTCCTGTGCGGGCCCGACGAGGTCCTGGTGCCCGCGCTCTCCGCGGGCGACAGCGCGGAGGTGGTGGCGCAGTACGCGCGGTGGCGCCGCGGCGTGTGGATGCCGACTCGCTTCTACGTGCAGCGCGCGGCGGAGCGGAAGGTGGCTGCATTTGAACAGCGAGACGGCGACGACGACGACGACTGGATGATGGATGTCTAGCAAAGTAGCAAGAGCGTTTATATATACGTAGTGGCATGTACGTGATCGTGTCAGTATGTGGACGCCACACGAGTATCAATCGTTTTTCCTTGGTCAACGTATGCATTGCGTTTGCATCAAGTGCTCAAGTGTCTAACAGTTCTTGGATAATCTCAACTTGGGAGTGAGAAGATTGGATGGTAGAAAATTACTTGAACCATTTCATAAAGCATAAATCACATACTTTTCTTCTCAGCGACCAAGTTTGAGTAAAAAAAGTGAAATTAGGATATGAAGATACAGAAAAATGTCCGGCATCATAATTCTTTATATAGAACGTATAGATAATTTCACGGCTTTAAGCATTTAACTAAGGGCATATGTACCTACACTCTAGAGCCCACTCCAAAATTTTAGATTAATTACTACTGATCCCCACCCCACCCCAACTACTCCCTTCATTCCATAAAACTTGACGTTTAAGACAGCGACACGGTCTCCAAAACACAACTTTGACCTCTTATTATTATATAAATATTTATCGAATAGTGATATATGTATACTTTTATGAAAGTATTTTTCAAGACAAATCTATTCATGTAGTTTTCACATTTGCAAACTCAATAATTTAAAAGTTATTGATGATTTATATTCTCAATGTTTGACTCAACCTTGTCCTAAACGTCAGGTTTTATGGAATGGAGGGAGTATTTATCAACCACCCCCTTCCTCATGAGTGGCATTGTTGCAATTGAGTTCTGCCACAACCACCAAATGCGCCATTGTATGCCCCTTGTTTTGACTGGGATCAATGTAATATCAGGATGACCCCACATGTCATTATTACGTGGGTGTCAAATTTTAAAAGGCTTATGAATTTAATGTCAAATATCTAAACCTCTCCATCGAGCTACCATCATAGCAAAATCTTGTATCTTCTATAGGGGCTCCTGCCACACTGAGGAGTGAGGAGTAAGGACATGTTTGTTTCCCTCCATATTATATTTGATTATAATCCAACGATAATAGGATACAAGTTTATATTGAAATCATAAATAATCTGAAATAAGCTGCACATGAATAGCTTATTTCATATTATAATGTAAGATATATAATCTACATGGCAAATAAACAGGACTCAAAAATCACCGGCCTCTCTCCCTCGATAATCATTAATTTTTACTCCCTCATGTACGCCCCTACCACTAACATCCTCCAGTTTCAGCAGAGATCTTTAGACCCTCCACCATAACGGTGGACCTGTTTGCCCACCAACCACCGTCGCCCACAAATTAGTCAATAATCGAGTGTGCTAACACCCGAGTGAAATTTAGATATTCGTCTTACCTAGTAAGCTAGACTGGTATATGGACGGGTTCTCATTGCGCAGTATATATCCAAGTAGCAACATTTTTCTATAAACAAATACTAGCAGACGCGGCACGTGCGCATGCACGTGTGTATATAAAGCTTTAGCTATTCTCATCAAATTTAGAGACACATTATTTTTCGAGTTAGTTGGTCTTTATTTATATGGAGAAAAACTCTTCAATCTTTTGTCTATTAGCAATACGGGATAATTGTGTGCACGTGGGGAGTTAGGGGCCCACTTGGCCGGAGGGGGGTACGCGCGGGACGTTGGGTGAAAAAAGTTTTGCGGAGAATGAACTAAAAGCGCCCGGAACATGCAAAAATTTTGATGCTTTCTAGTTTTTCCCTCCCACTAAAGCCCGACAGGTGGGTCCTCTGTGAGAGGGTGTGGGTGGAATTTTTGGTAGAAAGTGTTTTCAATTCTCTAAGATCCTTTTAGTATAGATAGATAGATAGACAGACACGCACTATCACCCGCAAAAAAAATGTACAGACACACGGGCATATGATTTTTTTAGATCAAAAGCATCTTCTACTCATTCACATCAGAGTTACAATTAGAGCACATAAGTAAGTACGAGTATGTGTTAAAAAGACAGTACATTCAGATAGGCAAACATTGCATGCATTTCGCCGGCGCGGATCAGTTATCAAACCCAAGGCGCCCCCAGGATACCCGTGTCGAGTCGGATTGCAGCGCCGTCGTCCGATGCCGCGTCTACGAACCGACTCCACGTACGGAGTTAACGACCGACTCCGAATCGCACACGACATTGCCCGCGATATAATGCGTCGAGGCCTCGAGGCCGAGGGCGTCGTCCGCCTCGATCATCAGCGCGCGGTAGTAGATTGGATCACCTCCCCCGACCTACCTACCTGCCTTGCTAGTTGCGACCCATCATGACCGTGGCGATCTCCGCCATGGCCCCGAACTGCCTGCCCTCCCTGCACGGCCCGTCCCGCCTGTCACGAGCATCATCCTCAGCTGCTGCTGCCGTGCCGCCGCCGCTCTTCGCCGAGGACTATTCCCAGATGACGACGCCGTTCACGGACGACGAGTTCCGCGCGCTGATGCGCGGCCACTGCGATCTGCTGTCGTCGCTCTCCGAGGACCATCTCCATTCGCGGCTACTGTTCTCGGATGAGACCCTCCCGCTGCAGGCGCAGCTGTTCCATCTCCAGACGCCGCCGCTGCCGCTGCCCTCCTTGGACACTCTCCTCTACTCGCCGATCTCGGAGGACGACGTGGACCTCCTCGCGCCGATGTTCTCCGACGAGGAGATCCAGGTGCTCTGCGCCGCGCAGCAGGCGTCCGAGCTGTCGTCCGACGGGTCGCGCTCGGACGAGCAGGCGGCCGGCGAGAAGAGGAAGTCTCCGCCGTGGCCGTCTTGCATATCGGACGATGACGACGACGACATGGAGGAGGCCGGGCCGCCGTCCCCGCCGCCGCCGCCGGTGAAGAGGAGCAGGCGTCGGCGCGAAGAGGATGAGGCCCGCGCGGCGCGGCTCCAGCTCCGGGAGTGGCACGGCACGATCGCGGCGCGCATCCTGCGGCGCCAGTTCCGCGCGCCGGAGCTCTCGCACGGCCGGACGGCTCTGGGGTGCCAGTGCCTCGAGCTCTCCATGGCCGACGGCGGCGGCGCCTGCGCGCTGCACCAGGACGCGGACCGGGCGTGGATGAACTCGGCGCAGGGCCACGTGCCGCTCGTCGGCGGCCCCGGCGAGGTGCTGGTGCCCACGATGGCCGCAGGGAACAGCAAGGCGACGGTGATGCAGTACGCGCGGTGGAGGCGGAGCGTGTGGATGCCGACACGATTCTACGCGCAGCAGGGGATGACGCCGGCGGCCGGCCGGCAGCCGGAGAATGATTGGATGATGCATTGAGTACTAGAGCTACGAACAACATCCTCCATGGCGAATCATGTAGATATGTTGTGTAATCCGGACACATAGGATCATGGGTGTTTAGTTCCTGAAAAAAAAAGTAAAAAGTGAAGTGAAAAAATCACATCGGACACTGTAGCACTTTTCGTTTGTTTGTGGTAAACATTGTCCTACCATGACCTAACTAGGCTTAAAAGATACGTCTCGTCGTGTACATCAAAACCATGTAACTAGTTTTTTTTATTTACCCACGTTTAGTACTCCATGCATGAGGAGAAAGATTTGATGTGATAGGTGAATAGTGAAGTTTGGAGAGAGAATTTTTAGAAGTTTGATGATGTAACCGGGAACTAAACAGGCCCTCAGAATGTAAATGTGAAATTTGCTTTCCAACATTATTGATTGATTTACCCGCATGTAAAGGGTTTACAGTGTCTTGCTATCTATTAGAGCAACTCTAGTGGAGTCTTTCAAATTGAGACCTTCAAAACTCATTTACAGGTCCATCTTTAAAAAAAAATAGATCTAAAATAAACACTCAATTTCAGTGGGCATATGAACTCGGACCTCTATTTCTCCATGGGCCCTGACAGTCGCATCTGCAAAATGTTGGAGGGGAGATTGGAGGGCCTCTACAAATAGAGGCTTTGAGAGGATATTTAGAGGCCTATGTAAAATGTAGGTCCATTTGAAGGCCCTGCTGGAGTTGTATTTTTACTCCAAGCCTCTAAATTTTAGAGTAAAGGCCCATATAGAGACCCTTACTGGAGTTGCTTACTGGAGTTGCTTAGTACTTCAACAACTTTCAGAACAAACACATGAACAATCAACCAGAAACTTTCAGAACACAGTTGAGATGCGTAAACAGTTGAGAACTTGAGATGCCCGGCCGTGTTTCCTGGCCTCCGACAATATTTTATCACAGGAATCTTACATGAAATATTAAATAAAGTCTATTTATAAATCCTTTTAGGGAATTGTAACTTTACAAGAATATAATGAGCCTAATTAATTCATGTTTTGCTATAATAATACTACAATAAACATTCTCTAATTATACAATTAAAGTAAACATTTACAGTTAAAAGCCTCATTAGATAGATAGATCTCGCGAAATATAAATAGTTCTGCCGTTGCATTCTCTCTTGCGAGAGCAAAATCGTAGAACTACGGGCAAAGCGATCATCTGGGGGAGAGGATTAATTAACCGTAGAATGCTGTTGTTCCGATAATTTTCATCTGGCGGCGCTGCAGAGCAACTTCCGGAATCCAGAGCAGCGAGCACTCTCTAGTTTCTTCGTCTTGTTGGGCCGGGCCATCGTCTGTTTTGTTTATTTAGGCCTGCTGCCATCTCTATTCGGCCCTCTTTCTAATTTCGGGGGTAAAATTATACTTTCTTTCAATTATGGCCCCGGGCTCCCTCAAAAAATAAAAATCAGGGGCTATCGAAAAGAAGCTCTGATGGCCGCCGAGAAAGAAAGCGGTGGGCCCTGTTTTCTTGCGTGGAAAATTTTTTCCACCCTTTAATTAATAATTAAAGATATTAAATAAAGTCAGTTTACAAAATTAACTTCATAATATTAAATTATTTCGCGAGATCTATCTAATGAGGCATTTGACACACGATTAGAGAATGGTTACTGTAGCACTACTGTAGCAAAGCATGGCTTAATTAGACTAATTAGATTCTGTCTGTAATATACTGACCCTAAGTGATACGTTGTATAGTATGTAAGACGGTAGACAATATAGACTACTTCAATGTTTATTCAATGTCGATGGTTGTTCTTCTGCTCATATACATTGCTGGTGCAATAACTGTAAAACCTGAATCTTAACAGATGGCCTAACCCAATTTAAATAAATCACCACAAATGTATATTCGGGTACGTCAGTAATTTAGTTGGAACTAAAAATGGTATGAGAAACTTTGTGAGTTCTGGTCAGTAATTTAGTTGGAACTAAAAATGGTATGAGAAACTTTGTGAGTTCTGGTCAGGAAACAATACACGTACTTAGAACCAAATCTGCAAGGAATGGACACTTTTTGAGAGGTATCCCGATTAGGAATTAGAATAATTAGTAGTATAACAAATTGAACTGGATATGAACTTTCGTAGATTTAATATACCGCATAATTTTAAAAGCGCGAGTCACCTAAATTTATGCAATTGGAACCTGGAATCATTATTTACCTTCACTGAATTTGCAGCAATTTACGCACAGATGAACTTTATTGTCATATACATAACTAATAGAACATAATGAAATAAGTAGCGATGAAACTTCTCTCATATATGCTTCTCTGTGTGGTCAGACCCCCAACAACAATTGATAAACCTGGTTAAACAATACATGACTAAAATTTGCCTCCGTGACATGAAACATTTAGCCAAAACCAAGACACATGAGAGAAAAATGAAAGGGCATGCTCAATTATTTTCAAGAAGGATATTCCAAGCAAAACACCCAGCCCTTTAAGAATCAACAGAAACAAAAGCTAGACTCGGAGCCTAAGCCTTAAGAAGGAAATGAATATATAGGAGGCAACCTTTTAGCAAATATATGCCAATCAGGATGTGAGTAAACAAAGCCCAGAAGGAGGGGCGAGATATAGAGATCGAGGACGCAACTTATTAGCAGCCATGGACCAATGATGGTGAAAAAAAATGGTGTGCACTGTGGACAAACTAAAACGTAATCAGGGCCTCCACACAATTGCAGGCAGAAGAGAGTAAATAAATACAAAGGGAAACACCAGTTCTTGAGCTGTTCTTAACACAACTCTGGCCGGAAAACAGAGTAAACTTGGAGGATACAGATTAATGGAACCTGTATGACTGAAAGGTTAAAAGAAATGGAAAAGAAGAACCTTTGCAAGTGAACCTGTACACAGGAGGACCAATTCTAATGCACTTTATTTCATTTTACCTAAATAATCATTATCCTAACATATGAGGAACATCCATATACTGAGTTGAGACCGAGACAGCAAACCACAAACTAATAATATACATCTGTTGGTGATGAGAGATGATCAAAATGGAGAATAGATGATCAATATATAAACAGACACACTATTAAGTACAAAGTACTGGTATGGCAGATTCGGTCACAACAATATACCTATATCGAAGCATCAAATGGGTATGATAGTATGACACAGGCATACTGGAGTTATGGGATCTTATTTAGACAATTGGGCATCATAGTCAAGATGAAGTGACAGGCATATTTCTTAACTTGTTATATGTCTCTCAATTAAACATTTCAAATCGCATAGCTTGGTTGGAATTCAGAATAGCTTTGCACACTCAAGTTTGCTAATCGATTTATGGTAGGTCAACCATATTGCTCTTATAGCCATGTGCGCGTAGGAGCGAAATGAAAAGGCATGAAGTATTGACATCATTTAATAACTTTGCATTTTTCTTATCATAAGATGTCAACTAAATATTCCTAGGAAACATCTAAATTGGAATCTATCTTAACTGTACGAAGATGATATGATATGACAGCTTCATTGCAAAGATAACAGAACTAAATGCATATCATTACTAATTTCATACCTAATGTGCAGGCAAAATGAAGTACCACATCCAAAGAGACATATACTCGAACACCTAGGATGCAACGTAAGGGCTTGTGGATGCAGCAGCTGAGGAGAGAGGCGATGACCTGCTGCCTGTCGTGGATCATGGGGATGCAGTTTCTGGGCCTGAGGAAGACGACGCCATGAGGTTCCACTCCACAGTCCACCCTGCCAACCACATGGTCGCTCGGCTGGATCAGAGGCATGCTGGTCTGGCCGGACAACCAAAAGCTCCCCAGTGACGGCAATGGAGCTAATGGCGGTGGCATGTGCCTCAAATCCAGCTGGTTCCCATGCAGATTTGTGGCAATCGATGGTCAAATTATGGTAAAGAAGAAAAGCAAACAATTAGTGTGGATGGAGTAAAATTGTTGTCGAACTCACCAGCGGCGATGAACTGTAGTGGCCAAATTGGTTCTGCACTCTTCCCATGAACGTCACCGATTAGCACAAGCACAACGTAGGCAACTGTCACCGATTCGGCGATGCGGAGGTCGGGTAGGGAGGAGACTCGTGACAGGAGCGGCAAGCTTTGATGGAGACCTCCACCGCCGCGCAGCGGCCGCGCTCCGCCGGACAGCCACCTCCTGCCCACGCCCGCCCGCAGCACTGCGCGACGGCGACGACGCCCGGTCGGGCCCCCAAGACGGCGGCGGGTCAGGGGAAAGGAAGGGCGGCGGGAGAGCGACGGGCGGGCCGGAGGGGAGTGGAGGCGCGGGTTCGGCGGGAGGACGCGGCGGGGGCGAAGCTGCCTACGCGGCCGTCCAGCGGCCGAGGCCGGCGGGTTCGAGAGGGGAGGGGGCAGGGCGGCGAGACGTGGGAAGGTGGTGGGGGGCGGCGCAGAAGAGAGGGAAGGAGAGGGGAAGGGCGGAGACGGCGGTAGGAGGCGGCGGGGGGAGCGAGAGGAGGAGGGAGGAGCGACCGAGAGCGGAGGGAGCGAGAAGACGGAGAGGTCATCGCGTGGGAGCCTACGCGAGCAGCGATTCGTTCGATGGACACGGACTAAGCGGCGGACGACGGACGATAGCCACGCGGCGAGCGGGAGGCAGTCGCGCAGCGGGAACCGGTGGATGGGCGACAGCGGGGCGCGGGGGCCACGCGTCGCTCCGGGACGGGGAGAACGCGCGGATGACCCGGAAAACTTCCAGCGGTAGGGAGGTAGATATATGCCCAAGGGCAGAGTTACAGCCATGGTGAGGATGAAGGGATTTCCTATGTCATGCTAGTTACCAATGTGGATGAAGATTTGCATCTTAGCAGTTGGACTGCTTTTGAAAGTCAAAAGATGGATAAGCTTTGCTCTTGCGGCAGCTCGGTAAAGCATGAACGGCGTCGGTCCTCTCAACAGCACGTGCACATGGTTGTTCTAGCCAATTTCTTATGGTTGTTAGCATCCGCTGGGCTGTCGATTGTCAAACAGCTTGGCGAATCAGCAGACGCCTGCACTCGTCCGGATTTCGCACTCCATGGCTGTGTTTCACTCCTAAAATTACTATGCAAAAAAAGATTCCCCATCACATAAGAATGTCATAACATGCATGGAGTACTAAATGTAGATGAAATCAAAAACTAATTACACAGTTTTGTTGTGCTCCGCGAGACGAAAATTTTGAGCCTAATTAATCAATTTTTGGACAATTTTTCACAAATACAAACGAAATGCTACAGTGGCGTAATGTAACATGCATGGAGTACTAAATGTATATGAAATTAAAAACTAATTACACAGTTTTGTTGTGCTCTGCGAGACGAACATTTTGAGCCTAATTAATCAATTTTTGGACAATTTTTCACAAATACAAACGAAATGATACAGTGGCGCAATGATTACGAAGTCACATCATACTCCCAAATTCATCCTCCCAATCCGGTCAAAAAAAACAAGGCCTTAGTTCCACCAAAAATCGAAAAATTCTCTCTCCAAACTTCACTATCCACCTATCACATCAAATCTCTCTCTTCATGCATGGAACACTAAATGTGAGTAAATAAAAAAACTAAGTACATAGTTTTGATGTACACGACGAGACGAATCTTTTGAACCTAGTTAGGTCATGATAGGGCAATGTTTACCACAAACAAACGAAAAAGTGCTACAGTGCCCTACTATATTCGATGTGGCATTTTCACCAAACTTTCTCCTCTACTTTTTAGAACTAAACACACCCAGAAAAACATAAGCAGTTCCCTTTTTTCCCCCTTAAAAATGCACTGCTCACGACTGGAGTACACCAGTAAGAAACTTTTGGTCTGACATTGAATGAATTTCAGCCCAATTAAAAAAAACATAGGACTTCTATTTTATCTTGATTGCATTGCGCTTATAACTTTAAGAAGGCGGAACCTTGAGATTTTGCAAATTACTCGCACGCTGTAGCGAGACCTTTTTTCTTTTTTCTTTTTCTGAAAACCACCTTTTTTTCCTTTTGTCCACGGAGTATCGCTGCCCTGGCCACCTCTGAAGGTTCGGTGAGGGCATGATTGGCCTGAAAAGTGTCTATTTCAATACATACCGTAGATAATTATACTCTATAAATGACCACACCGACAGTGGGGGAAGCAGTTCATGATTTTGTTTAGTTTATTACTAAACAAGTACTGGCTCCAGAGCTACTTACTTCTACACTTTAGTCATAATAAAGACAAGATCTCTTAAATGGTTTACTTACTGGACACTAGATATTTGTTTAGTTTCTTTCCAGAGGAATTTCTTAGCTTTTTAGGAGGTTGTTTAAAGCGGTTTTCTATACCCATCCCCCTCTATACACTTAATAGTTTGCACAGATTTTAAGCCATCTCATATAGGTATATAGCTGAGGGTAGAGTCTCTATGCTATTTTTGTTATAGTCACTTACTAATTGATGGACGATAACTACAGCTACACTGAAGATTTTATGAACAGAAGATAATTTTTTGGGAGAAATTATCTCTAGATGTAGGGACAGATGGTGAGAATTCAGGAGCTGATAGCGCACAGAATTGTCGGCTGTTGTCCCTTTTTCTTTTCCCTTCCGACGGAAGGCTGCCTTCTAACCGAAAATAGTCGGCAGGGGCACTTTGGTCAATCCACCACACCAACGGCACACATGACACTTGACACGAGCCGAGAGAGAGAGCACACAAAAAAGCCCATAAAAAGAAAGCGAGCTCGCAGCGGATCGAGCGGAAGCCGGAAGAAGAGATACTCCTGTGCTGCTCGCTTGCTCACCCTTCGCTTCTCCTCCGACACTCCAAACCCAGCTCGCGCGCAGGCGCGAGCTCCCAGATCCCAATTTGTCCCCCTGCGAGCCCGCGGCGAGGGAGGGAAGAGGATAATCCGATGGCGCTGTCTGCCCGGCCGCTGCTGGCCGCCCTGCTGCTGCCGGCGCTCCTGCTCTCCGCCGCCTCGGCCGCCGACAGCAAGAGTGAGCACTGCTCCTGCTCCTGTGAAAATAGTCGGCAGGGGCACTTTGGTCAATCCACCACACCAACGGCACACATGACACTTGACACGAGCCGAGAGAGAGAGCACACAAAAAAGCCCATAAAAAGAAAGCGAGCTCGCAGCGGATCGAGCGGAAGCCGGAAGAAGAGATACTCCTGTGCTGCTCGCTTGCTCACCCTTCGCTTCTCCTCCGACACTCCAAACCCAGCTCGCGCGCAGGCGCGAGCTCCCAGATCCCAATTTGTCCCCCTGCGAGCCCGCGGCGAGGGGGAAGAGGATAATCCGATGGCGATGTCCGCCCGGCCGCTTCTGGCCGCCCTGCTGCTGCCGGCGCTCCTGCTCTCCGCCGCCTCGGCCGCCGACAGCAAGAGTGAGCACTGCTCCTGCTCCTGTCACCTTCACGCTTTTCGGTTGCTGCTTGCTGTCGCGTGCTGCATTCCTTGCGCTTGCTCTTGCGCGCACTCCAATCTATCTAGGACTGGTGCTCACGGGTTCGAGCCTGGTGTCTGGATCTGGGTGTTTTGGGTACGTGGCTCGGACTGGGATCTCGGGGCGTGGTTGGTTGACAATGGGATCAGGCAATTGGGTAAGGGGATCACCCGTTGTGAATGTTCACCCGACTGAGCCGTGGTGCTCGTTCCGTTTCCTGTCATTATAAATAGCTTCCCTGAACGGATAATTGACTGGTCACTTCCCTGACTGATCGAATAGTGAGCCCAATCCTGGCGAATTTTAGTGCAGTTACCTGTTTTGGCATATATGTGTGTATTGGTCTGCTTCATTTGGCATCTATGGCCAATTTTCGAATGTGAAATCGCAAAAAAATTGTTGAGGTTGAGGGGTTTGAGATTAGGTGTGTATTTGGTTAGTCCTAACGGGTCAAATTGTAAGGACTCCTAAAAGGTAGGCCACTTCACCAATTCTGTCTTACTTACAATGTCTTAGTAACTTAATTGGTTATATTATCTTGTTTCCTTTTAAGATTGGTTATGTTGGTAGTGTGTGGGAACCTTGTGATGACTCTGTCGCTCATCTTACATGATTACTTTGATGGCAATAGCACCATCTACGTAGTACATAGTTTACTTATGTTGCTGACTGGAACACTTTAACAGTTGGATATTTATGAGAAATAAATTAAACTATGCTCACTCGGTATAAATTTACAGCCTAATATGCCCATGAACGAAACCAGCCATAGAAAGAGCCTGGCTGCTGCACTGCATTTAACCACGATATGCCCACCTTGTTCTTTACCTCACCAACTGTTACATTCAAACCTACTGCACAACTGGATGGTTTCTGTCAGACATATTCTCGGTAGAAGGCTAGAAGCTCATCAACATTTTGGTAGCAAACGGCAGATATGTAATTTTGACATATAAGTTTGTAATGACAGATATTAACTATGGCATATCTTTTTTGGATCCGGCAGCTCGGACAGGCGAGACAACACGGGTCCGGCCGCCCGGAAAAATTTTTTAGGGGGGACTTTTTTATGTTCACAATATTCATGTCAGTATAGTTTATACTACCATACTAGTAGGTGCTAGTATGGCACACCGTAAAAGAGCTCTAATTTTATTCTATTCCTGTAAATTAGCTGTTTCTAAGGAATGCCGTGTTTCAGTAGCCTGCTGCATGACTTTCTTCTTATCCATGGAAAGATCCCATTATTTGCAATCAATTCAATGAGACTTATTCGTTCAAGTACAAAGTACTCCAAACCTGCTAGCTTGCTACACATGCCGTGCTAATTAACAAGATTTCAATCTTCTCATATATGTGTTTTAGTAGTAAGCACACTTGGTTTTACACACTTGTGTTTGTATCATTTATCTAGGATGCATTGGCATCTTCATGTCCTCTTGAACACTGAAATTCTACAACATCGTGCTTGAATTATCTTCTTTTCAGACAACCCTGCCGATGAGCTTGTGGCATTGGTCAACAGCAACCGTACTGCCAGCAAAGCCTCTTCTCTTTCTGACAATCAAGGCCTGGGATGCATTGCTCTGCAGTACATCAAAGCATATGAAGGTCAATGCAGCGATGTGCATGACAAAAAGCCTCCGGAGTCCAGCTTCACCGAGATATTCGCCCCAAAGTGTGGTGTCCAGGTGGCAACACTTTCCAAGATTACCGGGAGGCTCGTTGCGTGCCAGTCCAAGTACCCATCTCCAGCTGAGGCGTTTAACATCCTGGTTGACGATGCAAAGGGCCTTGAGGTATTGCACAGCAAGAACCACACGGAGATCGGAGCTGCCGTGAGCGGCACCGACGGCGGTGGGCCGTACTTCTGGTGCGTCCTGTTCAGCGGCGGGAAGCCTGCTACCAGCTTCAAGGTGGAGGGCGAAGTGCCCAAGGACGCCATGCATCCAGGATGCTTCAGTGGCAACAATGACGACTGCGCGGGTCCGACGAATGCCGCCATGGGCGCCCTTTCGGGGAATGCCGCTACACCGGCCAATGCTGCTACATCGAGGCTGGTGGCAGCCGTTCTTTTTGCTATAGCTTGTGCAATTGCTTTGTGAGCTTGAGTAGGGGTGCTGTTTTCCCACCATTCTTTTGTTTTGTGAGAAGGAGCAGAACACCCTCCTGCTGCCGTGCTACGCTGTTACCCATTCTTTTGCTTTGTTTGAGCAGATGAACTATGTAAGGATCTAAGCATCATTGTTCAGCATTTGGGACTATCTGTTACCTGTTCAGAATGTCCATGAAGGTAATTCTGTATACTCTTTTCGGACTGTAAAGAGTGTGCTGTGTGCCGAGGGCATCAGCGGCATCACCAGCAATGTCCGTGCTGTCAGAAGTGTCGATGCTGGCCTGCTGGGTATATGAACTGTCGCAGCGTTGCTGATGCTGGTATGTAATTGTACAGCCAACAAGGTCCTCTGATTAAGAGATCCATGCGCCTAAGCCCCCGTTTGGAAGTAGATATTGAGAGGTAGAAATTGTCATTGGTATTAACCAGACCTCAATACAGCTGTTTGGGTGGCTGAGACTTTGGAATTGGAATTGGTCCTCAATGCCGAAGCGGTATTCGCTTCACACCGGCCCCTCACCCTCAATACAGAGCCATGACCCTCTGTATTGGGCGGAATTGGAGATGAGGCGGGCGACGGTGCGAGGGGAGCGCCCTCCTCCCCGTGTCCGACGGCTCGGGGCCCCTTCCCGTCTCCGGCGAGATGTGAGTGGCTTCTCCGTCGAGCTCCCCATGATCTACGCCGAAGCCTGCCGCTCCCCTTTCTTCTTCTCTTCATGGACGCGAGCCCCGGCTTCCTCCGTTTTCCTGCCCGGCGTCCCTCTGACGCGCCGGAGCAGGAGGCGAAGGCCGCGAGGCGAGCCAGATCCGTGCCGCCCTCCCCTGTCACCTTCCACGGCGAGCCCCATGCCGCCCGTCCCCTGTCTCCGCGGCGAGCCGCGCGGCTCGTTCCTCGCCCCCTCTGGTGCGGCCCGCCCTCCTCTCCCTCGCCCACGGCGGCGCGACCCGCGCCCTCGCCGGAGCAGCAGGAGGAGAAGGCAGCGGGGCGAGCCAGGATCCGCGCCGCACTCCCCTGGCACCTTCCACGGCGAGCCCCACACCGCCCCTCCCCTATCTCCTCCGCGGCGAGCCGCGCGGCTCCTCCCTCACCCCCTCTGGTGTGGCCGCCATCCTCCTCACCGGCGCCCGGCGGTGGCCCCCTCCATCTCGCTTCGCCGCAGCCCTCCTCCGTCTCGCGGACGCGTCCGGTGGAGAGCAGTAGCCAATGCCAAATTCCATTGTATGGACATCCAAACAAGAATTGGTTTTGAGGCTTTCTTGAATTCCATCTAGCAATTTGATGTACATCCAAACAATTGTTTCGGCATTGTGAATCATTTCCAAAACCATGCTACATTGGTATTGGACCCAATTCAATACCACAACCTCCAATATCTACATCCAAACGGAGCCTTAGGTTTTTCGTCGTGCACGGCTTAGGTAAATCAAGAGTTGACAGCGTTGAGTTAGCAAGGACACAGCATTGTAAACTTTCATTCTAGAGGGGTGTTTAGTTCCATGGAAAGAGAGGTAAAAAGTGGGGTAAAAAAGTCACATCGGACACTGTAGCGCACTGTAACACGTTTCGTTTGTTTGTGGTAAATATTGTCCTACCATGACCTAACGAGGCTCAAAAGATTCGTCTCGTCGTGTACATCAAAACTATGCAATTAGTTTTTTATTTACCCATGTTTAGTGCTCTATGTATGAGAAGAGAGATTTGATGTCATAGGTGAAAAGTGAAGTTTGGAGAGAGATTTTTTAGAAGTTTTTGATGGGATGGGGAACAGGACCTAGATAAAACTTTTACATCAAGCTTTACATTTCGATGGAATCACCATGATTTCAAAAAAGATAATCCCACCTCCTATTCCAATCACGACAACTGCGCTCCTCAGGTCTACCACTTGCAGCAACAAGTAGTTCTCCATTGACTATCTACACGATCACGACGGCGTCAAGACCGGGTAAAGTGGCAACACGATAACGAAGCTGCAAAACTACCAAAGTTACTGCTAATATCCCATAAATAAGTGATCACCTACATACCACACGCCCGAAAGCAGTGCCAAAGTTTGAGTTCCAGCCATCGGTCACACCTAGCCCGCGACTGCTTTTGCTCTCCGATGACGCGTCTCCCACTAATCTGATCTGCCCCGCATCAGGTAGGGATAAAAAAGGGTCATACGAATCCGCTAACCGCGTCCGGCGAAAGAGATCACAAGGAGAGCAAGCGCCCAGCGGCACGCAACGCAAGTCGCCAAGCCGCAACCGCAACAACCCCGCCGCTGTAAACCCGGGTCACCCCACCCCACGACCCCCGTCCAGCCTCCAAACCATTTTCTTCGCCCTCCAGTTATCCTACTCCCGGCAGCGGCTAGACCCATCCCATGCACCAGAGCTCCAGGGACAGACCCCCAACGCCCGCGGCCTCAGGAACACCGAGTCCACCAGCCAACCCCCGACCAGGCTTCCCCCGCACGCGCACGCCCCGCAGGCTTCCTCGGGCTTCGCGCCGGCCCGGAGACACGACGACGACCCGCACCGCCCGTCCCGCGCCGCGGCCCTGCTCCGCTCCGCTCTCTCATCAGGCCCGTTTGCGCGGGAAAGCCATTAAAAAAGGCGGAGGAAACCGCCGCCTCGCCCAATCCCCGCACCGCACCCCGCCGCGCCGCCCGCCTCCTTCCCCTGCAAGCCTTCCTCCCCTTCCCTATCCCTCGAGTCCAAACTCCAAACCCCCAACTCCCCGCCCCGCCCGCCCGCACACGCCCAAACACAAACC
>OAMR01000231.1:1409803-1449093 GCA_900205405.1 Echinochloa crus-galli | reverse complement strand
CCGCGGCCGGCCTGGAGCCACACGCGCAGCCTGCCGGGCGTGGGCTTGCGCCGTCGCCTTCGCGATGCGCCGCCGGGGCTGACCGGAGACGCCGTAGATGCGCCGACTTGGGGCTGGGCGACCGCACGTGGGTGCTTCGCGGCCGCCATGCGGATAGGCGTGGCCGGCTCCACTCTCCTCCGCCCCATGACCGTCTGCCCCGCCGCCGCCTTCCCTCCCCCACCGGCGGCCCGCGGCGGCCGACTGCAGCGACGGCGGCCGCGGGCGGGGACCGGCGGTCGACGACCTTGCGGCGGATGGTGGTCTCGTGGCTGCCGTCGTCCTCTTCTCTCCCTCCGCATTCCTCGCCGCCGCTTCCCACCCACCACCTCCGCATCGTCGTCCTCCCGCGGCGGCCGTCCGCCTCCGCCGTGAAACTCTGTTCGCCGCCCCTGCTCCCATGACGCGCTAGCCGTGAGGAGCCGCCCCGGCGGCCGCCGCGAGGAGCCACGCTACGTGTCCAGGAGCCGCCGCTGGCCGAGCTGGCCACACCCTTGGGCACCTCCACGCAGCGCGTCGCCGCCTACTTCGCCGACGCCACCGGGGAGCCCACCGCCGGCAGAGGCGCTGCTGCGAACGGCATGGCTGAGAGGAATGTCGCGGAGGATGGAGTGGATGTGGTCGGCTTCGGCGCGGAGGCGCCGGCGGGGATGGGGCCGGAGCCCGGACGGGAGGTCTCCACAGCCCTCCACGACCGTCCGCTGCTCTGGGCCGTCGCACAGGACGCAAGCCCGTTGCTTCGGGGCCGTCGCTCCGGGGCGCCGCTGGCCTTGCCGATGGAGGGGCCCACGAAGGGCCCTGGAGCAGACGGAGAGGGTGCTGGCGCGGACGGCCGTGCCACCGCGCGTCGCAACCGCTGCCGCGGTGCCACTGTGCGCCGCACCTGCCGTCGCGCCGCGTCGTACTCGGCCTCCGCGCGCCGTGTCCGCGGTCGGAGGGAGGGACAAACGCAGCCACGATGGCCGCTGCCCGGGAGCTGCGCGCCGCCAGCGCCGCCGCACGGCCGGCCGGGAAGCCGGGCCCCCTGTGTTAGCCATCCATTCTCCTCTCTCTTGTCACTGACGCGTGGGACCTCCCGTCAGATCCATCTTCAAAAATGGCGTCACTCGCCGGCTCAAAGGCAACAGGCAAGCACAGACGGGAAGGCGGCGGCACCTACAGGAAAGGGGTGCGGCACGAAGGCACGCGACACAGAACGGCGGCGGTTGCGCGCGACAGGCAAACGAGACTGGGAGGCCAGGCTGGGCTCACCGTTGGACTCGAATGGAGGCGAGGCAGGGAGGCGTCGGGGCCGTGGCGGGGTGTCGCGGGCAGGCTCGCAGTTCGGCTCGGTCGTCGCGGGCGACGGCGTGGTCATCGACGTCGTGGTCCGGGCGTCCGGCCTCCGGCTTGCGGTCGGCGGCGGCGGCGTCTCCCTTGCGCACGGACCGTCGGCAAGCTCGCGGCTTCTCCTCTTCGTCAAGGACAGCGGCAGAGTCGGCGCAGCTCGGATGGAGGACGGCGGCTGCGTCTTCACGGCGGTCGGGCGGGCTCCTCCCGTCCGGCTTCCTCCTCTGTCCTCCTCCCTCTCTTCGGTTCCCTTCCCCTCTCTTGCTGGCTACGGGTGGAGAAAACCCCAAAAGGGGCAGCGGCGGCGGCTAGAGCGAGGAGGGCCGCGGCTGGGTGTTTTATAGCCCGAAGGCTGGCCGCCATGCGCATCCTGCTGCAGTGCATCTGGGAGGACGGCCATTGCCGGAGCAGATTCTGGGGAGATTGCGGGAGGTTGAAGATGGATCTGACAGGGTCCCACGCGTCAGTGACAAGAGAGAGGAGAATGGATGGCTAACACATGAAAACACAGGGGCATTTTGGTCGTTTCGCACGCTCCGTCCACGCTGTCTGTCCGACATGGCGCGCCACATCAGCAAAAATGGTAAATAGTGAGGAGGTCCAGCGCAAGAATGGTAAATCTGTATTGGCCATCCCAAAACTGGCATCCGAAGTCCCCCGGCCGTCGCATGTGTTGCAGCCGCACGCGTTCGCCCCTTCCGCAGTTCCGCGTGTCGCCGGTTGCCACTTGAGGGTGGCCCACGCAGGAGGCCAGCCCATTGTCCTTGTGCGCGCAAGAAATCGTCGTCCTTTTTTTTGGCCCTGCCGTCTCTCGCTGCCTACACCGTCGCCGTGCTGCCGGCTACCTCCAAGCCGGCGAACAAACTTAATCCCTCGGCCGTCCTCCTTCGCTGGCTCAACCCTGGTCAGATCATGCTCCAATGGTGCTGTAACAAGCGGACCGGCACGGTGGCCGCAGAGGTGAGTGCCATTCCACACCTGTGCAAATCTGTTGTGCCGGCGCCGCCATCGTCTCTCCTGGTTTAGCATGCCGGCAGCACGTCTCCACTGCGTGTGCTTCCCACCCGTATACCTGGCCACCCTCCCATGTCCGAGGGGAGATTTTGCTATGCTTTGCTTTGTCCTTCTAGCGCTCGCAATGTGTTCGCTGAAATGCCGATTCAACATGACAAATGCATTAGTTGCCATATTTTAACAGTTACACATTCTCTACTATACTAGCAGTGCCCAGGCATTTGGAAGAATTTTTATCTACTTCAGAGACAACTTTTGGGCCAATAGTGGTTGGAGCATGTTGCTAATAGTTTCTAACTTCTTAAACCTTATCTGCCTAGCTTTGCATGCTTAATTTGCTATATGAAGTGTTTATTTTTCTTACAAGTACCGGTCGCCAATTTGCAAACTGGTTGACCTTATCTATTATTGAACTATGATGAAAGTATTGAGATTTCTTTATCTTCTGATCCCTGGTTGAGACCTCTCAATAATTCTTCTCAAGTCATCATACTTGATGCACAGTCCAACTGATATTGATTGTGTGAAACTAAATACTTACTCGAGCATTGGGCAATCAGGACAGATGATATTTGCATTAGTACTTCTACAAAAAAAAAAATCTATCTTTATTACTGATGATACACTAGCCTCTTGTGTTCTTAGTGCATTTCACCTGCTCTGGTTATTTCTCTGCCATGTAGTGCTCTGGTTATTTCTCTGCTGTGTACGAATACTCATTTCCTACTAAAACTTGGGAGCTCTGCAAGAGTGCAAGGTTGGATTGGATCATATACCTACTGCAGATTATTTAGTAAATTAACATGACATATATTGACTGATTTCTTCAGAGTAGAGGTAAAGAGAGAGGAGAGGAAAACATGTTGAGGCTACTTTGGCTGAAGATATATAGGATTTTTTTTGTGCTTTCATCTCACATACAGGAATTAAAGAGCCATGTTTACTATGCCTGCTCATTTTAATGGACTGGTAGATGCGACTGCTTCTTGCTTTACTATATACCCTGCCCTAAGCCATATAATGAATCAGCTACTGCAAAGAAACGCCATTCTGTATTTCAATCGTGCAGCTGCAAGCATCACTGGGACAATCATATAACAAGAGGCCTGCTGATCTCCACATATTATTATCACGTTGTAAGAATTTTCTACCTTCCTTTTTGTACTGTCAGCAGAAGGTCTCTATTTTCCGGCTCATATGCTAATTACCTATTTACACATTTGATAAGTTCCAGTAACATCTTCTGGTGATCTATCCATACATAACAACCAATTTCAGTAACTTCTATTTGCGATGTTTGTACAAATGAGAATCTGATATATCCATATCAACATGCTATATCTCTGCAAATTAGCTAATTGGTTGCTGTCCTATACTGGCATTCTATGGTATACCCCCATATCAACATGCTATATCTGCATTCTTGCTTTCTTTTTAAATGGTTCATATGTTCAATACTCTGCATTGAATTATGTCAGTAATATGTATCCTTCTTCGAAATGGTGGTCATTATTTCTAAAGTAAATAATTCCAAGACATGGATATATTGAGCTACATGTTGTATTTTGCATACTACAGTGAATGGAAACTAGGACCAAAACAACTGGGTGTAGTCTGCAAAATAATATGTGTTGTGTTTGTTCATATTTTTCTAAGATTTGCTTACAACTCACTTCTGATACATG
Organism: Echinochloa crus-galli; assembly: GCA_900205405.1. NCBI lineage: Eukaryota > Viridiplantae > Streptophyta > Magnoliopsida > Poales > Poaceae > Echinochloa > Echinochloa crus-galli. The sequence goes on along the minus strand of OAMR01000231.1, from coordinate 1,445,026 downwards.
GGTTGTTTCAATTTGTTAGCTTTACTTGTACATGATTATGTTGATACATTGTGCCATGGTACTGAAGAACTTAATCTTCTATTCCTCTATTCAGATTTCAATTTCAGCTCATATAGTTCGTACTGTATTTAGGACAGTTCTTTTGTGACCCTGGTCCTGGAGGCCGGGTGCGCGACGTAATAGTCCTTCAGGGCCATCTCAATGCTAACCTTCCGCCGCTGCCCGATCACCGTTGCCAGGTTCTGGATCACGCCCACGCGCACCTGACCCGGCGGTGGCGCATTACGCTGCGCCGTGGCCGCCTGCAAACCCGCTGCCAGGAAGAGGAGGCACCACCAGGCCAGAACGAGGCGGCGCTGGAGGAGGGAGAAGACGAAGCTAGAAGAACAAATATTGTCTCTTTTGCATATGCTTTCGTTGTTCTCAGGCGTTTTGTGATTACCAATAGCAAGTGGTGTCCAAGGAATAAAGAACCAATAAAACATAGAGCGCGGCAACACCTGTGCAAGTTATACGGGCGCGGCGGAGCGCGCCAGCCTTCCTAGTATATAACTAAAATACATGACGAGACGAGACACACGCTTAACAGGATTAGTTACGCATCCATAGCCACACTCTGGTGGGCCGCTGATGGGTTGAATGTGCTCAGGCCTAAGGAGATAGTAGCAAGCTAGATATGGCTGCGATGACCACAACCTAGGAAAGTCAAATCTGCATTGCATGACGAGAAACCATGGCTCCAGGTCCAGGATGGAACAAAACCTCGAGTGTTGTTCAGTTTTTCGGCTGATAGTATGCATGTAGTGAGCTAGAATTTCCTTCTTTCTTTTTGGTCTGCGGTGTCTCCTTTGTCCGTTGTGTTGCGGCCAGAAGTCAACTCATCGTTGATGACGTGAACCCACTTACTGTCTCAGTCACCTAAACCGATGATGTGAAACCATATCAGGCCAGTCTCCTCCGTGGGAGTTTCACAGAGAATTTCATGATAAAAAACTCGACTACTGGAGGGAGGGCAAGACCACCCCACGGTACTATGAAAGAACACATTCTCACAAAGGTCGAGAAAATTCCCGAAACCCTACTCCACCCATACACAGCGTCACCGCAGTCCAGTGAGACTAGACCGACCTTAGACCTGTGCTTTGGCGTTGGATAGACGAGGGACCGAACTCCCAACCTCTCCGTAGAGGGTCCAACGCGGCGGGCGGCACTGACCAATCGGTCACTGCTGCCGTTCGCATGGAGAATTTCATGACTAACCGTGTAGTGAAACTTTGCACTGAGACTGATCTCAGGCAGCGCATGAATCGAGCCCCGCCAGAACGGGTAGGTGGCAGATATTGCTAGTGGGTTGGAAAATTTAAATGATTACTCTCTACCCTAATTATAAAGCAAGGATTGATTCAGCGGTACGTTATAATTTTGCCAAAACCCCCCTAATATATGTTGTTTATTTTTATAGAAAAACCCCTGGTGTTTCAGATAATCGACTCACCACCCTTCTGCTTTATTTCCTTCCATCGTCCCCTCGTAGGTCGAAAAGGCAGGGCCTCGTCCTCTCCTCTCACGAATCAAAAACGAAAAAGCACGGAAAAACATGCAAGTGCGACCCTCAATTAGAACAGAAAATGAACCCGAAGTCGATTAGAACAACATCAAATAGATTATATAAAGAAGAGAAAGAGCATCAGCAATTGTCTTGCTCGCAATATTCCGTGTTGTGCTCCGTGTTGTGTCTGCTGTAGGAGGCTGCGAGGAGAAGGCTTCTCCGAGAAAGCTCGTGACCTCTCGGGAACCTCCTTCGTGCTGGATTCTCAAGGAACTCTCAACTCTATCCATACCGTAGCAAGATGCAATGTTGCAAGCAAGGAGGTCAGCCAGCCGCTGAGCTCCTCACGCTGCTGCTGAGGAGGGGCCTCTCCACCGCTCGCCAACAACTTGTAATGGTTTCATTGACCTCGGCGAGTTCGCATAGTTTCACGCACGCGGCCACGCCGATAGGCGCTCGAGGCCAAGGCCTGCGCCTTCTTCTATGCCTACGACACCAATAAGACGACCGCATGCATCATGGGATGTGCTTGCGAGCATCGGCGAAGGCTAAAGCGCCGAGCCGTGGCGTCATGGCTCACCTGGACATTGGTCCCGCATGACTTCAACATCACATTGACCACCGGCGATAGCACATGCGTGTTGGTCGTGGATCCTTAGGATGACGGCATGACAAAATACATCACCTTTCTCGCCGGTTTGGCCTCATGCAATCGCGCTGTCGCCCATAGCCCAGCACTTGCTCCCGACTAATGCCTCACCGGTGACACCCGCCTCCTTGAACTTGTGTCTGTGCGGTCACTTGGTCGTGGATCCGTAGGATGACGGCATGACAAAAACGTGTGTTGCAAGTACTGGGGTCTGAGCAAAGATACAGGAGGACAGCAAGAGTCCTAGCATCGAGAAGCTAATAGGAATTTTTTATATATATATATTTGATCGACATTTAAAATTACCACTTTTAATGGGTAGATTTGCTTCCAATAACATATTATTTAAACTTCAAAAATCATGAGCACCATTTTAATTTCGTCCATATTATAGTCTAAATTTACCTAAGGCAAAAAAACACTATGAAAAACATTGAATTCCAGTAGTATTATTGGACATGCATCCGTTCATCTTTTCACGCCGCTCGCATCAATGTCATCGTCCTGCGTCATTCCCACGTCGCCTCATGCACCCCTTCATTTTCTCATATCGCTGACATCGGTCCATGACTGATGCGCACCTTCACTCACGAAGTCCCCTTCACCCGTACCAATACATAGACATTTATCTACCTCATCTCCTCTCATCATCCTGCTTCGCCGCATGCACCTCTCCATTTTGTCACGTCACTCGCATCCAGATCTCTTTTGGTCGTGCTCTTCGTGGCTCCCACTCTCCTTCGCTTAGAAAGTCTCGTTCATCCATTGCAACGCACTGGTAATCAACACATAATTTCTCACCTCCTCTCGTTGTCTCGCACTGCCACATGCATCCTTTTGTCATCTCTTCCATCCGTAGCAACGCACGGGCATATTTGCTAATTTCTTCTAAGACACAGTACTCCATAAACTTATGGAATCTGGTGGACCAACTCTATACGATATCAAAACATTTATGAAGAGAAATAATTAGAAGACAATTTCAAGTTACTAGGGTGAAGTGTTTAACGATGATGAGGATAGGAAAAAATTATTTACTAGGGTTGTGTTTAGTTCCTAAACTTTCTCTCTTCAAACTTTACTATTCACCTATCGCATCAAATCACATTAAATCTCTCTCCTCATGCATGGAGTACTAAACGTGGGTATATAAAAAAACCAGTTGCATGGTTTTGATATACACGACGAGGCGAATCTTTTGAGATTAGTTAGGTCATGGTAGGACAATGTTTACCACAAACAAATGAAAAATGATATATTACGCTACAGTGTCCGATATGACTTTTTCACCCCCTTTTTACCCTCTTTTTATGAACTAAACACCCCGTAGATTGAGAAAAAATAGACTGTCCCCGCGATAACTTCAGTCAATGTAATAAAGGATAGGATAACCAATTTTAAACATATAGATTGTGTAGAAGGTTTTAAACTAAGCTAAATTATAAGATACACTATAATTATATAGGGTGATTTTAGCTAAAATCCTAGATCTCACGCTGTTAGATTTGCCTTGAGAGCAAAGACAAGAAACATGCCAAAATGACATGTATTGTCCCTCTGCCATTTTTTTTTTCAAAATCAGTGATATACCACCCTTGCCCATCGTCATTGCTGACGATCTAGCGGTGGCCTGGGCTGCGTTGAGCCGTTGATGGTTGAGTGTCCTCAGGCCTCTAAGGACAGGCCCAACGCACCAGTGTGTACTCCTGCCCCAGCCTCCACATACGCATGATGCCATGTCACTTGGATTGGTGGTCTCGCAGACGCGCAGAGCGACTTGCAAAAGAACCAGCAACCTCACCGACAGAAGTGCTGAAACACTCGCTAGGGCGCGCGTTGTGAACAGATAGACACATGACACGTTTATTTGGGACCACAAGACTCACCGCGCGCGGGCAATAACTTTGTAAAGTGTAAAAGATTATGTTTGTGCAGAGAGGAGAGATAGGACTTATAGCTGCCTGTGTCGATGAGAATGGTAGCTTCAGTCTTTTTGATCTATGTGTCCAACGAGACCACTACTTTTGTTAGGCTATTCGCAGTGGGGAACGCAAAACCGAAACGCTACAGTATTTACAGAAAACGCAGACCCAAAAACAGCTACAACGGCGTACGGGAACACATACGGAAGGGTTCCGTTCGGCTTGGCAAGCGGCAAATCTAGAGTATGTACGGTTGAAACGGTGTGCGCCACATCGGACAGGGAAGGACGCACCACCAACCACCGCTCGCCGCCCGCCGCCGATGCTCAGCGCGCCGGTGAGCCGTCGCAGCTCCGACACTTCCCCGCAGCCCGTTGGCCGCCCATCCGTCCCCCTTCCTGTGTTCGTCGTCGCGGTCTACGACTCGTTGACGCCGCGCTCCCACCGTCTTCGCACGCCCACGCGCACCTGACCCGGCGGTGGCGCATTACGCTGCGCCGTGGCCGCCTGCAAACCCGCTGCCAGGAAGAGGAGGCACCACCAGGCCAGAACGAGGCGGCGCTGGAGGAGGGAGAAGACGAAGCTAGAAGAACAAATATTGTCTCTTTTGCATATGCTTTCGTTGTTCTCAGGCGTTTTGTGATTACCAATAGCAAGTGGTGTCCAAGGAATAAAGAACCAATAAAACATAGAGCGCGGCAACACCTGTGCAAGTTATACGGGCGCGGCGGAGCGCGCCAGCCTTCCTAGTATATAACTAAAATACATGACGAGACGAGACACACGCTTAACAGGATTAGTTACGCATCCATAGCCACACTCTGGTGGGCCGCTGATGGGTTGAATGTGCTCAGGCCTAAGGAGATAGTAGCAAGCTAGATATGGCTGCGATGACCACAACCTAGGAAAGTCAAATCTGCATTGCATGACGAGAAACCATGGCTCCAGGTCCAGGATGGAACAAAACCTCGAATGTTGTTCAGTTTTTCGGCTGATTACCTGATAGTATGCATGTAGTGAGCTAGAATTTCCTTTTTCTTTTTGTCTGCGGTGTCTCCTTTGTCCGTTGTGTTGCGGCCAGAAGTCAACCAATGATGTGAAACCATATCAGGCAACGCATGAATCGAGCCCCGCCAGAACAGGTAGGTGGCAGATATTGCTAGTGGGTTGGAAAATTTAAATGATTACTCTCTACCCTAATTATAAAGCAAGGATTGATTCAGCGGTACGTTATAATTTTGCCAAAACCCCCCTAATATATGTTGTTTATTTTTATAGAAAAACCCCTGGTGTTTCAGATAATCGACTCACCACCCTTCTGCTTTATTTCCTTCCATCGTCCCCTCGTAGGTCGAAAAGGCAGGGCCTCGTCCTCTCCTCTCACGAATCAAAAACGAAAAAGCACGGAAAAACATGCAAGTGCGACCCTCAATTAGAACAGAAAATGAACCCGAAGTCGATTAGAACAACATCAAATAGATTATATAAAGAAGAGAAAGAGCATCAGCAATTGTCTTGCTCGCAATATTCCGTGTTGTGCTCCGTGTTGTGTCTGCTGTAGGAGGCTGCGAGGAGAAGGCTTCTCCGAGAAAGCTCGTGACCTCTCGGGAACCTCCTTCGTGCTGGATTCTCAAGGAACTCTCAACTCTATCCATACCGTAGCAAGATGCAATGTTGCAAGCAAGGAGGTCAGCCAGCCGCTGAGCTCCTCACGCTGCTGCTGAGGAGGGGCCTCTCCACCGCTCGCCAACAACTTGTAATGGTTTCATTGACCTCGGCGAGTTCGCATAGTTTCACGCACGCGGCCACGCCGATAGGCGCTCGAGGCCAAGGCCTGCGCCTTCTTCTATGCCTACGACACCAATAAGACGACCGCATGCATCATGGGATGTGCTTGCGAGCATCGGCGAAGGCTAAAGCGCCGAGCCGTGGCGTCATGGCTCACCTGGACATTGGTCCCGCATGACTTCAACATCACATTGACCACCGGCGATAGCACATGCGTGTTGGTCGTGGATCCTTAGGATGACGGCATGACAAAATACATCACCTTTCTCGCCGGTTTGGCCTCATGCAATCGCGCTGTCGCCCATAGCCCAGCACTTGCTCCCGACTAATGCCTCACCGGTGACACCCGCCTCCTTGAACTTGTGTCTGTGCGGTCACTTGGTCGTGGATCCGTAGGATGACGGCATGACAAAAACGTGTGTTGCAAGTACTGGGGTCTGAGCAAAGATACAGGAGGACAGCAAGAGTCCTAGCATCGAGAAGCTAATAGGAATTTTTTATATATATATATTTGATCGACATTTAAAATTACCACTTTTAATGGGTAGATTTGCTTCCAATAACATATTATTTAAACTTCAAAAATCATGAGCACCATTTTAATTTCGTCCATATTATAGTCTAAATTTACCTAAGGCAAAAAAACACTATGAAAAACATTGAATTCCAGTAGTATTATTGGACATGCATCCGTTCATCTTTTCACGCCGCTCGCATCAATGTCATCGTCCTGCGTCATTCCCACGTCGCCTCATGCACCCCTTCATTTTCTCATATCGCTGACATCGGTCCATGACTGATGCGCACCTTCACTCACGAAGTCCCCTTCACCCGTACCAATACATAGACATTTATCTACCTCATCTCCTCTCATCATCCTGCTTCGCCGCATGCACCTCTCCATTTTGTCACGTCACTCGCATCCAGATCTCTTTTGGTCGTGCTCTTCGTGGCTCCCACTCTCCTTCGCTTAGAAAGTCTCGTTCATCCATTGCAACGCACTGGTAATCAACACATAATTTCTCACCTCCTCTCGTTGTCTCGCACTGCCACATGCATCCTTTTGTCATCTCTTCCATCCGTAGCAACGCACGGGCATATTTGCTAATTTCTTCTAAGACACAGTACTCCATAAACTTATGGAATCTGGTGGACCAACTCTATACGATATCAAAACATTTATGAAGAGAAATAATTAGAAGACAATTTCAAGTTACTAGGGTGAAGTGTTTAACGATGATGAGGATAGGAAAAAATTATTTACTAGGGTTGTGTTTAGTTCCTAAACTTTCTCTCTTCAAACTTTACTATTCACCTATCGCATCAAATCACATTAAATCTCTCTCCTCATGCATGGAGTACTAAACGTGGGTATATAAAAAAACCAGTTGCATGGTTTTGATATACACGACGAGGCGAATCTTTTGAGATTAGTTAGGTCATGGTAGGACAATGTTTACCACAAACAAATGAAAAATGATATATTACGCTACAGTGTCCGATATGACTTTTTCACCCCCTTTTTACCCTCTTTTTATGAACTAAACACCCCGTAGATTGAGAAAAAATAGACTGTCCCCGCGATAACTTCAGTCAATGTAATAAAGGATAGGATAACCAATTTTAAACATATAGATTGTGTAGAAGGTTTTAAACTAAGCTAAATTATAAGATACACTATAATTATATAGGGTGATTTTAGCTAAAATCCTAGATCTCACGCTGTTAGATTTGCCTTGAGAGCAAAGACAAGAAACATGCCAAAATGACATGTATTGTCCCTCTGCCATTTTTTTTTTCAAAATCAGTGATATACCACCCTTGCCCATCGTCATTGCTGACGATCTAGCGGTGGCCTGGGCTGCGTTGAGCCGTTGATGGTTGAGTGTCCTCAGGCCTCTAAGGACAGGCCCAACGCACCAGTGTGTACTCCTGCCCCAGCCTCCACATACGCATGATGCCATGTCACTTGGATTGGTGGTCTCGCAGACGCGCAGAGCGACTTGCAAAAGAACCAGCAACCTCACCGACAGAAGTGCTGAAACACTCGCTAGGGCGCGCGTTGTGAACAGATAGACACATGACACGTTTATTTGGGACCACAAGACTCACCGCGCGCGGGCAATAACTTTGTAAAGTGTAAAAGATTATGTTTGTGCAGAGAGGAGAGATAGGACTTATAGCTGCCTGTGTCGATGAGAATGGTAGCTTCAGTCTTTTTGATCTATGTGTCCAACGAGACCACTACTTTTGTTAGGCTATTCGCAGTGGGGAACGCAAAACCGAAACGCTACAGTATTTACAGAAAACGCAGACCCAAAAACAGCTACAACGGCGTACGGGAACACATACGGAAGGGTTCCGTTCGGCTTGGCAAGCGGCAAATCTAGAGTATGTACGGTTGAAACGGTGTGCGCCACATCGGACAGGGAAGGACGCACCACCAACCACCGCTCGCCGCCCGCCGCCGATGCTCAGCGCGCCGGTGAGCCGTCGCAGCTCCGACACTTCCCCGCAGCCCGTTGGCCGCCCATCCGTCCCCCTTCCTGTGTTCGTCGTCGCGGTCTACGACTCGTTGACGCCGCGCTCCCACCGTCTTCGTTGCCGCTCGCAGGACGGCGCTCCGTCGACGCGGCCGACCCGTCCCTCCTCTGGCATTGTCGATGCTTCGCCCCGCTTGGCCGCAGCCGTCCCGCCGCCACGCAGCTGCGCCGCCGATGGCGTGCGCGCGCGTTGCCTCGCTCGGCCGCCGCGCCGCTCCTCTAGCCGCCTGCGCCCGCTGCCGTTGGAGCCCGTCAAGCGGAGGCCGCCGGAGCCCATTGGGAGGCCACTGGCGCGGGCTCCTCCACCTTCTTCTCGGGCTCCGTCTCTGTGTCTCTCGCGCTCGCATTGGAGCTTCCAGCGCCTTCGCCGTGGGGAGGGAAGGGGCAGACGAGCCCCAGCTCGGCGAGGCCGCACGCCGGAGAGCTTCATCCGCGCGGTGAAGTCCGGCTGCTGTGGAAGCCGGCGTCGGCGGCGAGGCACGCAGCCGCGGCGTCGACGAGCGCATCGAGGGCGGCATGGGTGAGCTCGATCTTGCCCGGGATGGAGACGGTGTGGCGGGCCGGGTAGTCGGCGGCCGCCTTCTTGAGCAGCGGTCGATGCGCCGACCGCCGTGGGCCTCGGCCTCGCTCCGCCCGCCCGTCCGCAGCCCACCTACGACCAAGCCGCCGCCCGCTTGGCTGGTGGCCGGTGTTGGCGCCGGGGTCGGGGTCAGTCGTCGAGGCACTGTGGGCCTGGGATCTGCCTCGCCGCTCGCCGCCGCGCTCGGCCATCGCCTTGCGCTGCCGCGAGCCGTCCTCACCGTCGGCCGCCCGCGTGAGGGAGAGAGGAGAGGATGCCGCCCCGCCGCCCGACGGGCGTGGGGGCGGCGGGGAGAGACGGGCGGCGGAGAGAGCAGAGGAGCCGGGGGAGAGCAGAGCAGGCAGGGAGGGAGGGGAATAGTGGAGAGAGGAAAGAGAGAGGGGTAAATAAATGAAGAGAGTATGACATGTGGGTCCGATTGCTGGTAGTTGATATGAAGTATGTGATATGGGTTATGACGAGTGCGGAGAAACTGGTACTGTAAAATCTTGACGACGAGGACGGAATATTCTTTTTAGAGTGACGAGTGCTGATAGCCTTAGCCTCCGTTGGGCTTGGCCTAACAGGTTAGGGGTGGGCACTTTGAACCCGAAACCCGAAATCGAACCGAACCGAACCCGAATTACCTGAATTGTCGGTCTATTCGGGTTTCGGGTTTCGGGTTCGGTCCAGATAATTTTATAATTGGAAGTTCGGGTTCGGTTTGGGTTCCTATAGTCTATAACCCGAATAGACCGAATAACCCGAAATTCAGTATATTTATGTATATTGATTTAGCTTGTGAATGTTACGACCTTGTATTTTAAACTATTTTATTTTTTTTATAAACTTATTAGTTACTTGCTTCCATTGAGTAGTCCTTAAATCTATAGAGTTGAAATGAGTTGGGAATTTGAATTTCTACCATAGAGTTTTGAGAGGTGACAAGGATATCTATGAAAATTCGGGTAATTCGGTGGACCGAATAGACCGAACCGAAATAATCGGTCTATTCAGGTTCGGTTCCTATTTTACTTAATAAAATTTCGGTCCTCACTTTTCCAAAACCCGAAATGACCGAAACCGAATAGACCGAACTGAAATAACCGAATAGACCGAATGCCCACCCCTATAACAGGTAGGCTACGTATGCCTACAATGACATGCTACTGTAACTGATTTGTATCCTTTGCTCGGAGCCGATACCAAGAAAAATCAAACTTGCATTGCATGTTGGGCAACCATGGTTCCAAGATAGAAAAAAAATTCGGACGCTATTCAATTTTTCAGCCACTAGTATGCATGCACTGAGGCAGAATTTTATTTTCTTTCCTGCCTAGAGGGCAGTTTCATTTCTCATTGCTTACATTCAATATACAACCACCCTCCTTACCTAGAGAGGTTTACTTAACTACTAAGTAAGAGACCCAATCTTAATGGACGATATTCAATTTTTCAGCCACTAGTAAGCATGCACTGAGGCAGAATTTTATTTCTTTCCTACCTAGAGGGCAGTTTCATTTCTCATTGCTTACGTTCAATGTATACAACCACCCTCCTTACCTAGAGAGGTTTACTTAACTACTAAGTAAGAGACCCAATTTTATCCTAACCCTAATCTTAAAGGGCCTAGCCCAATAGATCCCTAGTCGGCCCAGCCCCACTGCCTAACACAATATCGGCCTGCTATGAACAGCGTTTGGCCGGCGAGACTGCTACTTAGTGTATAAAAACATTCCTCAACCCAAGGCCGCTCTTCTCACTATTCCTGTGCAGCATCATTCACCGATTAGATATTACTCATCCTTCTTGCCGAACGGTGTACGAGCCATGATAGTTGACAGCAACGCAAGGTTTCTGAAATATTAAGTTTGTACGGCGACCGGTCGTGCAGTCGCACTTGAAAGAGACCAGCACATGCCGCCGCCGCACGCCGCCGCCAACTGGGTTAGGGTTGGTAGATTTGGTCATGTTTGTTTAGAAGGGACGGCTGGGGTGGCGGTCGGCCCGATGGTGGTGGTGGCGGCGGTCGCCGGCAGTGGCGACGGTCACCAGGCGGAGGGCTAGGCGGTGAGGGCGCCGGTCGCCGCGACGGTGGACCCCTAGTGGGGCGGGAGTGGCGGCGAGGGTAAGGAGGCCGCAAGGGAGTAGGGGATCGACAGATTAGCGTGGCGGCGGCGGCGGAGGCCATCAGATCTGAAGGTAGGCGGGGCTTGAAGAAGGCGAGGCGATGGGGTCGTGTTCTCCTCTACGTGTCCGGTTGTGCATTAATGGCGTCTTTTGTGAGAAAACAAACTTCAAAGGTAAATTCTTGCACTCGGAGTCCTGAGTTGGCAGTTTTTTTAGTATTTTATTTGGACGTGTTGTCTTAATCTAAAGCGTCAATGAGTTTGTCATTCTCTATGAAAAACCTTTTTTTCCTCAAAAGATGCATAGAGGTACATGTATTTTTGGTATTTGTTTACAAAGGGTGAACAAGATCTATTGTGCATACGTTGAGGCTATATTTCTTGGATCTCTACTAATTGATGTCCATAAATTATTTGGTTGAGTGTGTATTCTTAGTGGTGAATGTGTTGTGCGTGTTTGTGAGCGTATGCATCTGTACTATGTTTCTCAAAATGAAAACAAATATTTGTGCCATAGCTCAAGGTTTCCATATTAGGACGAAAGAATGGTGATACTATATATAAGTTAGCCATATGATTTTTCGCCTCTTATCATGCCACAAATTTGGATCAAAATCTGACAGCCCTGCAAGCTTCTTCTTTCTTGATTGCTTTTGTTGTAGCTTTGACACATCCAAAGTCTAGTTCTCGCTGTCAGGGGCGGAGCTACATAGAGGCTACAGTGGTTTACTGATTTTATAGCTTAATTAACATAGGTTGCCCCCTCTTGAATTCTTGGCCAAGCTCCGCCAGTGCTCGCTGTGAGTGTTTTCTTCCCCACCGGTTTCATTCCGTTCATAGATATACCAGGATGACACCGGTTTTGGTGCCTACACCGCCACCATGCTAAGAGCTTGTTCGGTTAATCCCTATATGGAAGGAAATAGACGAGTACCGGTCCACTTCTTGGCCCTTTCCTTTTCTTGCCACCGGTTGTCTAATGCCCCCGCGGCTCCACTGTTGGCCCGCCGTCTCTCCCACCATCGTTGCCAGGCCTACCTACTCTTGCAGCCCTTTCTTCTATGCCTGGCAGTGTTGAATTTCCCTGCCGGCCCACTAGCAGCACTCCTCACCTAATTATTCCCACTGTGTCACTGATATGTCGATCGTGTGAAGACATCCCCATTTTCAGGCGACTGAAATGAATTAGTAAAAACTTTTGACAGCGTCAAGTGCGTACATCTAGCTTTTTATTTGTCTTTCTGGTTGTTCAAATTTTCTGTCATGGTATGAAGTTATTAATTATTACTATATCAAGTTTCAGATCCAATTTACTAGACCTTTCTTGGTAAAATTCCTTGTTTGTCCAAGGATGAGTTTTATTCTTATGTTCTGCAGTCCTACTCCTATATGGTCCAGCCTAACTTCTGCATTTTGAAGTCCTCAGCAAAGACAAGCTAAAAGATGGCGATATCATCCTAATGGACGGCACCAAGGCCAGTACATGCGGCTTTGACTTTAAAGGCATCATCGGGTCAAATCTGTACACGTCACCTCAGTGATCTATGGTAATGATGCAAGCTACTAACCAAACAATATGTACCGTGTTGCTGCATCGGTTTAATTATGCAGTTTAAACAGAATGGATTAATCATGCAGCTCTAGTGCATGCAGCAGTACGTCTCGTGGGGTCATGAAGCCAAGGGTGACGATGAGAACGAGCTAGCTGCTCCACATGCTGCGGGCGGCAACGTACATCATCAGGAAGCCACTTGATGCCGATGAGGTGAACATCCTTTGCAGGATCATCATCATGTGGCGCAAAGAGAGCTGTGGTAAGTGGATAAGTATCGTGTGAAACCATGATTGTTAGAGAATGCTCGTAAAGCTAGGGAATTGTATTTGACAAATAAAAGATCTGAGAAAAGGAGAACTTATTATATTTTTTAAACAGAAAGGGGGGCTTGCTAGTCCACAGTTTAGAACTGTAAAAATTTCAATAAGACATACAAAATAGAGCTAGACTATTTTTTTCTTCAAAAAACAATAGTGACATATTTAAAATTGGCACGAAGGTAGCAAGCATGCTCGATTTGATTTGAATGTTGCTAAGATCAAGGACAAAAATGATAGATGAAAACTTTAGATCTACAGAATAGGTGCATGTTTACTACCCTTGAAATTTAAGAGAGAGGGCATCATGAAGAAGAAGCGAGGAATCTTGCGTCGTCCTCCACTGCTAAGGCTTTGATACTACAGTACTTAGAGAAGTGTGTCGACATCTCCTGGTTCATTGGGGCACCACACTCATGCATTAATTGATGTCACTTAGATTTGGGCCATGAGGGAAGGAAGGTGACGAGCTGGGATAGGGAGATGGACTGGATTGGGCCAAGCAAGAAAAAGATGCAGGAAAGTGGGTCAGACTGGATCGGGCCGAGCAAGAAAACCATGGCTTTCGCCCATCCACACTTGTAGACCAAAAACCATGGCTTTCGCCTCCACCACTGAACCCAAAAGCATCGCTGCCGAGCCTGGCACTAAAACTACCATGGCTTTCGCCAATGCACTCTACTACTCTAGACCACAACATAGCCCATGTGTTGATGAAATAATGCATCCTGTATCTTATCATCGCCGAACTCTAGAGGTCAAACACCCATTGCCTGAAATCAACAAAGTGCAGCCCATACCACACCATTACCAGTACACACAATCTAATAAAATAAAGTTTTACTTGAAGAGTACCTACAACGCCGTTGTCGAGTAGCCATTGTGTTTGTTGCCCTTCCTTCCGGGCCTCACCATCCTGAAATGGATGTGTTCCATCTTCCATTTGTCTTCAGTGGTGGAGGAGGACACAGTTTGCCCATGATTATCACAAAAGGAATTGTAGTGCATCTACATTTGATTAACAACATCTGCCCACCTACTACCAATTTTGGCATGTTTCAAATCAATTAGATATGTGCAGGCTCGTTCCTGGCATATACGGAGTATGAGGGAGGTAGAAAGAGTAGAATATGCAGTGTGGGTTGGTGTAGGAGGCCTATAGACTAGCAGCCGAAAAACATAACTGAACAACACCCATTCTGTCGTAGAGCCATGGATGCCCCTCACCTGATGCATGTTTGACTTTCCAAAGGCTTGGATGTGAATAAATTAAAAGTTCCTAGTTTCCTATTTTTTACTTACAGCCTTCTCACTCCCTCCCCCGAAGCCTCAGCCTATAAATATGTACCCCAGGCTTGTGAGTAAATTAAAGGTTCCTAGTTTCTTATTATTTACTTAAAGCCTTCTCACTCCCTCCTACCCCTCCTCCCTCCTCCCTCCCCCCTCCCAGGCTGCCCCGACCTCTCACGACTGAAAATCCACTACTCCTCCATTGGACCTCAAGTTATTCCTGAGTGTGGCACCTCCATGAATCAAGAGATGTCCACATTATTTCCCAACGGTATAAGAGTGTTGGTCGTGGACAACGATGAAAGATTTCTCTCGTCGTCGTGTATGATGCTCTCTCTGTTAAATTTCAAGGGTACGTTGTATTATTCAGTAGATTTCTATATGTTTTATATCCTCGGCGGCTCGGTCTACTCGTGCAAATCAAATCATGCCTGCCCGCTCACTAGCTTCGTGCCAATTTTTAAATATATCATGGTTGATTTTCAAAGAAAATACTTTTGCCCTACCTCATTGCATATTTTACTGAACTAGTTCTCAGATATGAACCGTGGGTCTAGCAAATAACTCCCCTTTCCCCCTCTTTCATTTGTCCAGCAAACTTCACGGCTCTCTCTTACATTCTTGGTTTCACACGGAATACTTACCACTTTCTCTGCAGTGGCAACCTGTGGAAGCCCAGTTTCTGCGCTTAAACACCTCATCAACAAGGAAAAGTTCAAAGACTTCGACGTCGTCCTCATCAATGCTGAGATGGCCGCGGCCTGCGGCTTCGACTTCCGTGGCATCGTCGAGCAAGATCTTCGCATCCCAGTCGTATATTGTAAGCACACTATGACCAACACAAACACGTAACAAATTGCATTACATTAATTGATCATTTTGTCCTCGGTCTATGCCTGCAGACATGTCGCTGGGTCACAGAGCACCCGGCAACGAAACAGACGAGCTTGAACGTACGCTGAGGGCAGCAACCTTCACCATTAAGAAACCGTTGGATGCTAATGATATCTGTGATCTGTGGAGGGTCATCGTATGGCGCAAGCATGATTTGGAGGACAAGGCAAAAAAGGCTGGCTGCAGCCGCGTGGTCCCTGACGCCTCTGTCGAGGCTCTAATCGCCGGCTCTAGCATTGACGAGGAAACGGAGGCAGAAGAGATAATCCAGTTCAAAATGTTAAGGGCTGGCAGAGGTTGGAAGAGGACCAGCGTTTTGGTAAGGTCCTTTTCCCATTGGCACTAGCATTAGTTCTTACTTCTTATCTTACAGTACTACATTTTGGAATGGGTTTAGCATTGTGAAATCAAAGTTATGCTGAAGTTTGGAAAATTATATGCAACGGTAACCTTTTCATTTTGGCCTGCACGTATACATGTATATGCTGGCGAACCATCTCCTGCATGCGTTAGCGTTACTACATACTGCTGCTAGCAAACAAATGTGTCATTATGCAGTTGGCCCCTGGTCATCTACCAACATTTTGTCAAAGCTACTTACAAAGAAGTTTAATTTTGAGTAACGTATAGGACAGCTAGTCAAAGGAATTCTTAAGTTTGTCTATAGTATATCTCTGGGGTTGCCGGCCGGAAGCTTCCTTTTTTGAAGAAAAAATCTCTGTGGTTTAATAAGTAGTTAAGTTTCTTCTACAATGAAAGTGAAGTTGTGTTTTAGATATGTTGGTCCATAATAACATTGGAGGGAATGTATATATAGACATAACAAAAGGGGAACTCTTTATACATACCTTTTAGAAAAAATATATAGTCAATTCCTATTTGATTTTTAATTTACCCCATTATTCATGCATGTTCGATCTTAAACTTCATACATCGTCTCTGCTCCTCCAAATTTCTTAGTACTCCGCATCCAAAATTACGTTATTACTCAATTAAATCATTTCTCGTGCAAATATGGTTATCGGTAGTATTACATACTTCATCCCTTCTTCTGAGAAATTCTTAGTACTCCATTTGCAAATTACCTTATCACAAAGTATATTTCTTTTTCTAGCCTGCATCGCAGCAACGTCAAGGCATGAATGGTAAAGCTCCCAGGTTCCAGCAACCCCAAGCCATGGACGGTCCACAGGCAGGGCAGCAACATCAGCAGCAGAATTCTTCGTTCGTGCAGTCCGTTCTCTCTGCTCCCGACGCGCCACCGCACAGCAACACCGCTGCCCCGCCGGCAATAGCACCGCCTCCGCTGCACCCAGTTCAACCTCCAGCTCTAGCACTGCCTCTGGTTAACCCAAACCAAGCCCCAGCACAGCGTCCTGTCAACCCACTGCCAGCACCAGCGCTGCCTCCGGTGAACCCAGTGGCACCACCGGTACCAGCACTGCCCCCGGCACAGCGTTTGGTGCACCAGCAGCAGCAGCAGCAGGACATGAGTCTGCCACTGATGCTCGGGCCGTTCCCATACCAGGGTCCGCGGCCGCCTGTCGTGCAGGTGCAGCAGAACATGTTCGCGGCGCAACAGGAGGCCGGGCAAGGCAGCCGCGCCGGGACAGGGAGGAGCACCACGCTTTCCTTTCAGCTGCTACCACCGGCCGGTCATCCTTTCAGGGCCAATAATCCTCCACCCGTGGCTCCTCAACATGTTGGTGTTGGATCATCAAACCAAGCAGCGATTGCAGCACCGTACGACGACAACTATTGCTACAGATCACTCATGGGGCATCGGCATGTTGTTGGTCACGGTGTGGCAGCAGCATCAAACGAGGCAGCAGCTACAGATGCACGCAACGGTGGCAGTTTTATCAACTACAATGCTGGATCACTTGTGTCTCCCCAGCACGTTGGTCACAATGTGGCAGCAGCCATGGAAGCAGCAGCATCATTCAGCAGCGTTAATTTCAGCAGCTACAACACCGGATCATTCATGCCGACTAATCAGCTTCTTGGCATGACTTCGAATGTGACAATGGCAGGAGGAGCATTTGGCGGCGGCAACGCTGCATCGACCATGGCGTCTCATCAGGATCTCGTCGCGGCGCCAAATGGTAATCAGCTTGCACCAGGAGCACTCATGGGAACTCAGGGCCCTGCAGGCGTGCCGATGGATGGGAACACTACTGGCTTCGATGAAATGTTTCCTGCTGATGACAACACCATGTTCCCTCTGGAAGATCTCCTGGACATTGACGATCCAATTTGGGAGACTGATATTTACCCAACGACGTTGCTAACGCCCAGACATTATTGATGGCATGGGCAATAATGAACATGGACTTATAGCCTAGGGCACATGTCTTGCAAGCAGATCATTTTGGAAATTAAAGGCTTGGAGTCGAACGAAGACACGTCATCTCGGCTTTGCCTACCCGGTCTGCTGCACTTCCTGGCGCTCTGATGGATTCTCTATCGGTAAATCTATCAGGCGACCGGTCGCGTGACCCGCGCGCCGCCGCCGTCGTCCGTCTTCTCCGGCGCCGGGCACCACCAGGTTAGGGCCCGGGGTTAGGGGAGGCGGGGTTACCTGGGGCTCTGGTCGTCGCCGGACCTAGAAGAAGGGCTCGGGGGGTGGCGGCCAGCCCGGCGGAGGCGACGGGCGCTGGGCGGAGGCGGAGGTGGCCGAGAGGCTGCCGGAGCGGGCGGTGGGAGACGGCCGGTGGGCCGTGCTGGCAGCGGGGGAGGAGACGAGGAAGAGGAGACGGCGGCTGGCGAGGTTAGCGTGGCCGCGGCAGTGGGCGACGGCGGAGGCGGCGGAGGCCGCCGGAGTCGAGGGAGGTGCGGGCGGCGGGGGCGAAAGGGCCGGCGGCGAACGAGGCGGACGGGTTAGCGTCGGCCGCGGTTGTGGACGGCGACGGAGGCGGTGGGAGCCGCCGGAGTCGTGGAAGAAGCCGGCGGCGGGGGCTTCCGGCGGCCGGTCGCGCGATTCCCTAACGCGCGGTATAGTGCATGCTGGCAAGGAGACGCCAAAAGCAACATCTCGCCAAATGGCATCTGACAGAAGCTACATGATATTAAAGGAATGATAGATTAATGTCAGTTTTGGGTTGTCTTGAAGTGTGAGAAGACTGTGGTTATCTGTATAAAGATATAGAATGGGAAAATTGTTTTTCCAAATCCTGCAAATATGGATAACGTCTTACTTGCATGTAATGATGTGATTCTGATGCAGAAAAGAATAATAGTTTGTCCTCAAAAGAGATATCGATGAAAGCTCATCAAGATAAAAGGAAAAGAACTATTAAAAGAGTATCGCATGAGCATGCTAAAAGTTTCTGAAGTATGCATGCGAGAAACCTACGCCTGTTCTTATAGACAAGGGTAATAACTTTGGGAACTTTGGTGTTCCGAGAATTGATGTTATATAGAGAAAATGAATATGGTACCATATGCTTCAGCTGTTGGAAGCTTGATGAAAGTAAAAGAATGATATTACCCTAAAGAAGTTTTATGTATCCGGGATGTTTTGGCAATATCCAATCCAGATAATAGATCTCTGGAATGGAGTAAAGAATATCAGCCTCTTGCTATGTTGGAAACAACAAGTGCTCACAAAAGTTTGTGAACACAAAGATAGAACCTGCGAAATGTATAGCGAAATCCACAATTGTCGCTAACGTTCGCGCTTAGAGTTTTTGTGTGGAAAAGCTCTAAAGGACGAAAATGAGTATCATCAATGTGATGAAAGAAATGATTATCATCAATGTGATGACAGACACAACATAGCACGATGCAAGGCTGAGGGACAGGCAAAATGTTTTGGGGGACATGCCCGGAGCTGATCATGTTTTTTACAACAGTCATGATCATTTGAAAAGTTTACTCCTATGACAACGGGTCAAATGTGGTGCCAAACACATTGACACAGAGTTATACGTTGTGAAGGAGAATGTCCAGAATCTTGTAGAAATGCTTGGAGCATAAAAGTTACAGACAAGCGCTTATTAAAGGCTTACCGCCCAGTGTGTTATGATAGCACACAGTCGACATGGGTTTTATGGTATGACCTATGATTTCTGGACGATAAGAGGCCCAAAAGAAACCGAATACGTTTCAGAACAGAGTAGTGTGTTGTAGCTGTTGATTCCATCGGTAATCGGACTGTGATGATGAAACACGCTCTACATACAAATCTGTGATGAAACTGGTACTTTAAAAAGAGTGATTCAAGGTATAAAGTTTAAAAAGAAAAGTGAGATCAAAGGGGAGATTGCTAGGTTGATCTCAACTAATGGGCCCAAAGGCCCATCGGACCCTTTGACCGTGCCCTGATCGGGGGCAATTTCAGCCCAATAAGGCTGGTGGGCCCCGTCGCGCAGTGTACAGATAAAAGGGGAGGTGGGGGCCACGAGTTAGGGTTACGAGGTTCATTTTCACCCACAGCAGCCGCCACCTCCACAGAACTACCTACCGATCAGGAAGCACTGCTAGCGGCGAGATGCGCCACCACGCTGCCGACGAACTCATTGTCACCACCGCGTTCTACGACCACGACCCGGCACTGCGCGTCGCTGCCATTGCGCAGACCTTCATCGACAGAAGCAGAGCGCAAAGGACAAGGTACACAGTTCATACAAGTTCACCACGAGCACACACATACACATCCAGATCAGACAATATTATACTACCACTGATGCAACAGACCTAACATGATCAAGACGGCCAGCAGGGTGTCGATGCAACTGGCGGCACTGCCGATGCTGCAGGGACCTCGATGAACGGTGAGGGAGGCGGCATGGGAATCTGGGACATCGGAGATGATGACAGCTTTGAGATGCCGGATGATTTCCTCGTCAATAACAATGGTCGCAAGTAATTCCTGGAGTGCTGCGATGCACTAGTAGTGACATAGAGAAGAGCGATAGTGAGTTTGCTTTCAATTAAACCGGCTTTTTTGAATAATGTAATGTAGTTATTCCGCTGAATTAGAGCGATGTTCTGCTGGATGCAGATGTTGACCTGTGTTTATTTAGGCATCCGTGCTTTTTAATCTTGCTATGTTTTAGTCGCTGTCATCTCTGACTCTGAAACTATTTCATTTGGTTTGATCCAAGTCTGATTGATGGACCCAATTTTTATATGGACGCCAATTTCTTTTTATCTAACACTCTAACACTCTGCGGTCAGCAATTAATTCAATTTTCGTGAACTAGTGAAATATTGTTGATCATGACCAAAATAAGGCATCGATGCACATCAATGAAGCCACCAATGGAACTAAGAAGCGACTTGTATCGGTTCATCAATCGACATGCAATTCTGTATAAAAGAACAACGGATCAATTCTCACTGTCTCATGACATGGATGGCCCACAGGTCAAGATGGTGCTCTTCCTCTTAAATAAATCAGTTTTTAATAATGTAATATAGTACTATGCTGAATTGAAGCAATGATATGCTAGATTTAGAGTAAAATATATGGCCAGTGACTAAATTTGTATCAAATTTTTACATGAATCACTTAACTTGCAAAAGGTACACAATGTGTTATCAAACATCCATGTTCACCAGATATCCTTTTTTAGTTACCATGCCTGATTGAATCTGCCAGTTGGAGGCAACAGCACAACAAATACGACTACGTTGGTAAGTCCCTTTGCTTTGTTAACTCTGAAACCCATTTGGTTGTCAAGACTGCTTAACTACTTTTGGTTAGCCAATGGTTCAGTTTTCCACGAGAGGAAGTGAATTCTTGATCATGACCAAGTATCGATATACATCAAGCTCATCTTTGCACAGCATCGGTTGATTAATCAATAGGCACGCCTTTAAAAAGATAATTCAGTATAAAAAGAATTGTGGATCACTCAACAGCAGCTTTATGAATTTCGTTCATGTTGCCACTGTGCACAATGACTCAATGAGGCAAATCTCCAACCATGCCATTATTGAGGTTACGGGATTGAATTATACATGAAGTTCGCTCAAAAAGATGTACATGATAAAGCAGAGGGAAATGTATTCGAAAATCTTGTTAATTTACAGCTTTAGTCTACATAAGTTGATACTAGTACATTATGCTAATTTACAGCAGGGTAATCAACTATTTTACAAATACACATATATCTCGCGAAATTTGAAGTGCTTGCTTATTTATCCAGAAACCTTCGTGCTAACCCTAGATATATATAAGAGAAGATTCAAGCAAAAACATAAGAAAAGGAAATGGAAAACCCTCTAAATTTTAATCTAATCTTCTTTCTTATCTTTGAGACCAACTGAGGAACTAGATCTATGCAGACGATGCAAATCCATCATTGATAATGACCTCATAGGTGCAGATGATGCATTCGGCATGCATGATCCTGATAGTGGAGTGGATATAAAATCATCTGGTGAGACTGGAGAATGGAGTTGCTCGGGAAGCTCATTCTCTTCAATGCTTATACTGCTGCTGCTCCTTGAGCTGCTACTAGCCAAGGTCACCAAAGAGTTTCTGCTCAAACTAGCAAGCCTCTTAGGAGGCCCAGTTTCATAAACTTGAGCAGCTGCTGTTTCGTGTGAATTTCCATACATGATGCTGTAAGCAAGGAGATTCTTCCGTTTTCTGGAGTATGCATTCTCTGCCTTAGTGATGTCTTTTGCAGAACCAGAAGATGTTATAGCTTCTTTAAGGCACGCAAAGGATTTGGATTTACCATTGTAGAATTTAGATATGCTGCGCCTGCCCAATGAAAAGACTTTCCGAGTCAAAAGGGCAATATATATGTATACAACAAGCATCCATATCAGTAGCAAAAGAAAACTACACGATGATTGAATTGAGAAGTGCAATCGCAATGTTCCATGCAAAAGTAATAACACCACAATGTGCCTTGCTTGATTTTATCAGGAAACATATCCCACTACATATAGAATTAAGGATGCTAATTCACATTTAAATTATAATTTAGTGATAAAGATAATAGGGTACCTCAGTTTCAAGAAGAGCAATGTGTTTTGATTCAACATAAATCCATACCTGGTAAGACAACAGATATGCTATGGGGGAAAAAAACAGCACACCTTTGTGTTCATGTACTATTTTTTAACAAGAGTCTGTACTTATACTAAAGTGTTTGGATGATATTGTGGGTGCTTCATAAGCCAATTATTGATATTCTGTGGCTCAGAGACACTCAAACCACTGCAGTCCTTCTCAATTGAAAGTTGCTGCTTAAGATTGGTTGGTGCCATGTGATGCAGGTCCTTTTCAGTTACTTAATAATTCAACCAAAATGTGCCATGATTACCAACACACACTTCACACGCTAGATATTTGCGTAGATAAAATTCATTTCCATACTCTAAATTTAACTTTGAAAATATTTTATAGTTCATTAAACTTGTTGAGATGACTGCATTATTATTTATTAAGATATGCAAACACTTCTCATCTCACAAATGTAAAAGGTAACGAGTCTTCCTTAATCACTGGTCAAAGAAGATGGTGGGACATTCCTCACCACATGAATTTGACACGCTAGAGAGATCAAACTAGTCTGGATGTGTTTTGTTTTTAGGTGTAGTGGATTACATTCTGTTGTTATGGTTTAGCTAGGTTGCAGATTATCGTTGTTTATTCTGGGGGATTACATTCTGTTGTTATGGTTTAGCTAGGTTGCAGATTATCGTTGTTTATTCTGGGGGATTACATTCTGTTGTTATGGTTTAGCTAGGTTGCAGATTATCGTTGTTTATTCTGGGGGATTACATTCTGTTGTTATGGTTTAGCTAGGTTGCAGATTATCGTTGTTTATTCTGGGGGATTACATTCTGTTGTTATGGTTTAGCTAGGTTGCAGATTATCGTTGTTTATTCTGGGGGATTACATTCTGTTGTTATGGTTTAGCTAGGTTGCAGATTATCGTTGTTTATTCTGGGGGATTACATTCTGTTGTTATGGTTTAGCTAGGTTGCAGATTATCGTTGTTTATTCTGGGGGATTACATTCTGTTGTTATGGTTTAGCTAGGTTGCAGATTATCGTTGTTTATTCTGGGGGATTACATTCTGTTGTTATGGTTTAGCTAGGTTGCAGATTATCGTTGTTTATTCTGGGGGATTACATTCTGTTGTTATGGTTTAGCTAGGTTGCAGATTATCGTTGTTTATTCTGGGGGATTACATTCTGTTGTTATGGTTTAGCTAGGTTGCAGATTATCGTTGTTTATTCTGGGGGATTACATTCTGTTGTTATGGTTTAGCTAGGTTGCAGATTATCGTTGTTTATTCTGGGGGATTACATTCTGTTGTTATGGTTTAGCTAGGTTGCAGATTATCGTTGTTTATTCTGGGGGATTACATTCTGTTGTTATGGTTTAGCTAGGTTGCAGATTATCGTTGTTTATTCTGGGGGATTACATTCTGTTGTTATGGTTTAGCTAGGTTGCAGATTATCGTTGTTTATTCTGGGGGATTACATTCTGTTGTTATGGTTTAGCTAGGTTGCAGATTATCGTTGTTTATTCTGGGGGATTACATTCTGTTGTTATGGTTTAGCTAGGTTGCAGATTATCGTTGTTTATTCTGGGGGATTACATTCTGTTGTTATGGTTTAGCTAGGTTGCAGATTATCGTTGTTTATTCTGGGGGATTACATTCTGTTGTTATGGTTTAGCTAGGTTGCAGATTATCGTTGTTTATTCTGGGGGATTACATTCTGTTGTTATGGTTTAGCTAGGTTGCAGATTATCGTTGTTTATTCTGGGGGATTACATTCTGTTGTTATGGTTTAGCTAGGTTGCAGATTATCGTTGTTTATTCTGGGGGATTACATTCTGTTGTTATGGTTTAGCTAGGTTGCAGATTATCGTTGTTTATTCTGGGGGATTACATTCTGTTGTTATGGTTTAGCTAGGTTGCAGATTATCGTTGTTTATTCTGGGGGATTACATTCTGTTGTTATGGTTTAGCTAGGTTGCAGATTATCGTTGTTTATTCTGGGGGATTACATTCTGTTGTTATGGTTTAGCTAGGTTGCAGATTATCGTTGTTTATTCTGGGGGATTACATTCTGTTGTTATGGTTTAGCTAGGTTGCAGATTATCGTTGTTTATTCTGGGGGATTACATTCTGTTGTTATGGTTTAGCTAGGTTGCAGATTATCGTTGTTTATTCTGGGGGATTACATTCTGTTGTTATGGTTTAGCTAGGTTGCAGATTATCGTTGTTTATTCTGGGGGATTACATTCTGTTGTTATGGTTTAGCTAGGTTGCAGATTATCGTTGTTTATTCTGGGGGATTACATTCTGTTGTTATGGTTTAGCTAGGTTGCAGATTATCGTTGTTTATTCTGGATATCCAGAATAAACAACGATAATCTGCAACCTAGCTAAACCATAACAACAGAATGTAATCCACTACACCTAAAAACAAAACACATCCAGACTAGTTTGATCTCTCTAGCGTGTCAAATTCATGTGGTGAGGAATGTCCCACCATCTTCTTTGACCAGTGATTAAGGAAGACTCGTTACCTTTTACATTTGTGAGATGAGAAGTGTTTGCATATCTTAATAAATAATAATGCAGCCATCTCAACAAGTTTCATGAACTATAAAATATTTACAAAGTTAAATTTAGAATATGGAAATGAATTTTATCTACAGAAATATCTAGCGTGTGAATTGTTGATCATGACCAAAATAAGGCATCGATGCACATCAATGAAGCCCACCAATGGAAGTAAGAAGCGGCTTGCATTGGTTCATCAATCGACATGCAATTCTGCATAAAAGAACAGCGGATCAATTCCCACTGTCTCATAGACATGACATGGATGGCCCACAGGTCAAGATGGTGCTCTTCCTCTTAAATAAACCAGTTTTTAATAATGTAATATAGTACTGTGTTGAATTGAAGCAATGCTATGCTAGATTTAGAGTAAAACACATGGCCAGTCACTAAATTTGTATCAAATTTTTACATGAATCACTTACTTGCAAATGGTACACAATGTGTTATCAAACATCCACGTTCACCAGTTGAAGTGCTTGCTTATTTATCCAGAAACCTTCGTGCTAACCCTAGATATATAAGAGAAGATTCAAGCAAAAACAGAAGAAAAGGAAATGGAAGATCCTCTAAATTTTAATCTAATCTTCTTTCTTATCTTTGAGACCAACTGAGGAACTAGATCTATGCAGACGATGCAAATCCATCATTGATAATGACCTCATAGGTGCAGATGATGCATTCGGCATGCATGATCCTGATAGTGGAGTGGATATAAAATCATCTGGTGAGACTGGAGAATGGAGTTGCTCGGGAAGCTCATTCTCTTCAATGCTTATACTGCTGCTGCTCCTTGAGCTGCTACTAGCCAAGGTCAACAAAGAGTTTCTGCTCAAACTAGCAAGCCTCTTAGGAGGCCCAGTTTCATAAACTTGAGCAGCTGCTGTTTCGTGTGAATTTCCATACATGATGCTGTAAGCAAGGAGATTCTTCCGTTTTCTGGAGTATGCATTCTCTGCCTTAGTGATGTCTTTTGCAGAACCAGAAGATGTTATAGCTTCTTTAAGGCACGCAAAGGATTTGGATTTACCATTGTAGAATTTAGATATGCTGCGCCTGCCCAATGAAAAGACTTTCCGAGTCAAAAGGGCAATATATATGTATACAACAAGCATCCATATCAGTAGCAAAAGAAAACTACACGATGATTGAATTGAGAAGTGCAATCGCAATGTTCCATGCAAAAGTAATAACACCACAATGTGCCTTGCTTGATTTTATCAGGAAACATATCCCACTACATATAGAATTAAGGATGCTAATTCACATTTAAATTATAATTTAGTGATAAAGATAATAGGGTACCTCAGTTTCAAGAAGAGCAATGTGTTTTGATTCAACATAAATCCATACCTGGTAAGACAACAGATATGCTATGGGGGAAAAAAACAGCACACCTTTGTGTTCATGTACTATTTTTTAACAAGAGTCTGTACTTATACTAAAGTGTTTGGATGATATTGTGGGTGCTTCATAAGCCAATTATTGATATTCTGTGGCTCAGAGACACTCAAACCACTGCAGTCCTTCTCAATTGAAAGTTGCTGCTTAAGATTGGTTGGTGCCATGTGATGCAGGTCCTTTTCAGTTACTTAATAATTCAACCAAAATGTGCCATGATTACCAACACACATTTCACACGCTAGATATTTCTGTAGATAAAATTCATTTCCATATTCTAAATTTAACTTTGTAAATATTTTATAGTTCATGAAACTTGTTGAGATGGCTGCATTATTATTTATTAAGATATGCAAACACTTCTCATCTCACAAATGTAAAAGGTAACGAGTCTTCCTTAATCACTGGTCAAAGAAGATGGTGGGACATTCCTCACCACATGAATTTGACACGCTAGATGCTATTTTGGAATCTAATGAGTATTTTGGAGATATTAGCATAGCTAAATTCAGAAATGAGTTTGGAAAATTGAGATCAAACTAGTCTGGATGTGTTTTGTTTTTAGGTGTAGTGGATTACATTCTGTTGTTATGGTTTAGCTAGGTTGCAGATTATCGTTGTTTATTCTGGATATCCAGAATAAACAACGATAATCTGCAACCTAGCTAAACCATAACAACAGAATGTAATCCACTACACCTAAAAACAAAACACATCCAGACTAGTTTGATCTCAATTTTCCAAACTCATTTCTGAATTTAGCTATGCTAATATCTCCAAAATACTCATTAGATTCCAAAATAGCATCCAGCTTTTCTTCCCCAACCGAGATCACAAAATTAAAACTCGCTCGAAAGCAATAAACGAAGGCGCGAGAGAGGAGGGGCGGACGACCGGACGAGGCCCGCAAGCCGCAAGGAAGGCTTCCGCGGCGAGTGGATTTGTTTCCGTGGCTTTTTCTAATTTAGTTTAGTTTTTGTGTGAGATGAAGCACCTGTTTCGTGATGGCGATGCCTAACTGACAAGGCTTATCGCTTCTTATCGCCTTCTCTTGCGTCCCACCAAGCAAATCTTAGGTTAGGTTTATCATGCATGCTACTCGCGTGCTGGAAATTTCGTAGAAAATTTAAAATCTATTTAGGAGTGGGAATGAATCATAGGCCTTATTTCTTCTTAACACTCCATCCCATTATCAATAATTGGTACTCACAATTTTGTTTGTCTTCAACCTCCGTCCATCGTATCTCTGACAAGTCTCCCTCCACACAATAACCTCTTCTTATCCAACGCTAGCAACCAACCACTTCGGCGTGTTTCCTCTAATTAATCTCTTGTTGGCTACCAAATCTCCTTCTCACTGAGGCTGTGTTTAGTTCCCCAAACTTCCCAAAAATTCTCTCTCCAATTTATTATTCGCCTATCACATCAAATCACATCAAATCTCTCTCCTCGTACACGGAGCATCAAACATAGGTAAATAAAAAAACTAATTACATGGTTTTGATGTACACGATACATGATGAGACGAATCTATTTAGCCTAGTTAGGTCATGGTAGGACAATGTTTACCACAAACAAACGAAAAGTGCTACAGTGCGCTACAGTGTCTGATGTGATTTTTTCCCCAGATTTTCCCATACACTTTTTGTAACTGAACACAGCCTGAACCATAATGGTGCTGGAGTGCCCACCACTTATCAACCAGAATCAGATGTTTGTCATCATTCTTTATCTTCATTTTCTTACCTTCATCTCCTTTCGTGTTTTTTTTAGCAAATGCACGCTTCCAACACAATCAACATGCGGCCCACCTTTCCGAAAACGAGTGGGATGTCCATGTTTGGAAAATGATAGCCCTCTCTTTTAGCATTTCTATTTGAAATATTACCATTTAGTAAAAGTTTAAAACATTCTAAATTGGAGGTACTCTTTTTTCTTGTAAGAAGATTTATGCTTCTCACGTGTCACAGGTGGATTAAGTTTGACCACCGACAACTTGCTTCGACAAAGTTTCCCTTTGTTCTTTTAGTTTGTAGACAAACTCCACTCCTTCTATTAGTAAACTATCGACATATTACAAGTGGAAGAAATATATATAGGAAAATATTGTATTTCTTGTTCCTCCGCGTGATGCAAGACAGATGAGCAACCTACATTACACGTTGAACATATGAGATTCTCCACGCTCTTTTATCTATAATATTACTTTCGATTATCACGGGCTTTACGGCTATGAATCGTTTGTTTGAAATGCATGACAAGGGGGAAAACACGAGAATAGAAACAGAAAAATGTGTCGAAGCACATGATTTGCTGAAAAGATATGCTCGGGTCAACGTTTTTCAAGAAAGAAAAGGAGGAAATGGGTGGGAAAGTACTATCTTTGGTAGGGTGAGAAGCTGTTGACGAAGTCCACTGTTTTTTCCCTGAAAGAATCACCTCCCCTGTTTCTTACTCTAATAACTAAGAAATCTTGACCCGTAAGCAAAGGCGTTTTTCTTCTTTCGAGGATTTAAGCCATGAGGTTTGGATGGTGATATCATCACCCCTATAAATACATGTACGCAAATCCTATTCCTATGAGCACCTTCGAAGGACTGAGCAAAGCATCGGCAGATCTGGAGATTCCTAAAATCACCATTGACGCCTCGTTGTCGACGGGAACGCCGCTTACCACTTAACGCATAGCGCCGGTAAATCCTGGTAAATCCAGAAAAAGATGCGAGCATCAGGATTTAAACCCTGGTGGGTAGCGTTCTACTGGACCGTCCTACCATTTGACTACAAGGCCAATCGCTTGTTCTTCTTTTTATTTCTCATCATCATCGGTTGATCCACATCTGTCGAAGTCTCACTGGTCCGGTCCTACATGCTCTTGCTTCATGGGCCGGAGTCCATACACGTAGCCCAGCCCAAGTACAATGACTATTGACTCGTTTGTGCCTAGTTCCTTTGTTGCGTGGAATGCGCCACTGTCGTCTTCACGGGCCTTGATCGTTCAAATCAACCCGTGGGTCAACCGGGGGCCAGAACACCGAGCCCACAATCGTACCCCCAGCTATACCGGAACGGGCCCGTGCGTTCGGGTTCCCTATGGGCCCGCTTCGCGACGCGCGCGGCGGGCAGCCGGCCCGGAAAAGCAGAACCCCTTCCTCCGATCCTGCCATGGCGGCGGCCGCGTCCCCTCCCTCCTCCTCGTCGAACTCCCCCTATGCCGGGCGTTGTTCCCCGCACTGGCCGCTGGGTGAAACGGCGATCGTGTCTCACACCCACGCCGCGCGGCGGAGCGGCCCCGGCCAGTGATTGGCACATGCCGAGGTGTTACTTGTTAGGCGGCGGATGCCAAGCTGAAAGCCTGAAACATCTTGGTTCCTCGGCAGGTAGCGAGGCCTGGCATGGGTAGGCGGCCTACCAGGATGGCTCATGGCTCCAAAAGGATTGATCAGAGAGGGTGTTTGGATCCCTTTAGTCACTTGACTAAAGTTTAGTCAGACTAAAAAATTTTAGTCACCCTCTGTTTGGAAGATGAGACTAAAGAGCATTTAATGCAGATTTATCTCTCAATCTCTCCCCTCCCCTCCCTTCTCTCTCCTCCCCTCCCCTTCTCTCTCCCCACGCTGCACGTCCTCCAACGCCCCCTCCCCCTCCAGCACTGGCGCTCTGCCCCTCTACCTCTCTTTCCTAGGCAATGTGAGCCCAAGCAATTAATTAAAGGAAGGAGAGAGACTTTAGTCAGCAAAAGTTGGGTGAGGGATGACTAAGACTAAACTAGTTTTAGTCACCCTTTAGTCAGGGGTGTTTGGAGGTTTAGTCCCTTTTGTAACTAAAATTAGTCTCTAGTCACCCATGGATCCAAACATCCTCAGAGTTTTCCTTGGGTTTTTGTCCTGTTGGAGGCCCTGGATGCTTCCTGTCCACAGTATTGTCTGGAGAGCTGTCAACCCCAGAACCAACACTCCTAGATTCCTAGGTTCATCCACCCGCTGCTGAGCGCACACAAATTTGTCCAGCAGAAACAGCCACACACACACAGAAACCACGGCCTGAATATTCCGCCGAAAGAATTCTCCTCCACAGAGAGCACGCATGGACAGCATGGTTCAGATAGGAACAGACAAGCCAAATCGATGCATCGGCCATCCTTTGCCGGGAATGTTCAGAAACAGCGCCATTGCAAAGCAAAGGGGCAAAAAATGCACAAGTGACAGTGTGACAAGGGCGGCATAAAGTTCCTGCGTATTATCCTGATTCTTGGAGGATCTGAGGCACATTTCAATATTTCATCAACATGTAAACAGTTACACACAGCAGCGTCCATGATCAACCCCACACCAGTTGGGTTTTGTTCATCTGGGCTTTCTCTGCTGCACGAAGTTAGTTCATATTTACAAGGTATTGTGGTATTGTACAACAACAGGTTAACACGGTCCAAACCCATTGATAAGTAAAAAATGGAGTTTATTGCATCGTGTTGGGGGTCCACAATTTACCTGGCCACGGTGTGCCCGCTCGGCCTCGAAGAAAGCCTTAACGACAAGCTCATCGCGGAAGATGCATATGGGACCTTCATGGTTACACTGCCTGCTGTAAGAATAAGGGCAATCCTCTGAATGCAGGGGAAAAGGACATGGTGGCCTAATCCCAACAGAGCTGGCTAAAGCTGAGGGCCGCTCTTTGCCCATTGCCTCGAATTGCCATGTGAGCACCCACCTTGCCCATTCCACCATTTGGAGCACAAAGGAGTGTCTGCAACCACCTTCTTTGTACCTCCAATGTGCAGCAAATCCATATTCTGCCTGAAGATGCATTTCCTTTGTTCGGATCTGGATCTCAAATGGATGGACACCCTCACACATGATGACAGTGTGCAATGATCGATACCTACAAGTGGTAAATTAGCAAAGATTCCAGTAGAGTTTTTTCAAAGGTCAATCAAACTTTCTGTTCTGCGTACCCATTCAACTTTGGATGTGATATATAGTCTTTGAATCTTCCGGTGATTGGGGGCCACAGTTTGTGGACAATGTCAAGTGCTCGGTAACAATCTTCTTCTGTCTCAACCACAAGCCGCAGGCCATGGATGTCATGGACATCATCCATCGTTAAGTTCTTCCTAGAAATCATAAGCACGGTTAAGACTTAGAGTAGGTATTGTGAATGCCAACTGTATTAACTACTGAACTACACAAAGCAACAAAAAGAGCGATGACATACTTTATCATCTTTGAGTATATACTGTACAGACTCTTGTGCCTCCCAGAAAGACTGTGATATGAGATACCTTCATCTCTGAGACCTTTATCCAGTTTATCTAGAGTAGACGTAAGGAGCGCTTCATCAAAAGACATCACAAGTTTAGAGGAAAGCTCCTTGTGCTCCTCTGGATTCAAGTGCTTGAAGCAAATGTTTTCCAACTGGTCTTTCCAGCTAGCAATTCCTAGTCTGTTGGCCAATGGCACAAATATTTCCATAGTCTCTTTAGCAAACCTTTGTTGTTTAACCATAGGCAAAGCTTCTATCGTCTTCATGTTGTGAAGACGATCCGCTAGCTTTATCAGAACAGCACGTGCATCAGCCATTGCAAGAAACATTGTATGCAAGCGATCTGCTTCAACAGTCCTACTTGCAGTATTGTTGTCCCGAGCAAGTTTGCTCAAATGGCTCAACTTCGAAACCTGAATAAATAATTATTAATTCATGGGCTTGCAACAGCACTAACAACAAAAATTTATGAACTGGATGTGATCAGAACTAGAAAATGATGGTATGGACAATGTATTTGTCAAGAAAAAACAAATAAAAGATTTCTGCATAGCCATTCATAAAATTGTGACAAGGATTAAGTGATTAATAATATATGCAACAAAACCAAATTTCTGTCAAACAGGGATCAGGAAAGAGGCAATGGAGGCCACTTGTGGCTTCTTGTAGATATGGAGGCCAGAACTGTTGGTTTGTGGTTGAACAATCAAAGATGCTGATGAACTTTTGGGGCCATGCCACAGAAAACAATGAATACATAAAACATTGCCTAATCTATGATGTTCGGACAGATAATATTAACAAAACAGAGACTTAGGTTTAATAATGGAATAATTGGACTTTTTTGAATTTGGTGGAATAATTGGACTTGTTAACTAAGAAACTTCATCACAAGTTGATTGCTACTGCCTACAGCTTATAAACAAATATGTAGCTCAGGATAGAAGCTTCCAGGGTCAAGACATTAGACTTTGCGTCACTGAGGACTTTGTTTACTTAGTAGTAAAGCTATACATATGTTAATCAAAACGAGCACATGACCCATTGACTTCTAAAGTTAAACAGGGCAACCTAGAAACTTGAATAACTAGCAGCTGAACAGACAAAACCTTTTAGAAAAATACAGGGAAATTTTATCCCTCCATCTAAAATAATGATCAAGATCGAGTAAACAAAAAGTGCATACCCCTTCAACAAGATCGGCCACACCAGCGCCAAACATCTGGAAGATATGATCATAGTCCATGAACGAATCATCAATTGTGTCATGGAGAAGACCAGCAGACACAACAGTGGCATTTGCGCCGATTTTGGCCAGATGCACTGCAGTTTCCACACAATGCTGCAAGTATGGATCACCACTAGCCCGCTTCTGATCACACAACCAAAGCACAAAGCCCACAAGGTTTAACATCAACGCAAGATGCCAAATCCATCGACAAGTAAAAAATGGAGTTTATTGCATCTTGTTGGGGGTCCACAATTTACCTGGCCACGGTGTGCCCGCTCGGCCTCGAAGAAAGCCTTAACGACAAGCTCATCGCGGAAGATGCGGTGGCGAGCTTGAGCGCCGGCGAGTAGCTCATGAGCATAAGGTTTTTCTAGTAGGTTCACCAAGCTCCTGCACACAAGTAAAGCACAACCAAGTATATCGAAGCGGAAGCAAATATATGTGCTAGAATTGAACAAAGTGAGGCAAACCAATGAGAGACGCTTGGAGTTGTTTCCCGAAGTTCAGATTCACTGCTTGCTACTAAAGCTGCCACAAAAGCACAGTGAATCCCCCGGCTCGTCGGATCTGTCGTGCCACAGCGCGCCGAGCTCCTCGTGCGCCGCGGCGCGCGGCGCCGCGGACGGGGACGAGAAGAGGCAGGACAGGCCCCCCGCGACGGCCGCGTGGCGGTGCGAGCTCCCCGACGCCGCGGCCGCGCACGGCGGCGCCGCGGGGCCGCGCGAGCTCGCATCGTGCTCCGGTGGCGCGTGGACGGCGCCCGGCGGGCTGGTGTACACGGCTATCGCCGGCACGGACATGGTGGTCGCCGGAAGCCGAGCGGGCCCTCAAGTTCCTCAACCACCCACCCACAATTCAGCCCCCGCCCGCCTC
Source organism: Echinochloa crus-galli (assembly GCA_900205405.1). Lineage (NCBI taxonomy): Eukaryota > Viridiplantae > Streptophyta > Magnoliopsida > Poales > Poaceae > Echinochloa > Echinochloa crus-galli. Next base: position 1,411,516 of record OAMR01000231.1, on the reverse strand, counting down.
CAATCAGCAACCGGAAGCAGGAAACCACCACTCAGCCCGCGGCTTCAGCTCCGACCCCGGAGGCCTCAAATTCGATCCCAGGAGCTCGCTCGCAGCTCGGCGGACACGAACCGAACCGAATCAAGCAGAGCAACCCGGTAACCAACTCGAGCTCGCTCCAGGCGCAGCCGCAGCGGGCTGGGCGGGGACGGGTGGGCGATTGCACCTCGCGAGCACGAATTCGGCGTCGGAGCACGGCCTCGGCGAGATTGCCCTGGCGAATCCGCGGGATTAAGAAGAGGATGAGGACGCGCAGCACAAGGGGGGAAGGGGGTGCTCCTCCTCCTGCCGCGCGTGTTTTTTGTGGGTCGCCTCCGCTGCGTGGTTTGTGAGGTGTGGATTTCGGGTGCGTGAGCAGAAGAATCTGGGGCCGGGGGCCTCCACGCCAACAATAGCCGCGCGGGGGTGGAATGCCGAAACTGCCCCGCTGCCAGGCAGGAGTCCAGCCGGAGTTCAGCTTATTTTACCTCATCCCCTGCTGGCTATTTCGGATAAGATCTTCTGCTGCTTCCCAGCGCGACATGGAAATCTAATCCGCAGCTTACTCGTAGTCCACGAGTGCTGACTGCTGACATGATTCGTCAACTCGCGATTAAGGCCTTGTTACGTGTTAAATTTAGGAGATCGAATTTAAAAATTTAATGTCGCTTCGTCATCATACGTTTATATATATGAAAAATTATTCAGAAATTGATTAATTAAGCTCAAAATATTCGTCTCGCAGAGCACAACAAAACTGTATAATTAGTTTATGATTTCATCTATGTTTAGTACTCCATACATGTTATAATATTTTGATGTGATATGAATCTTTTTTATAGTAATTTAAAAGTTGCTTTTGGGATCGAAACAAGGCCTAACACTAGCATGTTCACCAAAATCAGACAGGTTGCTAAGAAAACCCGTGTTTTAAATCTCAACGGTAGGGTTTAGCTACACGTTTGTTTTTTTCTATCCACACGTAATTGTGGCCTACCCCGCCATTCCAAAATAATTTATTCATTTAAAACTTTTAAAATAGATTATTAGACGTGATAAATGATCATATTATCCCTCGTTAAAATTGTAGAATCATTATTAACTAACTACTTTATTGGCTATGTTTTTTAATGTACTTTTATATTAATGTGTTTGTCTTTAAAAGCTAAAAAAATATTTTTATAAGATAAAATTTAAATATTATGGGAATGGTCTGATAGACGCTTCGCGTGAGGGGACGCCCGGTCGCTCTCTGGAGGAGAGCGACGCGGGCCGAACCTGGCCCCGCCGTCGCCGTCGCAGGCCTCCTCCGCTAGCCCCTCCTGCCGCACCGCCGCCCGAGCTGCCGCCGTCCTCGCCGCGCGGCCGCGATGAAGGTGGCGGTGGAGGCCTTTTCCCTCCCCCTCTTAGCTCCGCCGTCGAGGTCTCCTGCACGCGGGCGCTGGCGCGGCCGCCGTCGGCGCAGGGTCTTCTTCTCCGTGGTGGACGGCCGGATCCGGGGTGCCGCCCCCCGGATCTGTGTGCTGCTGGTCGTGGGCCGGCGCCGTGGCCCGTCGCCGGCGGTGCCTCCTGCCCCGTTGCGGGAGGCCGGTCCCGGGGTCGGGCCCCCAGATCCAGTGCGCCTGCCCCTTCGACGGCCGGCCGACTGGCTCGTCTCGACGGCGCCCGTCGCCGCCGGTGCATCGGGACCTGTCT
>OAMR01000231.1:1372006-1391559 GCA_900205405.1 Echinochloa crus-galli | reverse complement strand
CATGGTGTCCAAAATCTCAAGATTGTCCATCGATGAAGAGAGATTTCCAATCTGAAGTCCTGCCATAGAAGATCCGGTGCCACCATATGCATATGACGAAGATGGAATGCTAGGAGCTGCATAGGTGGGTCCTGAAGGTGCAAACCCGAATGAGGAACCAAACAAGTCACCCTCTGAAGTAGGCATGTATGGCATGGTCCCTGGAGCACCAACTGACTGTGGAGGGGGTGGTGGAGGCTGTGAGCTCGATCCAACGTGTCCATATCCAAATATGTCACCATACTCCTCAAAGTAGCCCGCATTCATGTGATCGGTCATGATGTCTCTAAGCGGGGGTATCTTTTGACAAGCTTCCTTCAACTGAGCCCAACACACGTCTCATTTGTCATATCCCTCAACTTGTCATTTCCTATATTGGTTGCATGGGATCACATCCACTTGTTTGCTTTCACACTATAAACCAATGATGAGCACCTTTACTTATCAACAAATATATTACATGAATATCATTTGACAATAAAACCCTGCTCATGTACTTAAGCAAACAAGTTAAATTATTAATCATGTTGTCATACAAATCACCAAAACACTTAAGTGCCTAGATGCACTTTCAGGAGGCCAGACCCGGGGTCGGGCCCCCAGATCCAGTGCGCCGGCCTCTTCGGCGGCCGGCCGGCCGACTCGACTCGGCGGCGCTCGTCGCCGCTTATGCATCAGGCCCCGTCGCGGGCGACCACCTAGGCCCCGTCCTCCTCAGATCCAGGGCGTCGTGCTCCCTTCTGGTGGCCGGCCGGCTGGCCCGGCGCGACGGCGGATCAGGGGGCCGGTTGATACGCACCAGGGTCCCGTGCAGGTTCTGTGCGAAGTAGCAGGTTGTCTTCGGCATGGTGGTGGCGTCGGTTGCCGTCATGGTGGCGGCCCGTGGTTAGTACTGCGCTTGAAGCAACGTGCGGCTCCGTTCGGGGATTGGGGCTTTGCATCTCCCTGATGGTGGCGGCATCTAGGGAGGAGTTGGCCCTCGCCTTGGCCCCGACCTCACCCCTCTCCTCTGTTCGGGGGAGAGCATGGTGAGGAGCATGCCTGTGACTCTATCATGGTCGATGGTGCCGCCTCCGGTCTCCGCATCGCCGACGAAGCTATCTCCGTAGCGCCGTCAAGTCACCGCCGCTGGGTTCATGATCTCTAGCCCACTCAGCTAGGCATGGTGTCGTTCCGTCGAGGGGACGACAGAAGATTTGGGACCAATCGAGGGTTCCAAACCTTCCCGAAGGGCCGGTGGAATCTAGTGGTGAGCTTCGGCGGTTGTGATGGTGGACGATGGATGGAAGCGGGTGGGAGTGGTACTGGTGCTCTCGGCTCGTCGGACGGAGACTCTCAAACGTAAGCTTCAATTCGGATGTCGGGTTGGACAACGGCTTTTTGCACCTCCCTCTTGAGGGCGTTGTCTGCAGGGTCTTGTTCGACGGCGGTTCGTGGAAGCTCTCCGTGGTGAAAACCAAACGTTGGCGCCGTGTCGCCTTTGTCTTCCTGAAGGCGTTGTTTGGAGTTCTTTCTGTAGCCGTTGGTGGTGGAGTTTTGGCTCCGCAGATGGTCGGCTCCGATAGATGATGATGTTTTGGTCTCATGGCCCTCTAGTTTGGTCGTCTAGAGTAGTCTCGGCTTATCTCTGGCGAGAGGCCTAGAGGGTCCTTTTTAGGATCTGTTGGAAGCTGCTCGTCTTGCGGCATGTGCTTTATTGTAAACCGGTAATCCTAATATTTATTTTATGCTTTATCTATAAAGATGGCTTCGGTCTTTGAAGGATAATTTAAATATTATATGGACACTTCATTTTGAAGCGGTGAAGTTTATTCATTTTCTGGATACGTTCCTCCTAAAGTTGCTGCGTTCTTAAACTCAACAAAAGCATATGTTCCTTCGCAAAAAGGAGAAAAGAATGTCTCCATGAACTTTCATCACAAAGCAAAGCAAAAGGGCAGTGTACTGCGGCAGGCGCGTGTTTGCTAGAATGATGGGGTCGATGGAATGCTGGCCGCCAAAACGGGCGGGTTCCGAACCGCCGGTTAGGCGGTTACCGTTGGCCACGAACGGGCACGGTCTCCGTGTGCACGCCGCTCCGCGAGGCCGGTAGTGACCGCGCGTGCCAGCGCCACGCTGCGCGTGACACGGGCGGCCGCTTCTCGCGCCCGCGCGTGTCACGCTCGCACGTAACGGGGCCCTATACGTGCCGTGGTGCACGGGTAACGCAGTGACAAACTCTCGTATACACAGCTACACACGTAATTATAAATATTGCACATAAACTTTTTTATGCGGTGACTCATTTAATTAGTATACATTATTATAAACACACGCGAACGACCAATGATCGACCATGCATGAACCTAGCTAGCTAGATCCGTCCAAGCTAGGCATTATATATCCTTCCCTTGTTTTGCCGGGAATACTGAAACAGTAATAAGAAGATACGTATACTGTATCATCTATGGCCCGGATCTAGCTGGTTAACCTCGCAGCAAAAAGGCGAAGGATCTACTGTAGCAGGCCAGGGCCGATGAGCTATGCCGCGTGTCCCGGTGACTCGGTCTACGCCCACCGGTTACCCATACCCATACTCACGTCTAGTGATCTCTCCTGCTCTTCCAGAAGCAGCCTACCACAGCACCCACAGATTACTCGCAATGGCAGTTGCCGCATGTCCCTGTCAAAATCGTTCTAGAGCCTTGAAAGCATGACATGAATATGATGATGATGATCCGTGCCTGCCTGCCTGCCAACGTCCGCTAAGGCCTACTAGAAATCACAAGGAGACTCAGTGACTCACGTCCGCCACTCGCGTTCATGATTGGGTCTGGCCGTCGTCGTCGAGCCTTCTCGTCGCTGCATCTTCCCAAACCTTTCGCTTGCATCATCATCAGCGAACTCGCGGCACAGGTTTCGGCACGCAACGCGGCATCCGCGTCAGGCCCTGGCCTGACCATAGTTTATCTGCAGCTGCCATCACCTGATGGCGTAGCTGAAATGCCCCTGGGACCTTGGGGGCAACGCATACGGTTGTGGTCGGTGCATCGATCTCAGCGTGGCGGTAATTGTATATTAGAGCGGGGAACGGAGGATTAGTGATCTGCAAGCTAGTTAGGTGCCTTGCTTATCGTAAAAGTAACATAAGAAGAGCAGTAACATAACAGGTTCAACTGTACTTTGCACGTGAAAATGTCCTTTGCCTCCATGGGACTCTGCTTTATGTTACAGAATCCCGGGGACAAATATCAAGTGCACATCCCTTTGTTTAAACGAGGCTCCTGGCAGGGGGCAAGAAAAAATGTATCATGACTGCTCAGCATAAGTGCAACTACATTTCAGTGCCATCTTGTTCATGTTAGAACGATATTCTGAACGTATTGAATGACACCACTTGTAGTATAACAGTGGTCAAACAAAGCATGAAGAACAAATTCCAACGAACAGATCAACAACCACGTAGATCAGCCAAGCATAATTTCTCTATTTGGGAAGAGTTCTCAGAGGACTGGATGCTACAACCAGCGTCGTCCACCTTAAGAATTCCCAGGTAACAACAGACTGCCAGTCCAATTTTCCAAACAACAATAGCCATACAATGAAGCAGATACAACAGTTACTTACACTAGAAAAGAAGCCTCTATATAGTTACAACAAATCACGCTCCCGAAAAAACCCGATCTACTGCTGCTTGGTGTTTCCTACCCGCAGCATAAGAACCTACTCAGTAAAGCCTAACAAGTACTAACAACTACAGTATAGGCGTATACAATAGCTTGAATCTTCCAATCAACAACAGCCTATAACTGGGCCGCAAGGATCTCATTCCACGTATCTGGTACACCAGGAAGGCACCAGTGCAAGCAATCTTGGACGCCCTGTGTGGCCTTGATACTATACCGTGATATGTGACCCTCGTCCCTCAGACGCGATAGGGCAGTGACATCCAGCAGCTTGATCCTGGTTCCTCTCACCGCACCCTCAGCTTCAGTGTCTTCCGAGTTGTTCAAATGAATTCCGCTTCCTTTGGCCAAAGGATTTGTGTTATCGCATCGCCCCCCAGTGTTCCAATCCCCGTTAAAGAAGTGTCGAGGTGATATTGATCTGTAGAACACCTTAAGCTGGGGATGGTGAGGGAGCTGAGCATCCAGCCACTTGATGACACTGTGGATGGTGAAATTTTTGGCCTTCCAGATGACAGCAATGTTCCGGTTGTTGTTTGGTGCTCCACCAACATACATCTCCCATTTGTTCGCCTTTAGCTTCCCTCGATTCCAGTGGTGGCCAGTGTTAAGAATCAGGACATGGAACCTGTGAAGGTTGTTCTTAAGAAAAGCAGGTGGACGGTCAAGGTGCATGGCATAACTGGTTGCACGATCTGAAGGATTCAGAGGCTCCAAATCACAAAGTGTTGATGACCAATGGTACAAAATTGTTGTATTGGTGCTCGGGAACCGATAGGCCCAGCCATCTGGCCTTTTTGCACCTGGTGCTAACACAAAGCCATATTCTGCTCCGACATCTTCCACATCTGGCCTCTGCTTTCCAACAGTGACCATACACATCATTGATTGAAACATCTGCCTCCCTAAAGAATCACCCACATAAGCAATGGTTTTATCCTGCATTCTGAAATATGTCCAAATTAGTATTTACTTATTGACTGAAAGATATATTCACAGACCAAAGAGTGCAGTATATGCCATCTCCAAATTCCTTGGACTGGCAATGGTAATGTACCTCCTCAAAAACTCAGAGGCCTCAAACTCTGGCATCTCACAGGCTTCTGGTTGCCATCTAAATTTTTCATAAGCAAAATCTGTGCGCTGGGTTAATCTGCAGGACCAACTCTCCGAAAGCCACTGTTTACAGCCAAACCCTGAGTATAGTGGTCTTCGATTGTCAGAAACCCACTTTCCATTCCTATAGTTGCATTCTGCAGGATTGATGAAGCAAACAACAAAATATCAGATAGAAGTCTAGAGCCAGACAACCCATGTCCTAACTAATGTACAAGTAGATTGAACACAAAATCTTCTGGGTTAATTAACGTAGACAATATGAGGAACATGCCAATGAAAAAATCAAGCACATTGCCTGTTCCCAGGAGAAATAAATACACGGTTTTCCAGAAGTCACACAAGATGAGTAAATACCTTTCTTCTCAGGAGGCGGCACTTCATTTTCATCTGCAACATCAACAGAATAGCCTGTCACAGTCAATGGTGGTGGTGCACCAGTAACTTGTTTTTCTACTTTAACTACTGATTGAGGCAATGGGTCCGCACTTGGAAAGTCTTCTTCTGAGGATGTATGCTGATCTACAAACTTTGAGTTAGCTGCAGAAGTTTAAAAGAAAATGAGAATAGAGATAGATGTGACACAAGGAAATTTAAGAGAAAATGCTTGTGTAATTAAGATGACCTGGATGAGTCAAAACCAATGGATCTGGTTGGAGTATTCCAGAATCATAGTATGTGCCTTTCTCCCATTTCCAAAGAAGAAACAACATGAAAAATGCAAGAATGACAAGTTTAAGCTGCTTGAACCGCAGACCATTTATACTTCCAAGCCTCATCCCTTTATTGATGTTCTCTAACGTAAAATATTCTTCTCTTCAAAGTCAATGTGTGCTTAGGAATCATTCCATATAAAAAGAAAGAAAAATGCTGACAGTCAGCCTGTTTCAGAAAAGGTAATGTTAGAGGCATATTGTAACACATATTAACATGCAGCACTTTCCAAAAGAAATGTAAAGCTGCCTGCTATTTAAGAAAAAAGAATCAATTCCATGCATTTCCTTTCGACAATTTACTGAATTTTCGGCAGCCAGCAACAAATGGGGTCAAGCCTGCCAGCTGCCAATTGAATAGCGAAAATCATGTTGCAACACAAACTTTATGTGGAAAGTCCATTTGTTGGGGACCTTTAATCAAGCAGTGACCCTTCTCACCATATGCTCGCTCATAAAGCACTTTGCAAAGCAATCTAGTTCACTTTCAACGTTTCAATTTGAGATGCAGAAGCTTTGATGCTTTACCAATATCCTAAAAAGTTGGACTAAAAGCACATATATACCATGTAAGTAAAGAGATTTACAATTTGGTGTAATAAATCAAGATAACCCACAGCTTGAGGTTGTGAGTGCAGATCAAATCATCCAATTAAACACGCTACTTGACAAGCAATAACTGCATTCCCTTCAACAAAACAAGCATTCCCTTCAATCTTAGGTAATGTTTGGTTCGCCCTCAGGTAACGTAAGTGGAAATGGAATCAGATCACAGGGGTTTTGGTTGTGGAATCAACAATCGCGTGCTTTGTTTGGTTGGATGTTGCTCAGGGATCACAATACGGTATTTGAATTTGAATACCATAGTAATGACACAGATCCATCTCATCCACTTCACCCGGACCTCGTATTTGAGGAAGCTAATGATTCAATTGGCAACAGAAGTGGATCAAGAAGACGATGGCCAAACTGTAGAAAGCAGAGGACGCTCTACAATAACCTGGCACGGGTACGACGCAGGCTTGAGAGTCCTCCTGCTCCTGGTCCTTTGGCTGCCCGCCCTGCAGATCCTTCTCTTTGCCCTGCAGGTCCTTCGGGTTTCCTCGTTCTCCTCCGCCGCCTTGCTGAAGAATGGATCTAGGAAGAGGATTTGAGATAAGGAAGAGAAGAGGATTCGGGAGAAGGACGAGAGAGGGAGGAAGGTAACTACCGGCGATGAGGCGATGCCGTGACCTCCTGCAGCCGAACCGCGCCTCTGCCGGAGCCGCTCGCCGCCGAATTGAGCCCCTCCCGCCGCGGATTCGCTGCGAGGAGACGGGGCGCCGGCCGCCGCCTACCGCCCGGCTGCTTCGATGAGATCAAGTGAAGAGAAAGGAAAAAAAAAAGAAGAAGACAGAGAGGGAACCAAAAGAGATCAGCCTACCAATAACGACGGGGGATCAGGGGAGGGAGACGCTCCGTACTGCCGCCCGTACCTGAGGCCCGGGGTCACAGAAGATTAATTACCGGAGGGAGGTTAGGTTAAAGTTAAACCCGTCCGGTGTGTGTGGCTTGCCGCTGTTCTCTCAGCCACAGTTGATCTGCTGCTAGATTGTGTTTACTGAGGAGGATTAACGGAGTTCATTTATGAGAGTCTTTTACCTCTATGCCATTATAAAAGTTGGTGGTTACCTGTATGCCACTAGAAAGTTCGTAGACACCTGTGTGCCATCACGCGAACTTTCTTTTACCCGTGTGCCATTTTGGACGGATGGAGACTAACAGAGTTAAAAGTGGATTATTTTGCCCTTATGCGGGGCCCACCTGTCATCCCTAACCTCCGTCCCTCTCCTCTCTCGCAGCCGCAGCCTGCTCACGCCGGGACCGCGCCTGGCCGCGCCGCCGCTGTCCAGAGAGAGATAGAGAGAGAGTTGAGGGAGGGAGACGAGAGCTGAGGGAGGGAGATGAGAGAGCTGAGGGGCAGAGAGGTCATTTTACATATGTGGGTCCCATCTGTCAGGGCTAAATTCTAACGGAATGCAGACGGAATGGCACACGGGTAAAAGAAAGTTCGCGTGATGGCACACAGATGTCTATGAACTTTTTAGTGGCACACATGTAACCACCAACTTTTATAATGGCATAGAGGTAAAAGACTCCATTTATGATGGCCGATGGAGGAGGAGCACGGCGGGCGTGACGGTGAGAATCTTGCAGACAAAGCAGACATTCGGTGGTGGAGGTGGGTGCACGCCCAAGCCGTGTTGCGTTGGTGAGGAGTTGTTGAGCTGGGCCACGGCCCATTTCAACTTTGAGGCCCTACGATTCTAGAGGGAACGTAGATCCAGCCTGGGAGATAATCGGATAGAGAAATAGAAAGGAGCAATAAAGGGCCGAAAGAGTCCTAAGAAAAAGTTGGTATATGGCCCATTGGAGAAGGACCAGGCCCTTGGTGGACTGGTGGTGTTGTCAGGCCCACCCATTCTTAAAAACCCAGGCCCCTTCGCGTGCGTAGCCATTTGAGCCGGCTTTGGGCCATACCGGCGCGGCCATGCATGTCCAAGTAAGTTAATTTTCCTAATTCTCAAAAAAAAGTAAGTTAATTTTCCTCTTCTCCCATCCTTCTCTGCTCCCTGACCCTCGGCTTGCATCGTTGGCATGTCGCCATTTTCTGATACATTCATCTGAGTGAGCTCTCCACCCTGTACGAAGTACTGCTGTCCGGGAATATCATCCGTTGCCAGATCGCCACTCATACTCCAAATCCAGCAGAAACTTCCTCCGCAAATAATTCCGGTAGCACCGTGCGTCCGTGCAGATGGTTGAAGCTGCCATGGATCTTCGGTTCAACCGCTTGCTGCCAACTGCCACTCTGCCAGTCAGTTACGAGCACGTGCGGCAGTTGCTGCGATGCTGTTGCCGCCTGCCACGTTGCCATCTGTGCCCGTGCGCATGGGAATGGGATCGCGTACAGCAAATTCTGTCTGGCAGAGTGATCGCCGATGCTGCTCAGATCTTGCCTAGCTCCACCCTGTACAAGTGCAGAATGCTGGTAGTCTCCGGCCTGCTGCACCTGTAGGGATCTTTCGGTCAGCAGCTACAAAACAGGGAAATGTCAAGAGATGCTATTTGCCCTTTTTTTGTTCAGTTAACTAGAAAATTGTCCATACACACAATTAAAAATGCATTGGACGATTGTTTGCTTAGCTTTAGCTTGACTTCTGCCTCCAGCTTGAAACCGGATAACAGATAAACAAGCAACAGCCAACAGGTTGATACTCTATTTTCAACCTCCAGGCAGAAACCAGTCTCGTATCACCACCTGAACGGTGATCTTATCAGGCATCCAGGCTTGTTTTTCACCTAACCGGTGATCATCGGAATCACCTCTCGGCAGGTTTTCAACAGCGCACGTCCCTTCACACGGGAAAACCACGGCCGCGTATGCTCCAAGGAAACCGCGGCCCCTGCAAAAGCAAGCAGCGTAAGGGTGACCAAGTTAAACTAAGAACGCTGGGCTTCTCTTTGGGCGATTTGGTCTGACCATATATTTCGGCAAGCTGGTAGTTTAAAACTTGCAATTTGATGCGTCGACTTTTGCTTGATCGAGGCGTCCATTTTCTTTAGGGATTGTATGTAGTTGGTGACCAAATCACTAATAAATAAAGTGCTGTTTCAGATGACAAAAACGTTGGAACGAAAAGAACATTCCTTCGGAGCTCCAAATGTTTCATTCTAGATTTATTTGCTGTTCACATGACGAAATTGATGAGATCACTCATAAGTCATAACTGAATTTAGGGGAAAGAACTCTTATTTTTTTTCTTTCAGGAAATGTGTAGTCTCTAATCTCTTCTTTTGTTGGAAGAAATTTTATGAAAAGTTTTTAGCCATTGCGCTGTATATATGTTGAATTCAGATTTGTGTCTTTGAACGGATCAAGAACGGCGTTGGCTATCTCATCCTAGCGAAAGCGTGATGTTGGTACTGTAAGTTCATGAGTGATGTCATCGTATACTTCATCCGTAGTCCCATGTCCTAGTAACAAATTCCAAGGAATCTCCTCCTCCTTGTCAACTAGCGATGTCATTGCGTAAGTTTGTCAGAGTAATTTTGCCGGACAGACTTGGAGACTTGAGGGACAAGGAAAGAGTAGTTTCGCTAATCTGGGTCAGAAATTCAGAATGTGCGTGCCGCATGGTTTCATCAGCCTGAAATAGGAAACTTCTCGTAAATTCTGATGGACGGATCGCGAATCATATCATACTGGTTTGATTACATGTCAGTGATGACATATTAAGAAACCTAGGAAAATATGCGACAATTTGGAGATTTGGTCTTTGATTGTATATCAGATCTGGACTGCCGTTCCTTACCTTCACAAGTAAGACTTACTAAGCACGGTGCATTATATTCCTTCCAAAAGTCAATCATGCGTGTAATTCCCTGCCTCCCTCAACTTTAATTTATTTAGGTACAGTGTATGGTTATGATCAGCAAGCAACCCGCAACATAACATGATTATGTAATGGTCAAATATACACTGAAAATGGTTACCTACCAGTATGTGTAGTGTATTATACATTATTTGCAAAAATGGGTAACATCTGCCTGCATGTTATATTATTTCCGAAGTATCCTGGTTTGTTTCCGACGTCACCATCAAATGCTTTTCCAATTTCCTCTTCAAAGTTACAGTACAGTTTTGTTAGATATTTGCAGGCTTGGTCCTCTAATCAGCCACGTCTTATGCCTTTGGCTCTGAGCTGGCTGGCCAAGCTTGTGGAGAACTCCTAGCATATCTTGGGTTCTCCTAACAACTGTAGCTGTTTCAGTTGTCCTTAGTCCTTATCACTCCCTTTCAATTGATGAATTTGCTTCGCAGCCGCGGAATGAACCATCGAACCGTATGAATTTTGAAGCTCTGGTCCCTTTTTCCTGGTCCAGCATTTTACTTTTAGTGACTTCATGGTCGAGATCGCAAGATATTTTTGCAACTCCATGTGATGCGCGATGATAATGACGCTGACTAATTAGCTTCTAATGTACTAGTCCCAATAATGGAAGGAATTGTGACTAGAATCGCTTCCTGGCTTCCGGCCAAACTGAAATTATTGTACTATCCTGTTCAGATAGTTTTTTTTAGAACTGTTCAGATAGGTATTGATCGTTTTCAAAAGCTATGGAAAAGATATTTGTGTTGTAACATGAGTTTTTGCTATATCGATCAGAAAGGATGGTGGTGGTGTATGCACAGATTTTTAAATGTCGAATGCAGCATATGGATCGTTACTACCAGTACAATGCCAGAAACTAAGGTAGCCGAGAAAGGAGAAGCACATCAGTTGGCTACCTTTCTCTTGATCAATTCAATATTTATTACAAAAAGAATATCTAACCCGACAAGAGGGAACGTGAGAAATAAAGGCTGAAACACCCCCAATTCTTTCCATAGGGAAAATTTGGTCTTTTATTTGACGGGGTGTATTTTCCTTATTCCTGATACTGCAAATTATGCAGCAAACCCCAAATCCATCATGAGATACTCAATCCCCGATGCAGAAACAAAGATTGCTGAGCAAGAATTTACCAAAACACCCTATTTCTCACGAAGCTAGCCTCTTTCTTCAAAACCAGTGAATCCCAGATAACCCTAACACAAATGCCTCCTCTCGTCAGGAGAGCTCAAACCGCCCCAAATCATACCAGCCGACCTCAAGGAGCGACCTCGCAGCACCCTCATCTTCACAGCCAAGCAATTGCCGTTCGCGAGCAAGCAAAACCCTAGAACCCCCGAAACCCTAGGCTAACAGGAGCCGGAGCCGAGCTCGAGCTTCGCCGCACTCACCACTGCTGTCGGAGGGCCGGTAGTCCATGGCCGACCCCCGCGGGCGACGCAGTCCTCCACCACCACCACGGGCGGCGCAGCGCGCGCGGGTACCGGCGCCAACCTGAAAGCGCCCAACGAACAGCGGGTCAGGCCAGCTCCCGGGGCCCGCGCCGAAGCTCGGGCTGCAGCGCCGAGGCCGCCGCCCGGGCGGCGAATGGTCAGCGCGCGCTCACCTGCGACGGATGCGGTGGCCGCGCGGCGGAATCCGGCGAGATTTGGAGGCGGCGAAGGGCAAGAAGCCCGGGGGCAGGGAGCGCTCAGCTGCCTGTGCAACTGGTATGGTATCGGGCGCTTCGATTTCGGGCTAGAGAGAGAAACTGAGGAGAGAGAAAAGGCCCAAATGACGGACTTGAACCAGAATTTATAAACGGTCCATCGTTGCATCATAGCCGTCCAATGCAGGCCTGTCTTTTGCTGTTAACCAAAGCTATACATAATTGTATCAAAAAAAGTTATACATAATTTACTCGGTGGGTCATTTGAATGCCACCATCTACCGCTCCCTCCTGCTCAAAATATAAAGTGTGATTTGCTCAAACATGGTCTCCACATCGATCGTTAATATTTTATATATCATATGGTATTTATGATTATAACATTGATCTCGTATGGAGCGCTCCAGCTCAAGCGTCGAACCCTCCTCATTAAATAACTTATCGAAGTACTCTCGCCATCTGTTCTTGATCTCCTCATCCTTCACCAGAAGTCGGTCTGTCCCATCCTTGATGCATTTGATTTGGTTGATGTCCCTTGTCTTCCTCTCGCGGTATAGACAAAAAAAGCAGGGTTTCTTGTACTTTTAGGAAAATAACCATGATAAGTACTGTACTTGCTAGCATTTCTATAGGACAAATTGATCATTGCTGTACGTGTGCCTCTGGAAATGATGCAAACATATGGGGTTCCGCAGGTTGCAGTCAACAGATTTCGAACTTCAAAGTTTAGAAAGCAAATGTGTGGGAATGACATGGGTAGTTCAAGCATGCCTCAACTAATGGTGATTATCTTTGGTTTTGAACAAATCATAACATCATGGCGGGATTAGTTAGCCCGAGGTCTGTCAATATATAGTATACTTTGAACCTTGTGGAATTGTTCATACAACTAATCCTGCGTACGCGGGTTCAAACATAAAAGCAGCAGCATGAAAATAGTAAGAACATTCCTAAAGCCATTTGGTTTCATATTCCTACTACTAGGTGGCCTCGTCCCATGTCAATGTAATGGTCAGTCAACAACAAATTCTTGGTAATGTGTTTTTGAATCTACATTACTTTCGCAATAAGACATAGAACAACCCTTCACTTGAAGAGTCAGATACAAAGAGACACCAGTAGTAAAAGCCTAGGTCGAATTAACTGCTTGGCACGTGAAAAACACATACAAGAATTGGAAAACAAGAGATGCGTCATGAATAGAGGCACAAGGGAAGAGGGAAATACCACCCGTCTCGAAATTTCAGTGAATTTCATATAGTGGTGGGCACGCCATTCTCCAGTCAGATTTTTCACCGCCGCTCGTGCAATCGTAGAGCCACTATACAATACGAAATTTAAAATTTTCCACAGGACTCTCCAGCCCTGCAAGCTTTCTCTCTCACTTGGCTGCCTTGTCTAACCAGCTCTCCACTTTGCTGGTGTTGCTTTCAGGTATAGTGATTGTCGAATCTCCGAATCCATGAACTCCGAAACCTTCCAGCTAAACTGGCAAAGTCATGCACAGTGGATGGCTGGAATGTCCAATAAGTCAGTCAGCAGCGATGACGACAAAGACGAATAAGATTTTTTCTTCTGTCAAAACTAGAAAGAGAGAACAAATTCCAGCCACTACTTCGTTTGAAAAAAAAAGAAAGAAATTACAGTCACTATTGTGATTCAGTGAATGTCAGTATAATTCTAAGGCCCCAACTGCTCTACAGCAGAGAGCTAAAAGGATTTGCCCATCGGTTTGCGAAAATATCTCACATTATGAAATATTCAATCCCACCTTGGAAGGGCGATGGATCGGGCCCTTGAAAATTTCCAGGCGGCTCTATCCAGAACAAGAACGAGCCCTACGCCGCAGAGGCCGGTCGTGTGCAGTGGCACAGCTGGCGCGTGGACCTCTGCCGTTCAGAAGACTAGGGAGTTGGGTTTCTCTGACCACATGCAGATGATGAAGCAGTGGCCAGTGGCGATCATCGCCCCGATCACTAGCTGAGAAGGTTCCAAACCAAATCTCTGTCATCAATTGCAACTGGAGAGCAGAGACTAGCGGCCCCGCCACACCAATCACATTCATATTTACAGCCATCACGGTCGCGGGTCGTCCCATCAGCATTTTATTTTCCATTTTTTTTTGTTTTCTGGCACGATATATAGGCAACATATTTTACTAGTTTTTCGCTATCATGGGCTCAAAATATATAACAACGTGCCTTATCTCTTTTTCGCGAAACACGTATACACATATGCACACTCATCCTTTATGAAGACATGAACTCACATCTCGCTATCGACAAACATGTTTACCTAACACTAAAGAAATAACATGATTTATTACCTAAAGTAATTTTAGAAAATGTGAAATAGCATGTTAGGTTGAATCAAGAACTCGAATCTTGGTTGGCAAGTTCTACCAGACTACCAAAGCAACATACAAAATTGCAAGTTTTTAATTTATGTTTTTTTTTGTTTTTGCATCTCCCATCAAATTCGAAAAGCTAAATATTTGGTAGGTTAATAAAACTGTAGAGAACTACTAGTATGTACAACCTAGATCATGGCTCGGTGGTATGTAATGCAAGGAATGAGACCTTGATTTGAATGATTGATACTCTTAATCGCAATTATTGTGAAGGAATGGAGACTGTTTGTCGGATTGAGTCACCGAACACTGTAACTGTGACTTACCACCTACTGTGAACCGTTGATCGTGGAGTCAACAGATGGATCTGCATGAACAGTATTTTTGCTACAGTACCAAACAGTATCTAGGAACAGTATGTTTGCTACACAACCTCTTGACAAGCGGGAGAAAGAAAGGTCCGATGACCACTGCGTTACAAATAACGGAAAATTTGCTACAGGACACGCGAAATGGCGCTCATTTGCTGAGACACACCGTTGACTGCCTAATAGGCTGAGACACACTACAGTTTTGTGCCAATTTGCTGAAACACACCGCTTCGATTAAAATAATATTTTTTGGCTGGGAAGAAGAGAGAACGGTGAGGAAATATCATTTTTGCCCTTGGTCCCACTTGTCATTTTTGGCTAGGGATGCTAGCGCCGGCGGGTGGCTGGACTGCCGGACTATAGGTCGGCGGCGACGGCTTGGACCGGGGAGAGGAGAAGAGAAGGAAGAAAGAAATGACAAGTGGGATCAAGGGCAAAAATGACATTTTCTCACCATTCTCTCTCCTTCCCAGCCAAAAATGGTATTTTACTCGAAGCGGTGTGTTCCAGCAAATTGGCACAAAACTGCAGTGTGTTTCAGCCTATTAGGCGGTCAACGGTGTGTCTCAGCAAATGAGCGCTATTTCGCGTGTCCTGTAGCAAAGTTTCCCTACAAATAATTGTTATATTAATTGCCGTGTGCCACTCGTAGGATCTGTATAACAAGCTCGCCATTCAAAATTTTCTAGATGATTTTTTTGTTTTTTTGCTGACCAGCGAATTCACAAATTTTACAAAATTTGAGGAAACCTGGAACCTGTGGTTGCAACCAAACCACCTTTCCAACGTGCCTGTATAGCATATGGATAACATTTTCTCTTCATCTACTACCCCGAGCCGCTCGGCAGGAATGGCTGCGCGAGTGCGTGCATTTCTTGGTGCAAAGAACAAGGAGATCGTTTTCCACCAAGAATTCGTCGTAGCCAAAAAAAACAACGGTGTCCCAGGTTCAAAGGACTGCCCCTTTTTTTTGGCGAAAGGTTGGAAGGGAATGCTGCAGCATGCAGTGGCATGCATGCGTCAGTAGTAGTAGCATACTGTTTCGCCAAAAAAAAAGGAAAAAAAAGAGTAGTAGCATGCCGTGCAGGAAAACGGGGTCGCGGTCACCGAAGCACGGCCGGGCCGGGCATTTGAAGCACGGCCGGCCGGGCATTTGGGCACGTTTTTTCGCGGCGCGCCGAGCCGCGAACCCCACGAGGCGCGGCTGCGGCTGCGGATGCGTGCTCGGGGCGTCGTGGTCAAGGGCGGCGCGGCGTCGCTTTCCGCTCCCGATCGAGCCCGGGCGATCGATCGGCGCGACACCGTCACCCCCTATGATTGCCCCGTTGCTGTTAGGTTGCAACGAATCCTGCGTCTTCGTCTGCGTCTGCGTGCGTGCGCAGGTGCGGGGGCCCGAGAAAATGCGCCTTCCTGGCGGCCTGGCCTGGCTGCCTTGGCTGGCCGCGGCCGGCCGCGGCCGGCTGCTGGTCGCCTCGGGCATCTTGAATTCCACTCCCCTGTCGCCGATTTGATTATGATTTTCGCGTCGAAGATTTTCCATGTGTCGAAGAAGAACCTCAGTCGTGGAGGGGTTGCCAGTTCCAAACAGTGTTTCCCTGCACAATTTAGAGCTCTTCTTTTTTTTTGAAAGAAATATATAATCGCCCTGTTCGTTTGGATTGTTTCCAGCGAGCCAACATTGTTTTTCTCTCAGCGAAAACCAACACCAGCCACCAGCCACCAACCAACCAACAGTGTTTTTCTCTCAGCAAAAACCAGCGCCAGCCACCAGCCACCAGCCAAACGAACAGGGCGAATATACCGTTGTAACGGTTGACCCTGTGCACCTAGCTGGGGCAAATATGATCCAGAAGACAGGATGGGTGATCCACTTGACACTCACTAATTTCAGCTAGTACTACTCTGCTTAAACATTTTCCCAATTCGCAGACTGTCAAAGAGAGCTAGGCGCAATGTTTATCCATACACACTATTCCTCGTAAACCTTCTAGAACTAGAAGGGCGATGGTTTCCCAAGCCCTCGATCAACCACTTGTCGGAAGGGAGAGTAAAATGTCAAGTCGCAAGAGATACACGTTCCTGCTTCTCCCATATACTATGGGAGTAGTTAGTAGTGCAAACGAGAGAGCAACCATTCTTGGACAAAAACAAATTAAAAGGAGGTCGAGAAACAAACGTTGATACTTCAACGACGAGTCGACGACCACGCAGAGCATCGTCGCGGCGGAATTTTCAACGCTGATTCGTTCGTCAGCACGCTGCCCGTACATGCAAAACGGTAGCAGAAATGGAGGATATTTCCAGAGCGTTCCTTCCGTCACTGCTGTCGTTCCGTTTCTTTCCCCGGAAGAACGAACGACCGAGCTCAGTTGCTTACTAATTAATCTTCTGGAGCAAAGAACTCGACGGCACGGATATGATCGTGGGGACGGAAGAAAAGAATAGACCGAGCCCGGCCCGGAACATTCTTTATCGGAATGGGGTTGGATTGGAATGATAATAACAACAATAATCTGATCCCCAGAAGGAGAAGAATAATCTGATCCCAGCCGGGAACATTCATTCTTTATCGGCAACCGTGTGAGCTGTGCCCCAACTTCAACTCCAACCCCAGCACAACACAAACAAAGTCTACCCGGGGAATGGAAAACAATCCCGTTCGGGAGACGAATAAACTGTAACGATAAACACGACAGGTAGGCCGGATCCCGGTTAGCGAGCAGCTAATCTGGAGCTCTCGATCTCTGCCCAAGCCCTCAGACGTGCTCCACGAACAATCATAATTGGAGTGCCAGTGCAACGGACGACAAGTTGCCGCGCCGTGCCCTCCTCTCGCCTTATCCTGTGAAATCCCACCCGAGATCGTGTCTGCAACTGCAGCTGCAAGGGCGGTTCAGATTCAGACAACCAGACTGTTTGTTCTTAATCAGGGGATTCAGACAACCAGTACGTACGTGCAACCCCTGCCGCCTGTCCGCACGCACAGCAATTGTTTGTCTGCACCCACGGGGTCAGGATGGAAGGAATGGTCGTGCCGTCTACGAGATGCGCAGGAATCTGATGCCGGTAGCCGCTAGATGATGGAGCTAACGGTTTCAGTCACCTGCTTTGCTTTGCTTTGCTTTGCATCTATAGCTTCGCTAGCTCTAGCTTCTAGCTCCTGCCGAATTCGAAGGAGCATTTCGGGAAAGAGGAGCGGGAGCGCCCACGAGAAAGTTACCACTCGAAAACATCGGTGAATTCCCCGCACGGAACACGCGCGTGATTTCGCTCAAAGCAACCTCGTCACGTACCGCGTCCGTCCTGCTCAGCATCGGCGTCACGTAACGTAAACGCCGGGGAGAAAACAGGAAGACACGTGACGCGCGCGCGCGCGCGGCGTTCACCGGTCACCGTCGCGTAATCGTGCGAGCCATCGAATCGAAGCGTCGAGCCCACCCACCCGGTGAGCGGTGACCCGGTGGATGGGGGCTCCCAAACCGGCGGGACGAGACGAGGCGTCCGTCCGCGGCCGCCGCGGCGCGGTAGATTTGGGGGTTTCACCCGTGCCCGCCGGGTCCAAAAGCAGGGGAGGAGAGTGCCCAACCACTCCGCTATGGAGGAGCAGAGCAGCGTCTCGGTCTCGGCCGGGGTTTTGACGCCGTTTCCCCGTGCCAGCCAGTGCCGCGGTTTCGCGCCTGCTGCCTGCCTGCGCTGCGCCCTTCGACAGGGTCAAGGCAAACCCAGGGACGCCCGCCCTCCCGTTCCGTTAGGACGCCGCACGGTTGGACGACCACCTCCAGCTGCCTGCCTGCCTCCCACCCCCGCCCATCTGCCGCTGCCGCTATATAAACTCCACTAATCCCCTCGTGCTCCCTCAACTCTTCCCCACCTCTCCCTCTCGCCGCCGATCTCCTTCCTCTTCGCTTCCAAGTCCAAGCCCACACCCATCTCCAAAGCAACCGCATTCGCCTCCGGTCAGTCGACTCCCCCGCTCTCGGAGCACACGTTGGCGTAGCACGCGCGCGATGGCGGCGGCACAGCGGTGGAGGTCCCTGCTCTGCTGCGTGCGCGGCGCGGCGGCGGCGGCCGACGACGACGGCGCGGCGCCGCCATCCCGGCGGCGGACCAGGAGGGGCCGTGAGCGCCTGCTGCTGCACCCGTCCACCTCCTCCTCGACCGCGTCGCGGGTGTCGCTCTCGAGCCTGAGCTCGTCGGGGACGCTCACGCCGGAGGACCTCTCGGTGACGCTCTCCGGCTCCAACCTGCACGCCTTCACCTACGCCGAGCTCCGCGCCGTGACCGCCGGCTTCTCCCGCGGCAACTACCTCGGGTGCGGCGGGTTCGGCCCCGTGTACCGGGGCCGCGTCGAGGCCGGGCTCCGCCCCGGGCTCGAGCCGCAGGAGGTGGCCGTCAAGTACCTCGACCTCGACTGCGGCACGCAGGGGCACCGGGAGTGGCTCGCCGAGGTCTTCTTCCTCGGCCAGCTCCGCCACCGGAACCTCGTCAAGCTCGTCGGATACTGCTACGAGGACGAGCACCGGATGCTCGTCTACGAGTACATGGAAGGCGGCAGCCTCGAGAAGCACCTCTTCAAAAGTGAGCTCCGATCCCAATTCTCTTCAAACATTTTTCACGTGCTGTGAATTGCTTGTCTCCATCGTTAATCCTGCCCCTAATTACTTTATTAGCTGCTGTGTTAATTCGCCTCGTGCAGGAAATGGTGTTAATGCTAAGCAGTAGAGTGGTTAGCCAAATCATTTGCATTTATTTAATAGCTGTTGAGAATATCGACTTCTTGATAAAGAAGCTGACCGTCGCCGTGCGTGCAGGTCTCGACGGCTCCATGCCGTGGATGAGGAGGATGGAGATCGCCGTCGGCGCGGCCAAGGGCCTCGCCTTCCTCCACGACGCCGACACGCCGGTGATCTACCGCGACTTCAAGGCGTCCAACATCCTGCTTGACGAGGTGAGCGATCCACATCCGACTTGATTGAAAATTCCACGTACTCTTTTCGTTGCGTTTGCACTGTGGAGTTGGAGTCTAGTACGTGGTGCGTGGTTTAGTTTCGACGCTAGCTAGCCAAGGGAAAAGCACGGTCATCTGTGACGCATATGGCAGCTTTTGACGGCAGCTCTTGCGTCGCTGTAGAAAAGGATAGTGACGACAGCCGTGTATACAATACAGCTGCTGAAGCTGAAACATTTTCATTCAGAGCTTTTCATCAAAAAAAGA
>OAMR01000231.1:1329080-1364304 GCA_900205405.1 Echinochloa crus-galli | reverse complement strand
CCCCCATATATAAACTCCCACTATCCCCTCGTGCTCCCTCAACTCTTTCCCACCTCTCTCCCTCCCGCCGCCGTTCTCCTTCCTCTTCGCTCCCCAAGTCCAAGCCCACACCCATCTCTTCACGACTTCACCGCCGACCGCCGCAAGCAAAAGCAACCGCATTCGCCTCCGGTCAGTCGAGTCCCCCGCTCTCGGAGCACGCACACGTTGGCGTAGCACGCGACGCGATGGCGGCAGCACAACGGTGGAGGTCTCTGCTCTGCTGCGTGCGCGGCGCGGCAGCGGCCGACGACGACGGCGCGGCGCCGCCATCCCGGCGGCGGACCAGGAGGGGCCGTGAGCGCCTGCTGCTGCACCCGTCCACCTCGTCCTCCGCGTCGCGGGTGTCGCTCTCGAGCCTCAGCTCGTCGGGGACGCTCACGCCGGAGGACCTCTCGGTGACGCTCTCCGGCTCCAACCTGCACGCCTTCACCTACGCCGAGCTCCGCGCCGTCACCGCCGGCTTCTCCCGCGGCAACTACCTCGGGTGCGGCGGGTTCGGCCCCGTGTACCGGGGCCGCGTCGAGGCCGGGCTCCGCCCCGGGCTCGAGCCGCAGGAGGTGGCCGTCAAGTACCTCGACCTCGACTGCGGCACGCAGGGCCACCGGGAGTGGCTCGCCGAGGTCTTCTTCCTCGGCCAGCTCCGCCACCGGAACCTCGTCAAGCTCGTCGGCTACTGCTACGAGGACGAGCACCGGATGCTCGTCTACGAGTACATGGATGGCGGCAGCCTCGAGAAGCACCTCTTCAAAAGTGAGCTCCCTTCTCTTGCTCTGCAAACATTTTTCACGTGCTGTTAATTAATTGTCTCCATCGTTAATCCCGCGTTCAATTTATTAGCTGCTGTGTTAATTCGCCTCGTGCTGTTACTGGTGTTAATGCTAAGCAGCAGAGTGGTTAGCTAGCCAAATCATTGACATTTAATAGCTGTTGAGAATAGTATCGATCGACTTGATGACGAACGAAGCTGACCATGGCCGTGCTAACTGCGTGCGTGCAGGTCTCGACGGCTCCATGCCATGGATGAGGAGGATGGAGATCGCCGTCGGCGCGGCCAAGGGCCTCGCCTTCCTCCACGACGCCGACACGCCGGTGATCTACCGCGACTTCAAGGCCTCCAACATCCTGCTTGACGAGGTGAGCGATCCACATCCGACTCGATTGAAAATTCCACGTACTCTTTTCGTTGCGTTTGCACTGTGGAGTCTAGTGGTGGTTTAGTTTTGACGCTAGCCAGGGAAAAGCCTAAGCACGGTCATTCGTTACGCATATGGTAGCTTTTGACGGCAGCTCTTGCGTCGCTGTAGAAAAGGATGGTGACGGCAGCCGTGTATACAATACAGCTGCTGAAGCTGAAACATTCATGCATTCAGAGTTTTTCAAAAAAAAAACATTCATTCGGTCTGAACAGAATAGGAAGAAATTTCACCACTGGAAAAGCTGATCTGAAAGCTCAGTACAACGAGAACCCCACTTTTTCGAGATTTGAGTCTGAATCGCCCATAGGAGATGGATGTCAAAGTCGTCTGCCACGTATGCGTTTCAAAATTGTTGGCTTAGAAGGCCACCCCCGACATGATTGCAACTTGGAAGGTTCTTGGATGCCCAATTCCCATCAATCCCAGCTCATGCAGTCTCCCTAAAAAAATTGGCTGATACCTAATTAAAAAAATCTGCACCTGTCCGATCCGTACCGCATTGTTTTCCTAGCATCAAAGCATCAGTAGCTTAACAACATGATGCTGATCGACTGTGACAGTCTGATAGACGCGTTGTCTTGCTAGTTCCCTGAATGTGTATCACTGTAATTGTCACGCATGATCTTTGCCTAACTCAATCCGGTTCTTTGGATTTTCAGGACTACAACGCCAAGTTGTCCGACTTTGGGCTCGCCAAGGATGGGCCTCAAGGCGATGCGACCCATGTCACAACACGTGTCATGGGGACAAATGGCTATGCGGCGCCCGAGTACATCATGACAGGACACCTGACTGCTAAGAGCGATGTCTACAGTTTTGGAGTGGTACTTTTGGAGCTCTTATCGGGACGTCGATCCGTTGACCGGGCTCGGCGGCCCAGGGAGCAGAGCCTGGTGGACTGGGCCAGGCCCTACCTCAAGAAGGCCGACAAGCTTTACCGGGTCATGGACCCAGCCATGGAGGGCCAATACTCAAGCCAAGGGGCCGAACGGGCTGCTATGGTGGCATACAAGTGCCTAAGCCAGAACCCAAAGTCCAGGCCCACCATGAGGGAGGTGGTCCAGGCCCTTGAGCCCACACTCAAAATGGACGATTACCTCCAGATTGGCCCGTTTGTGTTCACCGTCATATTAGAGGACATCAACGAGAAGAAGGGCAAGGGCAAGATGGTTGACGGTGAGAAGGTTAACATGAGGATCGAAACGACGGTGGAGGAGAAACGCCACCAGAGCCACCAAGACCGGCACCGGCAGAAATTCCCAAACTCGGCGGTCCACGCCGATGTGGTGCTGCACCGGGACAGTGAACTTGGGACACACATCAGCGCCCTGCAGCGTCACCGGAGGACCCCGAGCTACGTCAAGGAGAGAGGAGCTTAGGTCTGATGGTTAATTGGACTGGCGGATATTAGGAAAGAAGCATGAAGAGGGAGAGTTGATTGTGTACATAATTAAGCTAGATAGTAGAGGGGTGTGACACAAGAAGCCACACAAAAGACCATGCCGCATTGGTTTGGTCGCCAAATTTTTTTGTTCAATTTTTTCGTTGGTGATATGGTAGTGATACTTGGTGTAATTGCACATAGTGTCATGATTATAGTGCCTTGTTAATTTTCATCGGCTCATTGTCTAGCCCAACGGTTCCTTGTCTAATGTTTTTTTTCTCACCTCAATTGTCTAAGGGTCGTTTCTCACCTCAATTGTAAAACCAAAGCCTTCTTTTTGAACTGTTGTGCCCAAAAACGTCTAATAATAAGAAGGCAGCAGTGTTCAGTAACGAGAGAAATCAAAGCCCAACAAAAGCTGGAGAAATGCTAGCCCAGCCAACGAGCTCTGCCCAATCCTTCCATCAATCTCCGCCACAGAAGTTCTCCATCGCTGGAGCGCCTCAGCCGTTGCCGGCAATGCCCGGTTGTGACCGCTGCAGGCAATGTTCAGGTCAATCTCCTCAAATCCGATCATGGCAGCACTACGAGTCTACGACGACGTCCCGGACGGCCATTTCTGCTGGACCGGGGGCGCGCGGCATCTTCCTGTCTACAGAAATTTCTACTCTCCTTTTCTGTCTACCGTGTGTATATAGAGCTTTAGCTATTCTCAAATTTAGAGGCACATTATTTTTCGAGTTAGTTGGTCTTTATTTATATGGAGAAAAACTCTTCAATCTTTTGTCTATTAGCAATACGGGATAATTGTGTGCACGTGGGGAGTTAGGGGCCCACCTGGCCGGAGGTGGGTACGCGCGGGATGTTGGGTGAAAAAAGTTTTACGGAGAATGAACTAAAAGCGCCTGGAACATCAAATTTTTCCCACCTTTCCCACGTCCCCTACTCCAAAAAAATCTGACAGGTGGGGTCTCTATGAGAGGGTGGGGGTGGATTTTTTGGGTAAAAAACGTTTTCAATTTTCTAGGATCCAGTATAGACAGATAGATAGATACTGCAATCCATCCTCATCCTCTGTATGTAGATCGAGAGATCATACCTACTTCTACGTACCTGCTCCACGGGCTGAGTACGAGTCAAGTCCTGCAGAATCGTCTGAGGTGAAAAATATTCACGTCGCGTGCCAAAGTCCAAACCCTCGACATGTACTGGTACTGCCGTTTTTTTCTCACCTAGAGTCATTCGATGCATGCCCTTACTATATGATGACTTTGCCAGTCATAACGACTCATGCAGGGGAAGAGAAAGACTGAAAGAGGAACTAGCATATGAAGCTGATAGGACCTACTACCAGTATGCTGAACAAATTGCAACCCCAGAACCACTGCCAGGACAAATGCGTGCTGACCAGATAACTAAACAACATGTGGACATCCGTCACCATCAGATTGTGAAGGACTGAAATGCCGACCGGAGAAGGTGAATGGAAGCCTAACAAATTCTCATCGAGAATCGTGACCTATATCTCAAATGCAACCTCACACGACTCTTTTCTAATTGTCAAGATGCTACAAGTCAACTAGTGACAAGCTCACCCTAGTAACGATTAGAAATTTCTCAAAGTATAACGGAAGCAAAAAAAAAAGTTAACAAGAGCACTAATGAACTTGTGGAAATATTAAGCTCAAACTTCACTTAAGGTTTCAACTTGTATTACTATCAACCGGCCAACATAACAAAAGGCAAGTACAAAAAAACATAACAAAATGCATGACTAAAGATTAGCAAGAGAA
The DNA here is from genome assembly GCA_900205405.1 of Echinochloa crus-galli. Taxonomy (NCBI): domain Eukaryota; kingdom Viridiplantae; phylum Streptophyta; class Magnoliopsida; order Poales; family Poaceae; genus Echinochloa; species Echinochloa crus-galli. The sequence goes on along the minus strand of OAMR01000231.1, from coordinate 1,359,889 downwards.
CAAACTAACGCACAACAGATCGGATGAATATTGCTTAAATAGTTGAGACTATAGCACGGAAGCAACATCTGATAGTTGGATTCATGTCATTATAATTTTTATATTTTGAAAATATATTATTGATGTGTCACTGACAGACAGGAGCCACCTCAGTCGTTAACAGTAGTATTTTTTTAAAATTTTGAAAATTATAATGGTATGATTAAAATTTTCCCTGTGAATAAACGATCGGCATCATTGCTCACCACCGTAACGGAAATGCAGCTACTGGGCCTTGTGCACGCTCGCCTGTGCTGTTGCTGAGCGCAAGCCACTGCTGGGCTGCACGACGCAGTGCGTGCGCGCTTGCTGCCCCTCAGCCTGGCCCGCACCACAGCTCCGCCTGCTGGGCTGCCGAATGGGCCGCTGCTGCTCCTATGCCCGCACGCTGTTTACTGGGCTGCGATGCTAGCCTCCCACCTGGGCCTGCCCAAAGCTGCTGGGCCACCGCCTCCCGCGCTTGGGCCGCGCGTGGAATTCGTGTATGCCTTACGGAAGTTTTTTTTGCCATCTAACTTTCGGCGCGGAGATTCTTGTGGCCCCCGTGGGCCGCACGTTCTCCGTCGTCTTTTTCTGTTGGGGGCGGATGCCATGCGCCTGCGAGGGGGCGGAGGGGTGGGAGCCGGCGGCGGCGGCTCGGCGGAGGTAGGGTTAGGGTTTCGGGTTGCCGGGGTTGCCAGTTCCAATGGCCGCCGGCCACAGAAAAAGAAGAGGGGCGGAGGAAAGGTCTGGCGGCGGAGGTGAGGCGGCGCACGAGCACCGCCGGCTAGGCGGGGCCGGACATGCGGTGGGTGGGGATCGGAGGCGCGAGGAGGAGGAGCAACGGCCGCCGGCCTTAGTGAACAAAGGGGGTGGGGCGGCGTAAGCTCGGCGGGCTCCGTGCCGCCGGCCGGTCGGGTCGGACAGGCGGGGATGGCGAGGCATCGGGTTAGGAAAGGCGGGGGCGGATGGTGGGCAGGAGGCGCGACGGCGCGACAGCCGCTGGTCGAGGTGGAGGAAGAAGAAGGGTTGAAGATGGGCTTTGGTGGGCTAGAAGCTAGCATTCTTATCTAGCTTCCCGCGCCACATAGGGCCCCCGAGGCCCCGACTGCGCGTAGCTAAGCTATGTTGATCTCCAAGTTCTTAGAACAGTATAGTGTAGTTATTGATATATGAGGTAGCTCTTATTTCAACAAGTGATGATTGTCAAGCTTTATTTCAACTTCAAGATGCGATTGTCCTCCAAAATGTCGCAAAAGGTGATGAAGTATCGTGGTTTGCTATACCAGGAGATTGTGCCATCATTTTCATTTCTATAAGTAACTTGTGTGTGAGTAGTAGAAATGGCACCTTGCGATCGGATCCAATAGGCAATAACTTCTGGCTGAAGTAGATCAGTTGTCCGCTCATCTTACCTCCACACTCCAGTATTGCTTTGTATGTAGGAACTTGTTCAATTTCCTCCCTGAGTATTTTTTAGTTCTCCATTTTGCTCAGTTGTTTCTCCTCTTTATACACTTGTTTTGTTACTCAGTGACACAACTGTCTATTGATCTCCCTTGAGGAATACGAGGGTTTCCATTTTCATTCAAGTTAAATTGACAGTGTTTATGTTTCTCAAACAAAACATGCTATGGTAACTTTTGGAAACCATGAAGCTATTAGCTTTTGGTTTAGTTTTATTTGGATTCTTATAATCTTTTGCTACTTTTAACTATGAAGGTAAATAATTTACAATTATGTTTCTCGTTGCCACATCAGATATTTATTTTGCAGACATTAGGTAAATTAATAAATAATTAAATATATTAAGTTGTGAATGTGACTCTGAGATGACATAAATTAAAAGGGTCTCAAATTTGATTGTGGCATGAGCTGACTATCTGTTTATCATTGAACACTGAAGTCTATTTCAAAGATGTTATCCCTTGTTGTGCTTTAAAGTTGAAATTCTGTTTTAAAGTTGAAATCTAGAAGAGATTGATATAATAGGTTTTGAAGCATGAATAATGCATACCAAGTGTTCAACCACTTCGCTTGATTAATATGTCGTTGTTTTTCTTGCAAGTATATAAATCACATCTATTGAGCATTTACCATTTTCGAGCCCGTAAAAGGCTCTATTTTAGACTCCAAAAAAGCTAAATCTAAATGGGGCTACCCCTTTTTTTGAGACCCCAAATGATTGCTCGAACTTCAAAAGATGATCATATTTTTCAGCCTCTAGTTCTTTTTCTCTTCTGTTTACAAATATGCTACATGTTTATTCCAGGTTTCATAAAAAACCAAATGAAACATGAATATTTCTAGAATTCAACCATGTTCAAATTCATAATTTTAAACACCACAATTCAAATTCCAGTTAATTTTTTAAAATGGAAATCACAAATCCTAGTAGCAAATGCAATGGATCAAACTAGTGAACACCATTATAAGCGCCCACAAATGCTCCATAGGATCTGTTTGACTATAAATTATTATATCTCGAAATTATATGTTTAAATATTGAGGAATCGTTGGCTATGAAAATATTCAGAATTAGCCTTGCTAATTAGCCGGAAGAATATACGTATGTACAAAAGCTTGAGGCCAAACAAATTCAATCAGGCTAATAAGCCTGTAGGCCTGTAGCTCCATGCATGACGGCAAAGGCCTTTATAGTATTCTGATAAGGCCCATCTAATTGCCATGCGGCCTTTTCTTAATGGCAGCCCATGCTAATCACTCTATTCAGCGTGGTGTCGCCGCTCTGCAGGCTGTAATTTTTATGTTATGAACGGTGCACGATCTCGACAGGGAAAAGATACGTGAGCGATGGCTGATTAGTGTTTGAATTTCGAACGAGCGGACGGTGACGCGCCGAGAGGAACGACGCCCCCCTCATCTCGGCCTGGGCAAACAGAAGGACGGCGGCGCTTATCTTCAGACGCTCCCCTGACCCTCCTCTATATATTGTCGTCTGCACTACAGGTCTGGGGACCCCGGCCGGAGAGAGTGAGAGTCCCACAAATCACACGCACACATCTGCGCACTACACACACCATCACATACTTTGTTCCAGTCACAAACACCATCTCGTGGAGATCGCAAGCGAGCTGGGCAGGAGATTGCCTTGCCGGCCAGTACTTCTTCTCCACCGGTTCTATGGCTCTGTCTCATGGTGAGTTATTTACATGGCCGTCATGGCCTGTATTTTTCTTCTTTCACAGGGATATGCCATTTCGGCGGCGAGGCCGCGAGGGACTGCACCCAAGTTCCCTTTAGAAAAGAAATACTAGCGGTGCTCAGATGCAAGATTATCATCGGCAATGCCCATGCATGTTACAAGCCAATGGCAGTGCATATCTATCTCTTTTGTTTTGCAGGTACAAAATCGGTGATATCTTTATCATCCCACTGTAGATCTGAGTGGTTGTGTTTTAGAGATAGCGGTGCTTCGGCACATCTGCAGGTACAGGAGGCCTGCAAGGCTACGGATTCAATCGGCACATGTCGCAGGGTTCAAGTGATATATATGTATACATGGCCGCAACGTCCTGTTGGTCGGGTGCCTATGTTTTGTTTTGCAGGTTTAACAGTATTATATAAATATGATCGTCAAGTTAGATGGAAATCCATATTCTATGATGCCAGTGGTCTAGTTAAATCTCTGGTTTATTTGTTCACCATTACCATCCTTCCGAGACCGACGAGGCCGGAAGTGTTTACTATGTCCTGACCCACGAGGCTGGACGCATCATGTTCGCGACCGACGAGGCCGAACGCCATCTACACAATAGATACATTTAGTTAGAATTCTGTACATGATGGAATATGGAATTACGTCACTTGGCAACTCGTGTTCTTTTATACTGTTTTATTTTATTTTTTTTATACAGTACCTATCCATGGAGTACATGATGAGATGCCCGACCGTGGCGACCGTTTGACGCAGCATAATCGGAGGTGTTCCATAGGCTTGAACCTATGGATGTAATTAACTGGAGTTCTTTCGAGGCTCTAGGATTCAGGAAATATGCAATCGTCTGTGTATTGAGCGCCATGCAGAGATATATGTAAAAGAGGAGACTTGTAAAAATTCTCAAAATAAATAAAGAATGCAAGTTTTTCCCTATTTTATTGTGTTTCTGTGTGATTTACTTATTTATTCGTATACAATCGTATACTGGCACGCCCGCAAATAAAACATCATACACAGAAATTTCGAGTATTTCTCTCGCGAAAACAGGATCATCTCAAAGTTGCTGATGTGCTTTGCTAATTCCGATATCTTGATGTATCTGAAGGAACTTTTTCTAACAAATGTGGATTACAGTATTGGTAATTCTCCTCTCTTAGCACCTTGCCTTCTTGACCGTAGTCGAAGTCCACATCTTCGTTCCACTCACTCTCAGTAATGATCATGTTGTGCATGATTGCATGACCGTCATAATGTATCATATGGCCTCCCTGTCCCCAAAAAGAGAGAAATCGTCTCGAATACTCGCAGTTAGCAGATCAGACATGTAATTATTCAAGTGTTGATTTCTCTTTTTTCCCCATTGCATAGTTTTTGTTTATCCTAAATAAATGTTTGTTCACTCTACTATTCATATATTTTAGATAAATTCTTCATATGCTGGTTTTTATGGAAACATGTTTGGAAATCGGTAGCACCAAATATGCACTTGTGGTTTTTAATAACACTTGCAATTGAGGAGCACGACCCGATGGATTGGGCTAGGTACCTTGAGAAGCCTGATAAGTTTTTTGCGGGTCATGGAGTGCTAGTACTCGTGCCCTGGTGCGACAACGAATGCTGATGAAATTGCATATCAATATATGCTATATCATATTTTTTGAAGACGCTTTTTATCTTATAAGAATTGTAGAACCCTATCCCATGTAATTTACATAAGTCACCTACTTACCAGAACTCGGGAAGCAGGAAATAAGCATCCAGTGAGAAAATGTGTACACAGTAATGCTATATTGCAGTATGTGACACACAGACCACTCAAGACCATGTTGCATTGGTTAACTACGACATTTCTTTAGTTCGGTTTATTTTATTTATTTATTTTATTGTGATACTTAGCGTATATACTTTACATTGTACTGGTGTCGTACATTATATACTCCATTCATCCACAAATGTAAGAAAAAGAGATGCATGTAACTACATTCTTATAGCAGAAGAATTCCCTGGTATTGAGGGAGTCTTCTGCTTTTAGGGTACGACTATATGGTTTATTTACACGGATCGCTGACGTGGCAAAGGAGGGCGGGAGGGGGACGGAGGGAGTACTATTGTGCTGAGCTGAGGTGGCCATTTTTATCCATATCATAAATGACCATTCCATTCGTGTCGCTTCTATATCATTACACGATGCTTTATAAGTGTAACCGAAGCGCGTTACTCTATCCAGTATGATATACATATCCTTCAATCAAAGCACCTACTCTCAATCACAATAATACAATTAAATTCTACCCATTCAAATAATCAATAGCATTGAATCCTAAATATTCAGGTTGTCAGGCAGGTTCAGGTTACTAAGCCCTTGTTTAGATGCAAAGTTTGCATCCTAAATTTGATACCTTTTAGTGCGTGCGACGCTGTAGCATTTCGTTTGTATTTGTGAAAAAATATTAAAAAATAGATTAATTAGGCTCAAAACGTTCTTCTCGCAGAGTATAACAAAACTGTGCAATTAGTTTTGATTTCATCTACATTTAGTATTCTATACATGTGCCGATATTTTGATGTCATGAGAATTTATTTTACACAGTAAATTTTAAAGGTGGAATTTGGGATCTAAATAAACCATGCTATGCTATTATAGTGTAATCTCGGCAATATAATGGATTTTATATTGTCTAGTCCGACGATGCAGGGAACATCTATTGTTTTCCGGGGCCAAAACAAGCCCGAAATTATTCAATTTGGCAGCGCGCGCCGCCGCGGAGAAGCATTTTCATTTTCCCTCCGTCCCCTCCCGCCCTCCTCCGCCACGTCAGCGATCCGCGTCAAACCCTAATCGCCACCGTCCGTGCAAGAAAGCATCAACGGCCCACACCGCTTCAAGCCATCGATCCGCGGCACCTGCCCCTCCACCAATCAGCACTCGCCTCTCCCATCCTATAAACCAACCCGCCGCCCCCCGTCTCCTCTCCCATCCCCATCACCATCCCCAAGCAAGCAAATCCTCGGCTCCCCAACCCACCGACCCAAATCCCCATCCACCTCGAGCCCGCAATCCATGGCGCCCAAGGCCGAGAAGAAGCCCGCGGCGAAGAAGCCGGCGGAGGAGGAGCCCGCGGCGGAGAAGGCGGAGAAGACCCCCGCCGGGAAGAAGCCCAAGGCGGAGAAGCGGCTGCCCGCCGGCAAGTCGGCCGGCAAGGACGGCGGCGAGGGCAAGAAGGGGAAGAAGAAGGCGAAGAAGAGCGTGGAGACGTACAAGATCTACATCTTCAAGGTGCTCAAGCAGGTGCACCCGGACATCGGCATCTCCTCCAAGGCCATGTCCATCATGAACTCGTTCATCAACGACATCTTCGAGAAGCTGGCGGCGGAGGCGGCCAAGCTCGCGCGGTACAACAAGAAGCCCACCATCACCTCCCGCGAGATCCAGACCTCGGTCCGCCTCGTCCTCCCCGGGGAGCTCGCCAAGCACGCCGTCTCCGAGGGCACCAAGGCCGTCACCAAGTTCACCTCGTCCTAGGCTACCTAGGCGTGCCTGCAGGCTTTCCCTCTCTTGTCCATGATGTTCCTCTCCCGTTCGGGAGTAGTGGCGAGATATGGCCGGCTGTGGGCGGTGTAGTTAGATGTTCTGGATGTGTTTCTCTCTCTCATGTATGAAGTACCTGATGGTTTCTGAACAGCGTTGTTCTCTGATGGAATAGTAATGCTGCATATCTAACCAAGCCGTGTGTTTATTTGTGAATGTTCTTGGCTGTTAATCCCTTTGATTATTCCGCAGTTGATGGTTGTGATTCTTGTGGAGGTTCAGTTAGATCCTGGTGGAATTCTGAGTTTCAAGTTGCAGTTTGTTAAGTTGGTTTGTTCAAAAACTGTAAGGTTGGCACTCGGCCATTCCCCATTTGATTCCTGAATTTCGATTTTCTTCTGTTCAGAGGGTGTTGATGACTGATGAATTGGATGGGACAAAGTGATAAACATCCTTACATTGAGAATTGACTCTGAACTACCAAGATCAGAATATGTTTTGTTTTCTTTCAGAAGAAAGGAAAGTGTATTGTGCAATTGATAAGTGCATATGTAGTTCTGAAGTACCCCCATTCATTTTCTTTCATGGTTAAAATCCATGAAATGGGCTACTGAATTATCAGACTGCATATGAGGCGCTGGACCCCTTTGTTTCATTGCTTCTAGAAACAAGACTTTGTTCTGGACTTCGGACTCCATTCCTACCTGAGGCAGTCATGTTTAACCAACTTCAGATTCTTGCATTTTAAGATAGATGAACCTCTAATTCTTTTAGTGATCAATATCTGAACTCTGAAGCCATGGAACCCACACTGTTGGTTTCGGTCGAAAGTCAAATTCGGCGAGATGAGCACAGTTCTTCAAGTTTACATAACCTTATCTCGCGTTAAGGTAGATTTGCATAAGGCTGTGAGCCAAGCCACAGAACACCATGCTGCTCACGCTCGCGGTACATCTCCGCCGGCACCGTGGAAGAGAAGGCTTCATTAGCTGTTGGAAAGGATTTTGCAGACTCGGCGTCATTCTACACTAGCTGTTGTCTTTCAGTGAGAATATTGAGAAGCTGCACATGATCATCTCATCTCATCTCATCCGTCAGTTGCCTCACCATGTAATGCATCCATCGCCTGCGGAAGTGAACCGAGAAAAATGCACATGCTAACTGATCAACATACAGATCAACATGCAAGTGTTAAAGACGTTCTTCTGCCTTCCAATGCCGTGCAGGGCAACCATTCGCGTGCACAAGGCGTCGTCCTCGTTGCCACGCCCTGCTACTGCAAATCCCCGTCTCCACCTCCACGGATCCATGTCAACACCCCCACACAAACGCAACAAATAATAAGTAAAATGTAACGGTCTAAAATTCGAAAATCAAAATTCACTCGAGTTTAAAAACTATTCCCCAAACCTAACTCAAAATCTCAGCATGGGCTCCTCATGAACCGAACACCATCTTTCCTGGCCCACTCCAACCAGCCAACGGGCCCGGCCCATCTCTCCTTTCTCTGTCTACCAGCCCAAGCTAGCCCAGCTCCACTTCTCCTTGGTCCTCGTGCGCCACCCTGAATGGATGTCCATCGGGATCGTCCACCACGTTTTGTTCTCGTGTACAATAAGATTCACAGACCAGAGACCACATTTCATTAGAGCACCGCACGAAACTACGATGCAGTTCAATGATGCGGGTATTCTAAAAGATGACTGCAAGGATGACCAAATGGCCCCCTGCTCCCAGGAGCCAGGAATAATGTTATTTGCCAAGACAACAGAGTTATCGCAATGTGAGTTCAGGACGACAGGACCTGAACCGTGAATTCCATTCCTGCCCAAGGCAACCATGTTTAGATCCAGAATTTCCACTCCCAAATTTACTATGCAAAAAGAAGATTCCCATCACATCAAAATGTCATAACATATATAGAGTACTAAATATAGATGAAATTAAAAACTAATTACACAGTTTTATTGTACTTTGCGAGACGAACAATTTGAGCCTAATTAATAAAATTTTTGGATAATTTTTCACACATACAAACGAAACGCTACAGCCACAGACCCAAATCGGGCCGGCGAATTCTGGATCTAAACACCGCCTAGGTCGTGTTTAGTTCCTGAATTGGGAGTCCCAATTTGGGACCGACGCGTCAGTCTGGTAATAAATGCGCCACTGTAGCATTTCGTTTGTATGTACGAAAAAGTATACAAAAATTGATTAATTAGACTCAAAATGTTCGTCTCGCAGAGTACAACAAAACTGTACAATTAGTTTTTGATTTCATCTACATTTAGTACTCATATATGTTATGACATTTTGATGTGATGGGGAATCTTTTTTTTGCATAGTGAATTTTTTGAAACTAAACAAGGCCCAGGTCTAACCAAGTTCAGATCCTTGCCTTTTAAGATAGATAAACCCCCCCAATTCTTCTAGTTAACTATGTTTGAACTCTGAATTGGTTGCTTTTAAACTGTTCATTTCAATCTGAACTCCAGTTCAGCTGGGCTGGCGAGATGATGAGAACGGCCCCTTCCAGTTTTCAGAAGCTTCTATACTCTCCTTTTCTATGTATAATGAAAGATCATAGTGCATAAAGGCAAAATAGGCATCTCCATCCCTGAACTTTGCACTATAGGTCAAGTTCGTCCCTCAATTTTCAAAAGGCTCAATTTAGTCCCTCAACTCTAATTTTTTTGGTCAAACTAGTCCTTGTACTGATGCAGTGTTGCATGATAGCCTAAGATCAATGAGAAATGTCTCTTTAGCCCTTGGCTTAGAGCGGGACGGAGCTTATTGGCTTCTTCACGAGCTCACAAGCAGTGGTATATATAACAGGTAAACCATACTAGTTAGTATTGAGCAAATATTTATTAATGGTTTGACTTCAACCATTTTTATTGTCATTTGTTTGGAAGAAGAACGGCTGTACATCATTTTAAAAATCATATCAAGGACTTCTGCCACCAGGTTGACAAAGAGATAACGTAACTAGTCAAGAAAATTAATCAGCATGGCCAATAATAATTACCTACTATACTCACGTATTATGACTTATGAGTTTTATTGTGGCGTAACAAAGGAAATAGGAAGTCGATCTTTTGTTGCCAGAACAGGAGATTACGATTGTACATGTGTGCTTGTTCTATTGAAGTGAATGATGTAAGTAAATCATGCATAGGGGAGGCAACGACTCTAGACGTAGCTCAGTCACCACGCCTTAAGAAGAGGTAGCTAGTTGTGTTTCATGTAATGGGCAAAATAGACATTTCTCTCTAATATCATGCCAGCATGCAACACTATATCAGTATAAGGGCCATTTTGATCCAACAAAGAGAGTTGAGGGAATAGATTGACCCTTTTAAAAGTTGAGGGATGAACTTGATCCATGGTGTAAAGTTCAGAGACGAAAATGGCTATTTTGCCGTGCATAAACTACCTGCTCCAATTAGCTAGCTAGCGAGTTTAGATTAAAATATTCACATCTCATACCAATTACCAAACGCTTGGCATGTACTGTCATCTTTTCTCACCTAGAGTTATTGAGTCATTATATAACTTAGTCTACAACGAAAATTTTCTGCAGTCTTATTAACTTGTTTGGGAGAAGAAAGATAGATGACCATATGAAACTGAGAAGATAGAAGTATTACTGAACAAGTTGCGATTTCTGCCTGTACAAACAGAAAATGACTAGATAAATATGAAATATGTGGACATCAGAGGAACATCGTGCCATCATCAGATTATGACCCATGTCTAAAGATTCAATTCATGTGTCTATCGGATTTGAAAGCTCTGAATTAATCCTTTTATGATATTATGAAAAGGGTTTGTCTGCTACATCTTTTTTGACGGAAAGTTTGGCTGCTACATTCACTCAACGATCTCTTTTGAACGTTTCCTGTTATAACATATGACGCCTAGCAGACAGATTCAGTCAACGGAGAGCTGGTACCACGAATATTTAACAAGTCCCAACAGATACGAGACAAAGGATGGCATATGTATGAACATATTTTGGCACGAGACTGTGTACAAAAGTCAATTTGAAAACAGTTCCGGCCACTTGAGACGTTACCCAATGAAATGGCCGGAAGCATGTACTCTATTGCTTCAATCTTCAACGAGTGCTCCGAAATGCTTCAACCATTCACGTGAAAGTCTCCGGCAGCTCAAGGTTTTCAAGCTCATAGTTCTCATTCCGGGATGCCTGAAAGAAGAAAGTTGTAAGAAGTTTGGAGCACCACGTGCATGGATGGCCCCCTTGGTAAGTTTTTCTGTTATCGTTATATGTTTGCTTGCCTGGGACATTCTGTTAGAGCGGTAAGGGTACAGACATGGCTACTATGGTACAATCTGCACCCTGCAGAGTCCAAATGGACATGAAAGTAAGAGGGGAAGTTCGCTCCCATATCCAACTTCTTAGAACAGTGTAGTGATTGATACTGAACCTTGCTTCAATAGGTGATTATTGAGAAGATCTATCGAATTGAGAAGAAGAATATCCCAGAAAATATTTGCAAAAGGATAAGCACCCTGTTTTGCTGCACGAAGAAACCATCCCATAATTTTCATTTCTAAAAAAACACAGATTATTTCATAATTATCATTTCTAAAAAAACACAGATTATTTGTCTATTTATCCTACTGCTCAATCTTGCCTACCCATTAGGACCTTTTTAGATTTTCTCGGAGTAATTTCTGTTCTCCATTCTTCCCAGTTGGTTCTCCGTTCTCCTCTTAAACATATCCTTTTGTTGCTCAGTGATGCAGCTGTGCAGCACTGATCTCCCTTCAGAGGTCTTCTGTTTTCAATCAAGCAAATAAGATCATAAGGCACAGGCAGTGCTTCTGTTTCTGAAAACAAAACAAACAGAGGACACTTTCGGAAGCATGGAACTATTAGCTTTTGGTGTAGTCTTATTGGGGTGCTTACAAGCTTTTGTTACTTGTGACTACCAAGGTATGGCCTTTACAGTTTGATATGTCTTTGCCACGTCAGATTTTTCTTTGGCAGGAATCACATAATGCAATTAATATACTTAAATTGAAAATTGGTTCTGAACTAACAAGCTTAGAATGTATTGCGCTATTGACTAGACTATCTGTGCTTAATACTGAAGTCTGTTAAAGACGTGCCCACTAGTTGTACATGTGATCAGTCAAATGTGGGAATTTAAAAATGTAGAGAAAGGTCTATATAATAGGTTCGAAGCAAGAGTGCTAAGATAAACTGTTGAGTGTGTTTTCAGTATTCTTTCAAGGGAGATAAATGCACATCCATCAAGTATTCATCATTTTCTCTGAAGGCTGAAGTATTTGACATGCCCTACATAGCTAACTTAACTGATCCAGATTGCATGTGAGAGTGTGAGACAATGATCAGATTGACATCAGAATCATTTCACCAAGTTTTGTTTTCTTGCGTCTACCTCAATCTCACAAATAGGCTTCGTTTTTCATCCACAGTTACAGCACTGTATGAAATCAGGATGCATCTCAATGATGATGGTGGTGTCCTAAAAGAATGGAAGGATAATCAAATGACCCCCTGCAATTGGGGAAATGTTATTTGTCAAGACAACAAAGTTATTGCAATGTAAGTTCAGGGGATTCAACTCTATTGTCTGAACTGTGTATTCCATTCCTGCCCAAGGCAGCTAGATTTAACAAAATTCAGACTCTTTCATTTCTAAGATGAGGGCTTCCAGTTTCTCCCAAGTTAACATTTTTTCTATACCTCTTGGTTCCTTCCTAAGACAATATAATTCCTCTGAGTTAATGCCTAAAGTGATTGATTACAACTGTTTATTACAGGAGAAGAGTATACATTTGGATACCATATAATTCATCTGTAGGATTTCCTAGTTTTGCTATTCCACGTTTGAACATCATGTACTTTTTTCACGTTGATTTTTGCATCGTTTTTCAATTTTGGGTTTGCAGAACATTGAGCTCAACAGGATTAGCCGGAGTCTTGTCACCCAGCATTGCAAAATTGACAAATTTACAACGACTGTAAGCTGAATGATAGTCTTTTTGATTATGTAACATTCATTTCCCATAAATAAGATATAACAACATATAAGCTTACTTTTCCATCAAATATGGAGAAAGTTCTTGATTGTTTCATATTATGGTTTCAGGCTATTGGATGGCAATATGATAAGTGGTACAATTCCTGAGGCGCTTGGGAACCTATCAAGCTTGACAACTCTAAACCTAGGGAGAAATATTTTTAATGGCTCCATACCTGACACCCTTGGTCGTCTTCAAAAGCTTGAAAACCTGTAAGCTACCCATGAGAAATGTTATCTCCTGTAAGCTACCCATGAGAAATGTTATCATGGTTGCTCAATAACTTCTTAACAATTTGATAATTTGGACAGGGATCTAAGCGAAAATCTCTTAACTGGGGAGATCCCACTCTCTCTCTCAAATTTGTCATCACTGAATGAAATGTAAGTTGCCCTTTCCATGCTAATACAATCAATAAACTTAACAAACTTTGTTGTTCTTATACTTACTAGAGTACTACTTCATTTGCTCAAGAATGTCAAGAGTTGTTCCTTTATCATATAACACGTTCATTTTGCAGTAATCTATCAGACAACTATCTTAAAGGTGAAATACCAAAACACCTACTTCAGGTGGTTCAATACAAGTATGTCATATATGCAATCCAATAGACCACAGAAAATTTTTTATGTGTACTACTATACATTTTACTTAGTAAGCAGTAGCACAATGCTGTGTTTCTTTTTAGCTATACAGGCAACCACTTGAACTGTAGCCGAAGCCAATACTCAACTACTCCATGTGAAAGAGGCACCACTAAGGCAGGTAAGTTACTAAGCAACATCTCAACCCATATTGACAAATTGAAAGTTTAATGTAAAATATGTGCTCATTGTTTTGTTGACCATGTCGAGTGAAACACAATGGTTAACATAGCTAGAAACCCTTTTCACTTGATATGTTCACTTGGACTTATGAAACATCAGAAAAAAGCTACTTCATGACATACTGGCTTGTCAACGTTTCAGGCCCTAAAACTAAAAGCATTCTTTGGGCCTTGGCTGCTGTTTCTTCTATACTAGCAGTTATTTTCTGTTTCCTATTTTGCTTTGGATTGATCAAATTCAGAAGGCACAGAAAAGGTCAGCAGTGAATCTCCTTCTTTTCTATTCAGTACTTCCTACCTCCATCTACTTATCATATTTCATTTGTAAGTTAGTGACTAACGGGATCACATCAACTCCCAATTCAGGTAAACTGAGTGTAATGGATAGATCAAAGGTGAATGCACACCAAAATGAAGAGAGAGTATGGGGCATAGAAGGGAACAATCCAGAGTTCACGTTTTTCGAATTTTCACATGTTTTGGAAGCTACAAATAATTTCTCAGTAGAAAATAAACTTGGGCAAGGTGGCTTTGGTCCCGTTTACAAGGTAGAGAAAACAAGATTTTTTTTGACAGGGGTTGAAACTAAGATTTTTGCATATCTGAAGACCCATCTTACATGTCATGCAAGTTAATTTTCTTGTACTTGAGAAATTTGAAAAATAATAAGATCGCATCGATGACAAGCTGCATCAAAACCTTTTCTTCAGGGCCAGTTTCCTGATGGGATGGATATAGCAGTTAAAAGACTTTCTTCACATTCAGTGCAAGGTCTCACAGAGTTCAAAAATGAAGTCCAACTCATAGCCAAACTCCAGCACAAAAATCTGGTTAGGCTGCTGGGTTGTTGCTCTCAGGGGGAGGAAAAAATGTTGATCTATGAATATTTGCTGAATAAAAGCTTGGATTTCTTCATATTTGGTATGAATTATAATAATTAGGCAGTCCATATTATACACTGCTTCTGAAATCTGAATTCTGATGATGTTTTCTCCACTAAGTTTATGTTCAATTGATGTGCAGATGAAACAAGAAGAACCTTACTAAATTGGGACAAAAGACTAGTGATAATTGAAGGAATTGCACAAGGACTTCTGTATTTGCATGAACTCTCTCGGTTACGAGTTATACATAGAGATGTTAAAGCGAGCAACATTCTCTTGGACTCGGAAATGAATCCAAAGATTTCAGATTTTGGGCTGGCAAAAATATTTAGCTCAAATGATACTGAAGGAAACACGAAAAGGGTAGTTGGGACCTAGTAAGCTCTTTCTCACAACATTGGTCCATTGTAGGACACAAAATTTGGCAGAAAACTTTGTTCCCTTATGTTTTATTACTGCTGTACCTTTCAGTGGTTATATGGCTCCAGAGTATGCTTCTGAAGGCCTCTTCTCAGTAAAATCCGACGTATTCAGCTTTGGTGTACTAACTCTCGAGATCATCACTGGAAAAAGAAACTCAGGATTCCATAAATATGGAAGCTTCCTGAACCTTCTTGGATATGTGAGTCTGTCCTATATGCTACATGCGCAATTTGTTTTGCTTGTGCTGTAACTTGTGGCATCTACATTAAGTCAATAACACATTCCATAATGAAGAGCAAAGATGGTTTGTACTCGTTGATTCATCACTGGCTGCAAGCAGTTGTACATTGGAGATGATGAGGTGCTTCAACATTGCGTTGCTGTGTGTGCAAGAGAATGCGACCGATAGGCCGACCATGTCAGATGTGGTTGCGATGCTAAGCAGTAAAAGCGTGGCCCTGCCTGAGCCTAAACACCCAGGATATTTCCATGTAAGGGTGGCAAAGGAAGATGCCTTTGCAACTGCAAAGTCATACAATGCCAATGATGCAACTATGTCTATCCTATACGGTAGATAGTATTACTGTAAGTTGTTTCAGATGTGGTTATGTTTGCACTGTGTCTTTGACTCTTTGTACTTAGCACATGAGTCAATTGAACTATGAATGTTGGGTTGTTAACTCTTTTCCCCTGAGAAATTTGGGACTACGTTATGCTACCAAGGCCTTTTATTTCCTTTCATTAGTTATACTCCGCATTAGTCTCGCATAGGCTCCTTATTGTTGGGGCATTGCTTGTCTAGTGAACTGATAATTCAATCCTGAAATGTTACAATCTCGTAATGGTTTGGGGATGAGATATGCCTTCTTAGTATAGCTAGCCCCGATTCGCCCAGCCTTCTCTCGTCAGCTTGTTACCGCCTCGCACCGCTTCTCGCTGTCGCTTGTGCGCTAGACGAACGCCACCTCCCCCGGTGAGCTCTTCAATCGGGACCCCATACAAATCAAAATGTTCCAACTAAAACCAAAACAAAATTTTCCAATTAGTGAGGGGATCTATTTGAATACTTTCACCTTCCTCCTCGTAGGCGGCGACGGCCGCGCCGCCTCTCGTCGTCACGCCTCTCCTCGTGGCGGTCCCTCCTGTTGCGGTGCCGGCGTCGCCTCGCCTCCAGCCTTCCCGTGCCGCCGAATGGTTTTGTCGAAGACGGAAGGATGCCCCGGCCCAATGAGTAGGCTGGGACGGAGTGGAAGAAAGTCTCCGGCCCAAAACTGAAGTCGCCTAATTTTTCTTTGAGGCCCATCTAGCCACCACAATTTTCCTCCCACAAAAAGCTTTGCGAGCAGGTATCGTCGAAGACTATCTCAAAAAGAAAAAGGTATCGTCCAAGAGCCCTGGAACTAAAGTTACCAAATTTCCCGAAAAGAGCTCGATCGAGAAACACTTCTGAGGACTCCTAACTTCTCTTTGGAAAAAGTCCCTCTGGTCTCCCTCATCTGTACTGAAGTTTGGTTTGCCTCCCCCATTTTGAATACCGGATAAGCGACCTCTCCCATCTTACAAAACCGGTCACTTTTCCTTCCTCACTGATTTTGGACCCCCGGTTTTGACCTTTGACTTGCCACGTCGGTTTCTGACATGTAGGCTCTACTGACTTAGCGTATGCGAAAACAAAACCGCCGGCCATACCCAACCCGACCCGCTCTCTCTCCTCTCTCCCATTCTTTTCTCCTCACTGAAACCCTAGCTGCGGCGACCGGCAGACGAGAAGGCGACGCGACGGTCGGGAAGGTGACGCGGCGGCGGCAGTCAGGAAGGCGACGACGGTGGGGAAGGCGACACGGCGGCGATTGGGCTCCCGATCCCCTCGCTGGTACACATTCATTGATCTTGGTCCTTCTTTATTGGCATGTCTGAGAGCTCGTGAAGGAGCTGGAGGGCGTCGTCGAGTGCAGAGGCCGAAGCAATGGAGCCAAGTGAGCTGCCATTGATTTGTTGCCCGATGTGTAAGAGGGAGCAGGTCCTAGAGCTTGTGCTGAAGAAATCTAACAGCTACATAGAGAGATTTTTCAAATGCCCGAAGAAATACCTTGTTGTAAGTGAATTCAATTGATTTGTTAGTGGACTTCTGATTGGATTGGATGGAAATGGTTTGGTGAAATCAATTTTTACATTTCAGGACCCTCTCTGTTCTTACTATTTGTGGGGAAAAGAATGGGAGAGAGGCGAGCGAGTCGGGTCAGGTCGGACGCTGTTTTGTTTAGGATTTTCGCTGAGTCAGTAGGGCCCACATGTCAAAAATCGACGTGGCAGCGATGTGGCAAGTAAATGGTTAAAACCGAGGTTCAAAACTAGCGAGGGAGGAAAAGTGACCGGTTTTGTAAGATGGGGGAGGTCGCTTACCTGATATTTAAAATGGGGGAGGCAAACCAAACTTCGGTTACAGATGAGGGAGGCAATACAGACTTTTTCCTTTCTCTTTAGACCCATCGAGCCCACCTGTTTTCTGTTTTTTCTCAGGCAGATACACCCGGCTCCCGGCCCAAGCACTGCATCCCATCCCCACCGCCGCGCAGCGCCGAAGGATCGCCTCGAGAGGAGACACCGACCGACCTCTTTCGCCCCGAAGGCCGCGTTTAGTTCCGAAAAGTTGTCAAAAAGCAACTCCTAAATACACTACTATATAAAAAGAAGATTCCCCATATATCAAAATATCATAACATACATGGAGTACTAAATGTAGATAGAATCAAAAACTAATTGTACAGTTTAGTTTTGTTGTACTCTGCGAGACGAACATTTTAAGCCTAATTAATCAATTTTTAGACAACTTTTTCACATACAAACGAAATATGCTACAGTGACACATTTATTACGACGTGACGCACCAGTCCCAATTCGCCCCCCCACCCCCGTTTAAATGCCCTAGTGCACTGCGGCCCCCCCAAACAACCGCCGCGGCATCCCCAAATTCAAAAGCCAAACCCCTTCGCTACCACGACCTCGCTGTCGCCGCAACCGCCTGCTTCCTGAAGCTTCCAGAAGGACCGGGGAGGCATGGAGGTGAACCTGTCGGGCGGGACGGTGGCGGCGATCTGGGAGGATGGGGTGGCGGCGGAAATGCCGCTGGTGCTGCAGGTCCGGGAGGTGCGCGCGTGGACGGCCTCGCCGGGCTGGTTCGCTGCGATACTCTCCGACGGCGTTCACCTCATCTTCGCCTTCCTGCGCCTCTTCGGGACCGCCGCGGCAGCCGCCGGGGCCAATCCCCTCCGTTGCGGTGACGTGGTCCGCCTCTTCGAGTACGAGTCCAAAACAGCGGAAAAATCCGCGGGTACTATGAGGTGCGCGTCGCTCCCCCCGGCTCGGATCGTGTGGTTTCGTAGGGACAGTTCGATGGCGAGTTGGGGCTGATCAATTTCCTCAAATTTTGTGGGGAGTGTTTTAGATTGTGGTTTTAGATTGGGTGGGGAGGGTTTGGGGGGTTCCTCGCAGTCATAATAGCCTGGAAAAACATCGTTTGGTTTGTGCGTCTGCTCGAGCAGGAAAACTCTGTTTCTCTCATTGGTTTCAGCAGAAACAATTGATCGAGTACATCTAGTATTAGTGATGATGTGGTACCTGCTTCACTTGTAGGTATGCAGTACCAGTAAGCTGCAGGGATTTATGTGGATCATGTTATTAACGTCGGCTGTTTAGTGTTGGTTTCATATCTTGTTGACAAGCTTTGATTCGGTGGCATGCTCAAGTTTTGGTTAGCTGTTCTTGTGCCTTTTGAGGGTAGATTATTCTGGACATGTGATGCTCCTGTGGTAACAAGGGCTTGGTTTCCATGGTCCTGTTTCACTTAATTCTATGGTTCCTCTTGATCATATAACAATGGCATGATTGAGCTAACTAACAACATAACTGAAGGGATAATCTATTTAGATTCACTGTTCTATTTATAGAGTTTTCCCAATCCAATGAATTCACCATCTTCTGTTATCCCAATGAACTCACCATCTTCTGTTATCCCAATGAATTCACCATCCTCTGTTATACCATTTCATTTGCTTCTTTGAATTTCAGGTATATAATCTCTAGACAACTTGAAGTACTGCAGACTGGCTGTGTGATGATTGGGGATCCCAAACACTATCGGTCTGGATACTTTGAAGACACAAATGAGAAAGATGCTCAATTAATGACCAGTTCTCTCGAACTGAACATTGGAGATTGCTCTGCTGAGAAAGGCTTGGAAGAGCATTTAGCCAGGGGGGTAGTGGCAATGCTGCAGCATCCTGTGATGCAGGTTGTTGGTGTTTCGCCTATGAGATCAGAGCTGACAAATTTTGAGAGATACTATTTGATCCTATCCGATGGTGTGCATACACAGAATGCTACACTAGAACCCCATCTGAACCACCTGGTCAAGGGCACTCACCTCCGCAGGGGCTCCATTGTCCGCCTCCTCAATTTTGTTTGCTATAACGTCCAGAATCCCAGGTGTGAATAATTTCTTATTTTCTGAAATTGGATCATTGATGTCTGTGGTCTTTGTCTCTTCCCTTCTATCACTTTATTCATTGGGGATTCTTTGTTTCTTTAAATATTTCTGTCTGGGCACTTACATGCAGCACAATAAACTTTTTTGGTTCAGTGCCACTACACCTACGGATAGCTTCAAGAACAATTACTGATAGATAGGTTGTTCTAGCCTTCTGGATTGTACTTTATAATTTTTTTGAATACTATTTTGAGTGATTTTTTGCACAATTTGATACAGGTTGATCATATGGTGAATCTTTTTGTTTCTTACGTGGGTTCCTGCTTGGCTATTAACAATAATTGTGGTGATGAAAGCCACAATATGTGAATTTTTAGTTCCTATTGTCTTTATATACTCTATTTTTTGTTAGAACTTAATTGCATGACAACTGATTATGCTCATTGCAGTGTAAAGGATGCAACTGTTTTCGATGCTGAAAAAGCTGTAGTCTTAAGTTTCATATTGAAGTTATGAGAAAAACTACCAAATATCATGTTTGGTTTGGTCTAAGTGAGTGTAAGCTTAAACAGTGTCTGGTTTGATCTTTTGGCTGTGTGACTTGAGTTTCTAATATTTCTGTTCCAATTTTGGTTGAATGTTCAGTGCTCCATTCAGAAGAAGTCTTCTTGTAGAATCATAGGTATCATTTTTGTGCCTAGTGATTTTAGAGAGGCAATGGGTTGTAAGCTGTAACAATTGGAGTAGTGGAACTTTTATTTGCCTGCTCCCTTTGTTATTCTTTGTTGTGAAGTTGGCATTCCAGAAACTATGTTTTTGTAGAGTTCACCACTTATATAGTTCCATCTTGTTGGATATATATCATGTTGGATCTTCGATGCTTTTTAAAAATTACTGGATCATTGTCTGCACTGGATCCATATGGTTAGACTAGCAACTGAAGTAATGGAATGTGTGACTTGAGTGTATTTTTTGTTATGTGTGAAAACATGTTGACTGTAGTAACTATAATAGTGTTTAAGTTTTTGTATGGCTTAGGCTTAAACTTTTAGTGCTCGGTGTGGTTTCAATGCTCTGTTATTAGGCCCTCATATTCTGCTCATTCCAATTGGTGTCATGATGCAAATAATGTTTGTTAGGTATCATATTTAAGTGTTGTATCCTATCATTTTAGTATTTTCATGAGTTATGGTTCCTCTTATCACTATTATCCTTGTGTAACTGGGTTTATTTCTTGAAATATGTTTATTGGCAGAGCAAGAAAAACTCCATACTTTGACATTAGGAATATGTTTATGGCATGCTTTAGATTGGTTGGTATTATTGATTTATTTCTAAAGTACTAATTGTCCAACAAAATTCTCGTCTCACTTGTGAGTCAGAATGGGTTAACCTTTTACCGTATATTGCTCTCTGATGGTGTCCACCAGATGTACGCCAATCTCTTTCCCCACCTAAGCCACCTGGTGGAGGACAATTGCCTTCGTAAAGGTACAAGAGTTCGCCTTCTCAAGTTCATGTGTGACACACTCGACCAGGACCAGAATGGCAGGTATGGATGCCATCTTAAGGTCTCAAAATAAATTACTTAAGTGAGTGCCAAGTCTTGTCGTGTCTTTTATCCTTTCTGGAAGAGTTATTGGATTTATTATGTTTGAGGCTACATTGACCTTTATCTGTGTTCCTCCACCAAATATGTTTTAGTATTAGTCTTATGCATGAAATAGTACCTTTTGTTGCCCATGCATTTTCACTTGCACATGTTTAGAAGAATTCTTATTTGTCATCAGGTGGACCTCTTGCAAAATGAATGTATTGCTTGAAATAAATTGAGCACCATGTACATATTAATAAGGTGCTCCATTGACAGTTTTTGAGTTCTAGAATATGCTAAAGATGAACTCATCCATCTTGTGTTATTTCAACTGTTGTATGTTGGCTTGAAAATTCAGGATTACCATTGCTGTGGAACTTGAGGTACTCGAAACAGAATGTGAGTTGATTGGAAGCCCCACCTTCTATGAGCTTGGAAGCAAAGAGAAGCACCCCAACTTGAAACCCTTCGCCTCCCCACACTCCTCTCTTGGATCACGACTGCCTGCTTCTGGAAGCTTCTACAGTCTGACGTGGGGGGCGGTGGCAGCCATCTGGAAGAATGCAGCAGCGGGGGCACAGCCGGTGCTGCAAGTGTTTGACCTGCTCACGTACACGAAGATGGAGGTGCCATTGTTATCCCCTATTTTGCTCTCTGATGGAGCCCACCTGATCCGTGGCGGCCTCCCCCCAGACATAATCAGCTCGTCTGTCTTCAGAGCTGGCCACCTCCACAGGGGTACAGTAGTCCGCCTGCTTGAGTTCATGTGCCACAGTGATAGAAGTGAGAGGTACAGTTCGCCTTCACAGCTCAGATCCCTTGATTTTGGGGAGATTTTTTACCCATATCCAGTTACTAGTTGATTTTATCAAATTTATGTACTAATTGTTGTGTGGTTTATGTCTGAATCCAAAGCGAAGCAGAAACTAGGCTTTGTGGCGATTTACAAGATCTTTTTTTCTTATTCATGTTTGATGTATATGCACATGGAGAAAGTGAGCCTAGCTCAACTGGTTAGGGTGAGAGTTGTGGTTATGCATGCTAACCACCCAGATTATTCCTCCTAGGTTGGATATCTTTTTATGTATTTGCGCATGGGCAACTACTGGCATGTGTAAAGTCTACCGGTTCATTGATTCCATGGCATGTGTAGAGCCACTTCTTTGTGTTTTCATTCAGCACTTGAAATTATTCAGCGCTAATTGGTGTTGGGGAAGCTGTATTCTGTAAATTCTTTATGACTTAATTTTTGAGTGGCATATAAGGCTTGTAGTTGTATGTCCTGTGAAACCTCTTTTTATTTAATATATATCAATGAAATTACTATTGTTTAGAATAATGTATTTTTTCCTTTAAATTGTATTGTATGATGACTTCAATTCTTACTTTCAGTCCTTTTGTTTGGTTGCATTCTCAAGTTTTGGTTTAGCCGTTCACCCTGTGCTATGATAGTAGTCATGCTGCAATGCAATTCTACAGTTGTAATGCTTTTGTGGTAACAATTGGTAACAACTGAATGATTTTCATGCCCATATTTGATATTCCCCTAAATCCACCTGTCATCATTGATAAGAAGGGGTCATATAATCTAGCCTTATGCTAGAACTGCTACCCAGTGTTACCTGGACAATCCTGTCCTGATTTTTATTGCTGAGTTAGTCGCCTGCATTGATGTCAGATTCCGACACCCATTCAAGTGGTACTTGGTGTCCCCAAAGAATTTGCCGAACCGGATGCTCATACCTGAGTTGGATACTAAAACATGTAACCATGTCCACATAACACTGCTGCTAACAACATGATTGCAGAGATATTCAATTTAATACACTTTTGTATTTATGAAGTATGTCCATGCCAACTTCTATTTACCCGTTCATATGTGCTGTCTTTGAAATTCAGGGTTATCGTTGTGCTAAATTTCGAAGTGCTGCAGACGGACTGTGCCATAGTTGGGAATCCCAAACGGTATCCCTTTGGCAACTTGGAAGACAAGCGTGAGGAATTGGATGCTGAATCAGTATCTGGTTCTTGCAAACTGAACTGTGGAGCGTATTCTGCTGGGCAAGGCTTGAAGGAATTCCTGACAACAAGGGGAATGGTAGCAGTGTTGCAGCAGCCTGTGGTGCAGGTGGTTGATGTGTTAATGATGAGATCAGAGCTGAAAAAGTTTGAGATGTACCACTTGATACTCTCTGATAGTGTGCACACACAGGATGCTACACTAGCAGCGCACCTGAACCACCTGGTCAAGAACACACTTCTCCGCAAGGGTACCATTATACGCCTCCTTGAGTTCATGTGGGATACCTCCCAGAGTCCCAGGTGCAAATCTTTTCTTGTTTTCTGAAATCATATACTTGGTGCATGAAAACCAGGTCTTATGCCCATTAATCACTTTGTTCACTGACGTATTTTAGTTTGTTGAAGTTCATGTACTGATTTATATGGTAGCAACTTAGATGCAGTTCAATGCTTTTTTTTTTTTGGTTCACTTCAGTGTGTGTACGGAGTACAGATAGTTTGCGTTGTCAGATAGGCTCGTCCATGGGTGTAGTTTTTTTTATCAGTACTGTTGTGTATTTCGTTTTGTCCACATTTGACAAATTCTTAATCATTAGGTTTAGATACTGGGATTATTTTTAACAAACAACATTTTAACAGTCAAATCTTGATTTCTTGGTTTAACGCGTATCTTTTTCCCTTGAGGAACTAAACCTCGGTTGGAGATGGGTTTACACCTTGACCACTAGATGTGAGCCATGTGACCATATGATTAGACTAGCAAACCAAGAGATTGCATGAGTTGCTATCAGCTCCCTTTTATTTTGGCCGTAAGGGAAGCTGTGTATTGATTGGAGTAACTGAATTCATAATTTTGTAGTAGTCTTTCTTTTTATTACCTGTATGATTTACAATTGAACTTGTTATGCTTAGTAGAACTTTGGTCGAGTGCTCTATTATTAGTCTGCCCATACTACTCCGTACTAACTACTTGGCAGTTATAGATAGCAGTTACTAGGTGTCACTTTATAGATAGCAGTTATAATTTTTCCTACTCAATGTCATAGCATTAGCATTTGAATATGGATCAGGACGTTATGTTAGTAGTTTCCTTGAGTTCTGGTTCCTGCCGATGATTATAAACATTGGAGTTTATTTCGTAAAAGTGTTTCTCGGTAGAGCAAAAATGATTACACTTACTTAACAAATTCACCATACTTTACTGATTTTTTGTTTTTTGTTGTCTGCATGCTTACTTCTGAATTCAGTGTGATCATTGTTATCCAACTTGAAGTTCTGCAAACAGATTATGGACTGGTTGGAAGCCCCAAAGCATATGAGCCCTCCATATTTGAAAAACCCTATGTAACTGAGGGTAAATATGGGGAACCATATCCCAGACCCAGATCAGTGCCCAATTACGCTGAATCAATGAATGGGCCCTGTTCTAGTAGCGAAGCCTTTAAGAGGCATCTGACTGGTGGAGCAGTGTCAGCAATGCTGGGGGGTAAGATGGCAGCAGGGCAGCAGCCAGTGATGCAGGTGGTTGGTATCTCAATATATAAGCCTCACTACTACCGCATTTCGCTCTCTGATGGTGTCCACTGGATGAACAGTGTTCTCCTACCCGACATAACACGCGTGGTTGATGACAATCTCATCTATGAAGGAGCTATAGTTCGCCTCCTCAAGTTCAGCGCTGGCACCTTTGAGAAGTACAGGTATGAATACATTTTCATGTTAGTTTCTTTTATGGAGAAGTTACCAATTTTATTCATGTTGCATGCTGCTTATCTTGTTCAGGGCTAGATCTCCCTTTATGGATTTATCGATATTCATTCACTTGAATTATGCCGTAGTATTAGACTTGTGCAGGACAGATTGAGTTTGGCCTCACTGTTTTCGTATGTACATGATGTACTACATGTTTAGGACTTCTGATTCATCATTAGGTAGACCTTTTATTGCTTGAAACAAGTTCATATTTAGGACACTAGGATACATCCTAATAAGAGAATAAGACACCCTCCTGGCCTCCTGCGTTCATGAGTTTCTAGGCTTTCAACTTGGCACTCTGGAGGGAGATAAAGTCTAACATCCTCTGGTACCTTACCTGTTTTGTGTTGGCTACTTGGTTTCTGAATTCAGGATTTTCACTCTTGTGGGAGTTGAAGTGCTCCAAAGGAAATGCGAGCTGATCGGAAGTCCCACTTTCTTGGAGTATTCAGATTTCCCAGCAGACTTTGCGGCGAAGATCGACTGGACGCCGGCCATGCTTGGCCACCGGCGAGGTAGGGGCCGGCCCGTGAGCAATAAAACACAGAGAATTTGGACCTCGGTAACTTGAAGAGGATGGTTTCCTTTCCTTGGGATTCTATTGGGCTATGATTTGGCAATTGACTTAGCCCATGACTCATCTAGGGTATGACACACAGCATTGTTGGGCCATGACAAGACGGTGCTGGGAATAAATCCACTGGTAGACTCCATCCTAGCTAGAGGTCGACTCCATCCCAGCTAGATACAAAGCCACGGCTGCTGCTTCACTTGCAGAACCTGTCGTTCTCGTTATCCATGCAACCATACAGCACATTACTGTTCTTGTGTCGTGGCTGCATGGCTGATATTCTGGCTGTGACTGTGCGTAGTAACATCTTTTTTTTTTAGTTAAGAACCATAGTACCTTGAATACGCAGTAGAGCTAATACAAATGATGTTGCCTCGGCCCTCGGAAGTATGACTGCCCTGTGTTGAACGGTAGTGGTCTTTTGTTGGTTGCTGGCTTGCTGCTTTTGCCTCCCTCCTTCCTGTCAAGAGTGTCTTCTGCTGTTGCGTGACAATGTGCAGTGACGAGATAGAATACACGCCTTTTGCTTCCATGATCCATGGGATGGTAGATCAACCAAAACTATAGCAATAGCAAGCCCCTGAATTACGGCCTGTGACCTTGAAGAGGCCTTCCCAGAGTGTGCAGGTAACCCCTTGTCTGATGAGGATTGAGAGGACTCGCCTGATGCTGAAGGTCAGCAGAAAGCTGCCGCTTGTGTCGACTCTGGTCTGAAATCTGAATCTTGTACGAGGCTGCCTTTCCAAGAAGATCTGGAATTTTCAGTATCTGTGGCATGGCTCATGTAATGCAGTGGTCATCAAATAAACGCCAGCAAGCCGATATTGTGCATCGAGAGACATTGTAATCCAACTTTTATTTCCTGCATTTCACCTCAGCTGTCATAAACACTTTACGATAGCACACTGCACCACCGAACTTTTTAGACACCTGACATTATTAGATGTTAAAAAGTGGAAAGTACATACGTTTAGAGAAAAAACCAAATCAAATGAATAAGGCTAAGGTAAGTAAGAGGAAAAAAAATGTGAGGTCCCTTCAGATTTTCAGACGAAGTCAGGCGGAAACTAGCGTGAATCTGGCGAGCAACATCTGAAGGCAAAGATGGAGGACGTTGAGGCCAAACTGGAGGGTGCCGCCGGTGAAGACCTTGGCGAGCCAGACCATCCACTGGAGCACGGGGAGCAGCCGGGGCGAGGCGAACACGGCCGCCGCCGAGAACGCCATGTGCGCGAGCAGGAGCGCAACGCCGAGCACGGCGGTGACGAAGCTGGCGAGCTGGTAGAGGTAGTACCTCCGCTCCACCACGCTCCCGGCGGCGTCGTCGTCGCAGCAGATGCAGCGGTGCAGGTACGACGGCGAGGCGAGGTGATGCCGTTGACGACGCCGACGAGGATGGCCGACTCGGCCGCCCGGAGGTCCCGGACCGGCTGCTCCGCCGGCGGCCCCGGCCAGACACGGAGGAGGTTCATCAGAGCTGGCAGAGCCATGGGACGGGGAGTGCAGACTGCAGAGTAATTAGAGAATGGCCCTGTTTAGTTCCCCATCCCATCACCAAACTTTCAAAAATTCTCTCTCCAAACTTCACTATTCACCTATCACATCAAATCTCTCTCCTCATGCATGGAGTACTAAACGTGGATAAATAAAAAAACTAATTGGATGGTTTTGATGTACACGACGAGACGAATCTTTTAAGCCTAGTTAGGTCATGGTAGGACAATGTTTACCACAAACAAACGAAAAGTGCTACAGTGTCCGATGTGACATTTTCACTCCACTTTTCACCTTTTCACATGAACTAAACACCGCCAATGTTCGGTTGGTTAGCTGTTTGGTTGCTTGCCAGATGTGAGGGGATCGTGACGCCTGAGTGCCTGACTGCGTGAGCCCTTTTAACACGATCGAGAAGTTCGTTGGTTGAGGTCGTCGCCATGGGAGGGTTTTGCAGCGTGGGGAACGAGTGAACGACGGAGACTTTCGTTATGTCCGCGTGGGGTCCTACGCGTAGCGCAAGACACGGTGGATTTGTGCCAGTAGCGTACGTTACGGGCCTTTGGGACACGGCTACCTTTCCGATTTCCTTTTGTTTTTGGCGCGAGAGAAGTTTCCACATCTGTTCTGTACTTCTGTGGCACTCAACTACCGTGTTACTTCTGAATACTCGAGTCAACTGCTCAAAGTCAATGTGGCTTTCCCGCACCTAGACGTCGTTTGCTACCGATTCTAAATATATGATACTATTAGGTAAATCCTAAACCAAAAGTTTGTTCATACTATTAGATTCGATATGATACTTTCGTATAATATCTTACTATTACTAATTGGAGGCTCGTTTTGGAGCATCCACGTTAATTCTCACAAGACGCGCTAGGAAAAAAGATAAATCCTAAAAATTCTCACAAAAATAAGAGACATCTAGCCATCAACTCATTAGACTCTGATTATAATAGCCATTAGATCTATTTGTTTTGTAAAGAAATTACCCACCTCTGCCATTACAAAAATATTATAAAATAACCCCCTAAATATATATGTAAATTACCCACCTCTGCCATTATAAATATTATTATAAAATAACTCTATTCTCCATCTAAATTGTCTACGTATACCATTATTAAAAATTCATCTATCTTTATGTGCACATATACCAATGGCATACTCTATAAAAAATACTACAATTTTTTTGCGAGGAGAAATACTACCAATTTAATCTCAGAAGAAAAGAAAATCAGTTCCCTTACGTCAAAATATGGATCTCAACTGATCTCATGCAAATCGACTATGGATTATCTGTTAAAAAAAACCTATAGATGGCTTCCTGCACTCAATCAACGATCCAAACCTCGCATCAAAAAAAAGAGTACAATTCCTCCTCAATTCTCCTCAGCAAGCGGTTGATCTATCCATCCTCCCACACCTCCCTGATTCCCTGCAATGGAATTTGGTTGAGGTGGATGCCCTGCCGCAGGTGGCATGATCTGCTGGCTGCTCAGATCGGCATACCGCGGCTGCAGGTACTAGAGGGGCAGTGGGGATAAAAAGGCACGGCCGTTTTGCATCTCCTGGTACACTGTTGAAGGCAGTTCAGTGACCACATTGTCCACCATTATCAGCCTGACATTTGCATTTGAAGTCTGAACCCTCATTGCTCCCAGTGTCTACCATGCCGTGGTCAGCACTCAGTAGATATGACGGCGACAGATAGGTAACACACCAATTCTATAATTTCTGTCTTGAATACTTCCTTTGCTACTCTTTATTTCCACAAAATTTAGTTAATCACAGGATCCACACCAGGGTAAGATCATGGTGAAGACGTGTCGTGTGCAAACTGTATCTGAGCACAGTTGTGCGTGATGCCAAGATGTAGATGCCAAACATAATAATCTGTGTTAATTGCATTTTAGTGGCATATTATTCCTATTTGCAAAATGTGCAGTTATTATTAGTTGCCTGCATCACTTTATTGTGACAATTCTTAATTTTTTATGCCTGATAGTGTTTCACAATTAATATATGTCTATGTAACTTTCAACAGTCAGACAGAGTATATTATTCGGATAAATGGATTCAAGCAAGTTTCGGAGTGCCTTACCCCACAAGATGTAAGAAGAGTATTTTACCTTGACATTTAAATTCTGTTGCAAATACATTTGGTTAACTTAAAGGTATATCTATAATAGTCTGTCAATAGTTAATTGAATGCAAGTGAACTTTTTACCAAAAGGAACACTACAAACTTTTCTAACATGAAAGTATGATTTATGCAGAATTTGTTTCCAGTTCATTTTAGATGTTACTACCCCCATCCCAAATTATAATTCATTTTGACTTTTCTAAATATATAGTCTTAACTATATATCTAGACATAACATTTATTTAGATGCACAACAAAAACTATGTATATAGAAAATACCAAACTAATGTAATTTGGGACAGAATGAATGTACTCGCATATACCCCGTACTGATGTTTCACATATATTCCAATGTTCCAAATATATGTTTCTATCATTAATGTGCAAATGAAAATAAAAGCGAAGAACAAATATATTCCATCTTTATACATATACCTATTGTTAACTTATCAAGAAACCCACGTTTATTTCTGGGATTGAAGGAGGGAAATTTAGATGAGCATTATGTGGAATAGTACACACGAATCACTTATTGAAAGTTAGGACCCACCCTCATTCTCCATTAAAATTCCAATGAAGAGCAAAAAAGATATGGCCAGATAATCCCAACGTAAATATTTTTTAATAATTATTTCCATCATTGAAAAACCAAAAGATAATATATTTTTTTAGAAAACAGAAATGTCTCCGGCCTCTACAGCTACAGACAACCAACCACAAATTAGTATATATTACTAACAACTATTAATGATCCATGTAGAATCCATTCCGCAACACATATTGATGAGGACATATTCTTTTAGCGTACCAATTTATATAGCCACATCATGCAAATTTCCAAGGTACTATATAACAATATTGAATGTTCATGTTGACTAAAAGTTACAAAAAATTACTAGCCCGTGCAGTGGCACGGGTTGATGGACTAGTTAGTATAATGGTGCTGATATATTTTAATGGACTTATATTTGAGATTGGAAAGAGTAAGAATTTTTTTTGTAAAACTGACCTACTCCGTACATGTCTTTACAGACCACTCTAGCAAGGCACTGTTTGCAGTACCGGGTTCAATTCATATCAAGTGCCCAAGATGTTTTGCAATTCTTTAGTTAGCTTTAGAGTTTCTGTTGAACAGATGCTCTCAAAATTGTCTAGTACATATACCAAGTGTTCAAATTGTTCGATGTGCATTTGCAAATCGTTGAATTAGGTTCCGCAGATCTTTCAATCAAATGTAAAAATTGGTCGACTGTATGTGAAAGGTTTAAACAATGCAAACAGACGCACGGCACGCACACTGCAATATTTATAAGGATTAAAAATAAAAATAAAGTAATAAATAAACAAAAATAAAAAAACGAACCTAGATCATCTGATCATGAGGAATGGGGTAATCTCACCAAAATTTATGGGATCAACTTATGATGCAGCGCCTCTGCTCAAACCAAACACCCCATATATATAGGTGAATCTTGTGGATCCTTTCAAAAAGAGAGAAATGTGAATGTTGTGCAAACTTAAGGGAGTTTAGTAACCCCACATAGTCTACGCATTGCAATTGGCAATGGTTCCAATGAAGAGGTACTGATATGATCACTGATCAGATGCGACCTTTTGATCTATTCCTATTTATAAGGTATCTACTTATGTAATGTATGCACAGTTTTCTGCTGTTTACTATCTGCTCTGCTGATGTTAGCTATATTTGGAGTCTTCTACACATCCGTGCAATCCACAACCCTAAAATTGTTTTATGTTGGTTTCTTAATTCAGAACCATCATTTTCCAACTTGAAGTGCTGC
>OAMR01000231.1:1299510-1328468 GCA_900205405.1 Echinochloa crus-galli | reverse complement strand
AGCAAAAAAGATATGGCCAGATAATCCCAACGTAAATATTTTTTAATAATTATTTCCATCATTGAAAAACCAAAAGATAATATATTTTTTTAGAAAACAGAAATGTCTCCGGCCTCTACAGCTACAGACAACCAACCACAAATTAGTATATATTACTAACAACTATTAATGATCCATGTAGAATCCATTCCGCAACACATATTGATGAGGACATATTCTTTTAGCGTACCAATTTATATAGCCACATCATGCAAATTTCCAAGGTACTATATAACAATATTGAATGTTCATGTTGACTAAAAGTTACAAAAAATTACTAGCCCGTGCAGTGGCACGGGTTGATGGACTAGTTAGTATAATGGTGCTGATATATTTTAATGGACTTATATTTGAGATTGGAAAGAGTAAGAATTTTTTTTGTAAAACTGACCTACTCCGTACATGTCTTTACAGACCACTCTAGCAAGGCACTGTTTGCAGTACCGGGTTCAATTCATATCAAGTGCCCAAGATGTTTTGCAATTCTTTAGTTAGCTTTAGAGTTTCTGTTGAACAGATGCTCTCAAAATTGTCTAGTACATATACCAAGTGTTCAAATTGTTCGATGTGCATTTGCAAATCGTTGAATTAGGTTCCGCAGATCTTTCAATCAAATGTAAAAATTGGTCGACTGTATGTGAAAGGTTTAAACAATGCAAACAGACGCACGGCACGCACACTGCAATATTTATAAGGATTAAAAATAAAAATAAAGTAATAAATAAACAAAAATAAAAAAACGAACCTAGATCAGGTGTTCCTTTTGATGGCGCCTTGAAGTGGGCTTCCATGATCAACTGTTCCGATGGCGCCTGGGCAGGTTTGTGCATGCGATGGGTTGCTTTGAGTGTTTGTCCACTGGAATTTCCTGCCCATCGCCACCTCATTCCTCATACATACACATAATTGGTATACCATGGGGAATGGGGTAATCTCACCAAAATTTATGGGATCAACTCATGATGCAGTGCCTCCCCTCAAACCAAACATCTTGTGGATCCTTTCAAAAAGAAAGAAAAATATGAATGTTGTGCAAACTTACTTAAGGGAGTTTAGTAACCACATAGTCTACATGGCAATATTCCTATTTAGAAGGTATCTACTTATGTAATGTATGCACAGTTTTCTGCTGTTTACTATCTGCTCTGCTGATGTTAGCTATATTTGGAGTCTTCTACACATCCGTGCAATCCACAACCCTAAAATTGTTTTATGTTGGTTTCTTAATTCAGAACCATCATTTTCCAACTTGAAGTGCTGCTGGGAGCCCCATGCCCTTATCAGCAATATGTCTCGAGCAAGGGGATTCGGATGCCAAAACTTCTGATGGCAATGTGGCACCAAGATCAAGTACCAAGCGCAGATGCATGGGCACTTTATCTTATCTGATCTGAAACTCTTTCAGAGGTCTACTTCATCTTATCTGAAACTCTTCGGCCATAGGACCGTAGACAGCAGGTGAACGGTGGATGCACCCTGGTTGTGCCAAGGGCTCAATGTATGGTAAAGTGAGTAAGTCAATTGTTGCGCATGAAGAACTTGGTTTCGTACTTTCGTGTGTCTATCTGGTGGATCCAGCTCATCATCATGATAGGCTGATGTCCTTTTGTTATGAACTTGGATATGTATGTAGTGATCTGTTGTCTTAGTTCCTGTTGTGCTATGTTGTCTTAGCTCATCATCATGATAGGCTGGTTGCCTGGATGATTCTCCATGGCAGAGTCAAGTGCATTTGGATTAGTAGATGATGTATGTATCTACTGGTTGAAGACTTGCGCACAGACGCCCACCAGATATGCCCCTCCAAGCCATTAATATTTGGGCATTTGGGGGACACTTAAGTGTCATGTACTCCTGTTCTGCAGAAGACTGAAAAATACTTCTTAATCTTCTACTATGAGCAGTTTAACCTTAAGCCTCAACTAATTTCGTCTTTGTGACGGGTGTGCATTTGGACATACCTGGCATTATCTCATTAAGCATAGCAATTCCGATAACAATGTACTTCTCAATCTCAATGCTAGAGTTGGTTCCTCTCGGTTACGTTTGCCGTTTCTTACTGCACAAGAAAACTGCATCTGATCAAACAGAACTGTGAACACACATTATCAACAGGGACGGCTGACGAACTTACTAGCAAGTGAACCATTTAATATTGTTCTTGAAACAATCAAAAGGATTGCACACTGCACTGTGTCTAAACACCTGGCTTTAGAACTACATATAAAAAAGTTAAGACATTTTCTCAAAAAAAAAGACACTACACAGGTTTATGCAGGGGAGAAAGATTGAATTGAATAAGGTTTCGTGCTGGTCGAAACAATGACGACGTCAGTAGAAAACGAGCATCAGCCTGGCGCACAACATCTTGATACAAAAATACAAGACGTTGACGCCAAGCTGGAGCGTGCCGCAGGTCAAGACCTTGGTGAGCCAGACCATCCACCGGACCGCCGGCGGCCACCGCGGCGACCGGGACACCGCCGGCGAGAGCGCCATGTCCACGACAAGGAGGGCCACGCCGAGCATGGCGACCGCGAAGTTGGCGAGCTGGTAGTACATCTGCTGCGCCGCGTCGTCGTCGTCGCACCGGCCGGCGGCGGCGCACAGGCAGCGCTGCAGGTGGTGCGGCGGCGAGACGGCGAGGCCGTTAGCGACGCCGATGAGGATGGCCGACTTCGCCGTGCGGCGGTCGCCCACCGGCTGCCTGCCGGGGACGCCTGGCCGGAGCAAGTTCAGCGCCATGGCCGGAGCGGTCGATCAGGGTCGGGGGTGTGTCGAAAACGGGGGAGGGGAGAGGAGAGGGAAGTTTCCGGTCGGTGGTTGTTGGTTGTGCTTGCGAAGTGGCAGGGGAGGAGCCCTTATATATAGAGGGCGTTTGGTTATTTCGTTGCAAGTCGTCGCCATCGTCGGGTCAGGTCGAGCTCGATCGCAGCGTCGTGTTCGACTGAGATTTTGCCCGCGTGGGCGCAGGTTGCTCCGCTCCCCGTACGTTACGGTGCGCCGGGACGCGGCTGCTACTGTTTTTTTTATGAAATGAGAAAATGCTACTGGTGAAATAAACCTGGAACTGGAACTACTTCTATTTTTGAAGGTCATGGAGTCAACACGAGGCATTGCGATTACGCTCCGATTCCTTAGCGGGCCTACTGGGCCGTGGTTCCTTGAGTGGGAACCTTTTCACACGCTGCAACACCGCCGCGGCGCTTGAGTGGAACCTTCTTCTCTCCGCCACGCTGGCCCGCCGGCTTCCGGAACCTTCCAGAAGGGTCGGGGAGGCAATGGAGTTGGAGCTCTCCAAGTGGGCGGTGGCGGCCATCTGAGAGGACCCGCAGGCGGTCTCGGCGGCCGGGAGTGCCGCTGATGCTCTGCAGGGGATGGACTCGAGCCGGTTGCCGGCCACGCCGGGATCAGGTTCAGCTGGTCGAGTTCGCAGCATGTACTTGAACGTGGTTTTGTTTTGTCCGCGTAGACAAGGCCGGGGACCGGGACGTGTAGTAGGCCGTGTCGATCACGTCCGTTACGGCCTTACAGGTTATTACAGGGCGCAGTGAGGCGGGTAGGTTTGTAGTTTCCGTTTCTGTGGATCACATGATAGCTCGGCTACTTCGTACATCAAAGCTGCTGGGACTCGTTCTGTTTTGCAAGTCTATCTATGCATCGTTCTTTGAGAAATTTTCAAACAAAAGGCAGTCGAAACTTGAAAGGGACGTCACATGACAATGGAGGTGTTCACTTTGTTGAAAAGAGAGGGTGAAAGTTCGGTGAAATGTGACACTGTAGAGCGTACTGTAGCATTTTTCGTTTGTTTGTGTTAAACATTGTCCTATCATGACTTAGATAGGCTCAAAAGATTCGCCTCGTCGTGTACATCAAAACTATACAATTAGTTTTTTTTATTTACCTACGTTTAGTGTTTCATGCATGAGCAGAGAGATTTGATGTGACAGTGAATAGTGAAGTTTGGAGAGAGAAAGTTTGGGGGAATTTTTGAAAGTGAACACCGCCAATGAAAGAAAAAACAACGTGCTTACAAGATAAATATATTTGAATTTAAAGAAATTTTTTTATTAAGAAAAAAACATAGGAATATTTTTCCCTTTGTTCTCCACGATAATATTTTTCTCTTGTCCAGATCTATTTTCTTGTTGCAACATTTATATGTGTTCTCGATATTTTTTACTATATTATTTATCTCTGGATCTGTTTTTTGCTTGGAAAAATTTTCTTTGTTCCCGAAACAATTTATTTTTTCACCAGAACTTTTTTATTGTTGCAAAAATCTATGTTTATATAAAATGTTGATCTAGATGAAGAAAATGGAGATACAATGTTACGAACCGAACTAATCACAAGAATTACATGAAAAAAGAAAATTAGAAAAAGGGCTAATCGTATCATCGTGAATCTTGGCGTGTGGCTTCCGCTGACCGATTGCATACGGGCTGAACTTGGCTGACCGAACTGATCATCAGTCTGCTAACCAAAAAAAAATGCTAACCGACTTCCTCTCTCCCCTTCTCAAAAAAAAAAAGCTAACCGACTGACCAGGAGGCCTCTACAAAAACCCGCCGCCGCCTCTCGAAATGACAAGGCCAACCGAACACCGCCGCGGGCGCCGTTCCACCCAAGCGAATCATTCTCTCCGCCACGCCGCCTGCCGGCTTCCGGAACCTTCCAGAAGGATCGGGGAGGCATGGAGGTGCAGCTTTCGAAGGGGGCGGTGGCGGCCATCTGGGAGGACCCGCCGGCGGTATCGGCGGAGGGGACGCCGCTGGTGCTGCAGGTGATGAACTTGCGCCCGTGGCCGCCCGCGCCGGACTCAGGATGGAAGGCCATGGTACTCTCCGACGGCGACCACATCATCTGCGGCGCCCTTTCCCCTGACTTAGCCGCCTCGCCAGCCGCCTTCAGCATGCGCCAAGGCGCCGTGGTCAGCCTCCCCGAGTTCAAGTTCGTAGTGAAAGTGGGTAAGAGGTGCGAATCGCTTCCCACTCGCTCGGGCTGTTTGGTTTTCTGGGAGCAACTGGATTTCGGGTATCTGTGGCGTACAAATAGTCATGCACGGTAGATTCTGGTGACGAACCATGAGGTGGTGCCCGGTGATTTCGTTTCGTGCATTTTGATTGTTGCGCAGCTGAGCAAGAGTTGCGTGGGGGGAGATTTAGGGTTCCTTGCTGTCAAATCCTGATTTCATTACGACGCTTCCCTGATAAATGCTGTGCTTCTAGAAAGGGTAGTTTGCGATTTGCAACAGGCATTTGGTCTGTATGCCCTCCTCAAGCAGTAACTCTCGTATTGATAGGCAACCAGAGGGCAGCAGACAGATGGGAGTCGAGGGGCGGAGGGGGGTTTTCAGAGAAACAATGGGGGTCGTGGAGTTGATGTCCATGGTATGGGCAGGTTTGTGCCTTGGGGGCGTGGTTTTCAGCACAACCAAGGTGGAAGAGGGGGCAGAGGTTTTGGTGGTAGGGGACATATGAATCCTAGACCGGAACCTAAGCAGGAGGGCCATTTAGTTGATGGCTTAGTGCAGGAGGAAAGAAAGAAGAAGCAGTATGGGGACATGCCGATAATAGAGAAGGTGGATGAGATGGGGAAGCATAAGCATAACAATTCTGATGGAGGCGATGTTGAGATGGGTGAGGCAGGAGAGCAGGGAGATGAACAAGTTGGAGGGGAAATGAAATCAGGGATGAAGTGTGGGCGATGCACCAAGAAGGGGCACATTGCAGCAAGATGTACTGCTGAGATTTACTGTGTCATTTGTGATAGCCATGACCATGTGAACTATAAGTGCCCGGTTTTGAAGACGCCTAGGCCGGTGGCTCATGCGGTTGGTTATGCTGTACATGGTCTTGGATTCTATCACATTCCTCGGCCTCCTCTATCCAGGGCGCATAAGGATGCAAGGACTGCACTGATCTCGGTGGAGGGAGGACAGTTAGCAAAAGAGGAAGTTCAGAAACAGTTGGAGAGACTTTTTCCTGGGAAGTGGACATGGGAGCTCAAAGAGCATGAGGGGAACACTTTTCTTACCAAGTTTCCTTCAAAGATGGAGCTGCAACGTGCTGTTGCATTTGGGGGCGCAGACATTAGGGGGGTGGATGTCCCTGCAGGTGCAAGAATTAAGTTTGCGATGTGGCATGAGAAAGAGATGGGGTTTTTGCTACCAAAAGCGTGGGTAAGAATTTTTGGCATTCGGAAAGAGCTTCGGGAATTTCTTGAGCTTTGGGCAGTGGGGTCTATGCTTGGCTCGACACAGACGGTTGATATGGAAACAACAAGGAAGAGTGATTTTGGGCGAGTGTTCATTGCTGTCCTAAACCCAAGTTTAATTCCGGCTCACCTTGATGTGGTCATAGGGGACCATTATTTTGAGCTGACCTTTGAAGTAGAGAAAATGGGGGTTAATGAAAATGGTGAGGAAGCGGTCATTGAGTGGAATGGAGGCTATGAGGAAGAAGGGGAGGGGGAGAAAGATGGAGAGCAGAAATTTGAGGAGGATAAAGTGCAAGGAAGAGAGTTGAAGAGACAGAAAAGGCCTGTTGGGCAGGAGGATGGGAGTGAGGGAGATGCCGCTAAAGCCTTTAGTGAATCAGTGATTGGTTCACTTAGAGAGCAAGTCCAGAACATGACAGAGGCTGAGTTTGAAGCTTTCCTAAGAAAGAAGGCAGAAGCTATAGCAGATATAGCAGCAGAGCGTGTAATAAAAGAGATTGCAGACGAAGTTGCTGCGGAGGAGATGGATGGACAGCAACACAGTGCAGCGGTAGGGGGGGGGGAGAAAAGGATGGAAGAAGGCAAGAATTTGGAGGAGCTGGCAGCGATCCAAGGAGCTAATGCGGTGCAGGTTCGTTCTAGCCCGAGGTTGCAGCGGTCGAAGGATGAGCATACCTTGGTTAAAGCTGAAGGGAGGATGGCTAGGAAGAATCTGGAGCTTGATGGAGGTAAGCCTTTGTCAAACTCTTTACTTTCAGTTAGTAATTTTGAGGCAATCAATATTATGCAGCAACTTGGGGTTAGCTGCGGCATCTCTGAATCAGATACAAAGGTTAATATTCAACACTTAGTAGACTCTGTGTTAGAAAGGGAAATGTGTGAACAGGGGGTTGGGGATTTACTGGGGGGTAGTGATAGTGAGGAGGATGATATAGAAAATATGGAGTGGTGTGCTGTAAAGAGCCTTTGTAGTGAGATGATGGAAGAAGTTTTTGACCAATCAAGTTTCCCTTTAAACAAGGAGCTTGATGGATATTCCAGGAAATGCAAGTCGCACGCTAAGTCGTGTTTGAGAAAAACTTGCAAATTAAGGAGGGCCAAATTTAATAAAAAGAGTTTCAAATGAAAGGAATTTTTTGGAATAGCAGAGGTCTTAGTGACTTGGCTAAATCAAGATTCTTGAGGGACTCATCCAGGGAGCAAAGTCTAGATTTTATTGCTCTTTTGGAAACATGTAAGAAAGATTTTTCCCAAGATACACTAAATAATTTTAGTGGAGGGAGGAATTTTTTGTGGCACTGGACAATACCACATGGGAGGTCGGGAGGTATTCTTTTAGGAATCAATATAGATGTGTTGGACATTGGCAGTATCGAAGAAGGCGATTTCTTTGTAAAGTTCAGGCTGAGAGACAAAAAAGATGATTTTAAATGGGTTTTGGTGGCTGTTTATGGGGCAGCACAACCTGAATCAAAGAATCTTTTCTTACAGAGCTAGTGCAGTCTTGTGATAAAGAAAAGCTTCCTCTTTGCGTTGGGGGGACTTTAATATAATTCGAAATTGCAATGAAAAGAACAATGATAGATTTGATGAA
This sequence comes from Echinochloa crus-galli, assembly GCA_900205405.1. Lineage (NCBI taxonomy): Eukaryota > Viridiplantae > Streptophyta > Magnoliopsida > Poales > Poaceae > Echinochloa > Echinochloa crus-galli. The sequence goes on along the minus strand of OAMR01000231.1, from coordinate 1,320,613 downwards.
AGGTGGCCCTTTATGTTCAACGCAGTGATTGATAGGTTGGATTTGAGAGAGATCGAAATGTCCGGTCGAAAATTCACTTGGGCTAATTCGAGAAAGGTTCCAACCTATGAGAAATTAGATAGGGTTCTCGTGAGCACAGAATGGGAACAAAAGTTTCCTCTAGCGACAGTTGTCGCACTTAGTAGGGAAATTTCTGACCGCACTCCCCTATTGCTATGCACGGGGGAAAAGATCAAGGGCGAGAACCAAAAACCCTTTAAATTCGAGTTGGTTTTTTTGAGTTGGTTGCAGAAGTATGGCTCAAGGAGAATAGAGGGGTCACACCTTTGCAGAAATGGCAAAATAAAATTAGGAGGTTAAGACATTTTTTAAGAGGATGGGCAAAAAACATGACAGGTGCTTATAAGAAAGAAAAGCAAGAACTGATGAGGAGGGCGGAGGAACTTGATAAGAAGGCTGAAGCCCAGCTGCTAAGTCAGCAAGAATGGGACCTAAAGCAAAGCATTAAAGAAAGAATGGCCCAGCTTCTAAGGGAAGAAGAAATAAAGTGGTTTCAAAGGGCAAAGACAACTAAGATTTTAAAAGGTGACAATAACACTAAATATTTCCAGATGGTAGCAAATGGAAAAAGGAGGAAAACTAGAATTTTCCGACTTGAGCAAGATGAAGGCATAATTGAAGGAGAGGAACAGCTGCAAAATTATATTACGAATTATTTTAAGGGGCTCTTTGGGAAGCCGGATCGAAATAATTTCTCTATGGTTGAATCCATGACAGAGGATATTCCACAAATAACTTCCGCTGAAAATGAGTCGCTAGCAGCGGAGTTTTCAGAGAAGGAGGTAAGAGAGGCTATATTCCAGATGAAACACAATAAAGCCCCCGGGCCGGATGGGTTCCCGGCGGAGTTTTATCAGGTTTTTTGGAGTCTCATTAAAGATGACCTAATGGCCATGTTTCGAGATTTCCATAATGGAAACCTTCCACTTTTCAGCCTCAATTTTGGAATCATAACTTTGCTGCCCAAAGAGCAAGAGGTCAAGAAAATTCAGCAGTACCGTCCCATTTGCATGCTCAATGCTCAATGTTAGTTTTAAGATCTTTACAAAAGTGATTGCGAACAGACTTTCGCAAGTTGCTAAAACTGTTATCAGACCCTCTCAAACGGCCTTCTTGCGACACAATACTCTTTTTGGATGATGATTTAGATAGAGCCAAGAACTTGAAGTTAGTATTGTGTGCTTTCGAAAAGTTATCAGGCCTTAAGATCAATTTCCACAAGAGTGAGATGTTCTGTTTCGGGGAGACCAAAGAAAGGCTACATGAGTATGTGGAGTTATTTGGATGTAAAGAGGGGGTCATGCCCTTTAAATACTTGGGAATTCCAATGAGCCCCAAAAGGCTTGCAAATAAGGATTGGAGGGTAATTGAGGATAGATTTCAGAAAAAGCTAAGTAGCTGGAAAGGCAAACTCCTTTCGACTGGTGGGAGGCTTGTCTTAATTAATTCAGTGCTTTCTAGTTTGCCAATGTTCATGATGTCCTTCCTTAGAATACCTAAAGGTGTTCTTAAGAAGTTAGATTATTATAGATCTAGATTTTTTTGGCAATGCGATGAGCATAAAAAGAAGTATAGACTTGCTAAATGGAGCATTCTTCGCAAGCCAAAGTGTGTGGGGGGTTTAGGTATTATTGACCTAGATACTCAGAACAAATGCTTACTAAGTAAGTGGATAGTAAAACTGGCAAATGAAGAGGGTTTATGGCAGGACATACTTAGGAAGAAATATCTTAAAAACAAGACTCTTTCTCAAGTGAGGAAACAAAATGGGGACTCGCAATTTTGGTCGGGTCTGATGGAAGTTAAACATCTCATTATGGAAAGAGGCCGATTTAATGTCCAGGATGGCACTCAGACTAGATTCTGGGAAGATCTCTGGCTTGGTGATGTGCCTTTGATGAAAAAATTCCCTTCACTGTATAATATTGTGAGGAACAAAAATGCATCAGTGGCTCGAGTATTAAATATGTCACCACTAAACGTCTCTTTTAGGCGGGCGATAGTGGGGGACATTTGGTCCAAATGGTTAAGTCTAGTTGCGCGGCGATAGATTCTTATCTAAAGAAGAAGAGAGAGGCAGCTTGAAGGAAGGATGTCGAAGTTTGGAGATAACAGCTTTGGATTTCTTCAGTAATACCGGATGGAATGTGTTGAAGAGGATCAAGTTCTAGCTGTGTCTTTTACCTGTTTGTTAGGTTGCGTTGTTCCTTCTTAAGTTGTGTTCTCTTGGGAGTTTTATTGTCTTAGATGTGTGCGGCTTAAGTGCCGCTGGATGTTCGTGTTTGTTCAGGTTGCAGGCAGTCACTTGTGATTGCTGAGACCGGGTTTAATCCTTAATCTAAAAAAATTGATTTCAGCAGAACAAACAATTGATGCAGTAAGTTGCAGTTTGCAGGGCGTAAATTAATAATCTAAATTGCTCTAATGCAGATCGTATAATTGATTCTGAATGTTTAGTGTTGATTACATGCATTCCCTATTGACTAGCTCGTGGCATCTCTTTCTGTTTTCAAATGATTTTGAGGCTTCAAGTTATCACTAGCACTGATTGGTGTAGGTAAAGTTACTGTAATTCGTTAAAAACCTTGATGGCTTTATGTTTTGGGGAGTGTATTAGGCTTGCAGACAATTTGCATCATGTCTTCCAAACTAAAGTTTTCATAGTAACACATGTCAAGTAAAATACATGATTCTAGAACAGTGTTGTCTTCGTTTCCTGCTTATTATGTGATGACTTCAATTCTTACTTTCAACACTTTGGTTATCACGGATGCTCAAACTCTGGGTATGCTCTTTCTAATATCATAGTAGCCATATTGGTGGAAAGTGATTCTGTAGATGTGATGCCTATGTGGTGTAACCACTGAAGTAGTTTTATGGTCAATTTCCCTAAGTTATTTCCTTCTTATATTTGCTCAATATAAGATGGACCTAGTGTAAAACCAGTTTATTCCTATAACCATGGCTCTCTCTAGAGCTAATTAACAAGGTAACAACATGATCGAAGGCACATGGTTTTTAGATTCTCTGTTCTATTTATTTAGTAATGTGAATCCAATGAACTCACCATCCTCTGTTATTTACGTTTTCACATGCTATCTCCGGAATTCAGGCTCATAATCCCAAAAGGACTTGAAGTGCTGCAGACTGAATGGGTGAGAATTGGGAATCCCAAGCCATATGAGCCCGCCCACTGGGTAGGCAAGCATGAAGAATTGAATCCTCAGTTAGCATCCAGTTCTTCCAAACTGAACACTGGAGCTTATTCTGCTGGGCAAGGCTTGGAACTGCTTTTGACGAGGGGAGTGGTGGTGATGTTCCAGCAGCCTGTCATGCAGGTGGTCAGTGTGATTACATCAAGGCAGGGAATGCTCGAGAAGTTCCATCTGGCTCTCTCCGATGCCGTGCACACAAAGAATGTTATACTAGCATCCCAGCTGAACCACCTGGTCAAGAACAGTCACCTCCGGATGGGCACAATTGTCCGCCTCCTTGAGTTCACGTGCAATACCATCCAGAGTCCCAGGTGAGAGTCTTGTTCTGCAATTGGATCCTTGTGCAATAAAGAGTGGATGCTTGAGGTTTCTGGCATCCACTTAGATGGCTAACAATACATTTATTTATTAACTCTGCTACATGTACAGATATATAGCTCATATACATCAATGTAATGGCATATCACATTTGGTTTTCTCTGACTGAATTAATCTTGCAACGATATTCTTTTATGTTGTCTGCATGATCTCAGTTCATACTATTTGTGTTCCACCTAGGTTTGCATGTTCAACGTTGCCACAGAAGTCTTCCTCCAACATAAGCATTATTTTGGTGCCTGGTTATTTCAGGGAGAGGCTGGGTACCATATTGTAGTCCCTCTGTTTGTAAATATATGACGTTTTGGACTTTGGCCTAATCAATAATATGAAGCTTTGAATGCTAATTTTTGTATGAAAAGGATAAAAAAACAGCGGTTAGTATATTATGAGAATAGTTTTATCAAGAATCTAATTGCACTGTCCAAATTACCAATGCAAACAGTTCTTTATAGTCAACGGTGTAAGTTAAAGACATTTGACTGGAAGCTTTCTTGGGTGTCATTTATTTATGCAGAAGGACTAACATTGAAAGAAGTGTTACATGTATTTACCAGGGCTCTTCGTTTTCTTAGTCACTAGGATGATTACTTAGAAACTGCATTTGATCAAGGGGACATATTATTAAGGTAGAAAAAGAAGCAATAGCATCTGTTACTGTTAGCTATCCTTTGATTGGGATAAATGGATATCTCAATTTTCTAACATTGATTATTTTAGTCTTTATAGTTTTCACTTTGAGTGTCAACTTTTGGTCAAATACTCTATTGCTACTCCTCTATAAGTTCCCCAACTCCATGTCACAGTATTTGAAGGAATGTGACGTGCTCAGTTTTAGTATTTTCTTGAGTTCTGGTTCTTGCTGATCATCAAAGATCTTTTGTAACTGAGTTTATTTCTTGAAAAGTGTTTTATGGTAGAGTATAAAGAACATTACACTTAAATATGAGGAATATGTTTATGGTATGATTTAGATAGCATGATAATTTGTTTCTGTTTCTAGAGTACTACTTATCTAACGAATTAACGTTATCTCACTATTTTTTTCCTGTGTCATACTTCTGAAATCAGTATTGTCATTGTTGTCCAACTGGAAATACTTCAAATAAAGTGTGATCTGATTGGAAGACCCAAAGCATGTGAGCTCTGCTGCACTGGAAAACATTATGAGCTCCAGATTCAACATGGTGAACCATATCATGGATCGGTGCCCAATTATACTCAACCAGATAATGCATACTATTCTGGTGCTCAAGGTTGGAAGGGGCTCCTGACTGAGGGTACAGTAGTGGCGATGTTGGAGGGTAAAATGACGGATGAGCAGCAGCCAGTGATGCAGGTGGTTAATGTCTCACTAGCATCAATTAAAGACAACAACTTTAGCGTGTATCACGTTTTGCTCTCTGATGGTGTCTACCAAGAGCATGCTGTTCTCTCGGACGAGACACACTCCCTGGTTCAGCAGAACCGGCTCCGTGATGGTTCAATCGTTGCATTCTCGTGTTCCGCTGCAAAAGTAGCATGAATTACAGGTATGGGCTCCTTATCCTCTCAAGTAAATTATTTGAGTCCATGAAATTTTTGTTGTCAGCTTCTTAGTTTTATTAACGTTACATACGATTTATTGTGTTTGAAGCTGGATGTGCCTTTATCTCCCCTTGAATGATATTGTAGTTATACAAAATTGTACTTGTGGAAGACGAAAGTAATTTATCCTTGCTTGTGCGCTTGTGCATTCTCGCATCTTTGGGAGTTTAACACATCCTGATCATTGTTTTAACTTCCAAAGCTTATCTATTTTATTTATTGCTTTGGACAAATAAACTCAGCACCTTGTGTTATTCAAACTGTCTTCTGTTGTTTGCTTCAAAATACAGGGATTTCGGTGTTTGTCTTGAGGTGCTTCAAACGGAATGCGAGCTGATAGGAAGCCCCAGATTCCACGAGTTTGGACTAAAGCGTAAGGAACCGTCTGTTAATAGTGATGCAAATGTCCCCATGCTGCCAGAGCAAAACTACCCCGCGGCAGATTCTGTTGTAGATAGGTGTGTGAAGGAGGTGTCGATGAACCTTCCGGAGGTGAACTGGCTGAACTGCATTCCGCGATGGCTTCAGGAAGCAGCAGCCAAAGAGAGTAATTGGCATCCTTGATGAACGAAAGCCTATGCTTTACCCAAAAAAAAGAAAAATCTACCCCGCGGCCCTGTTTCCATCAGAAGCTGCGCGCGGAATGGAGTAGTCAATGCTGGTTCGAATAATACATGCTTGATTGATCAGATATTTCACGAGCTGAATTTTCTGTTGTTGATATAGTGCCGTACTCTTCGCGGATGGTGGCGGAATTTTGGTTGTGGACAGGGTTGGATCTGTTGTCTTGTTGTAAAATACTGAGATGCTGTCGAATGCAGAAGAAACCCCAACGATGTTACTTGGGAAGCGTGCCTAACATTTGTTCATTAGGGTTCTATTGTTTTCCCAAGAGAGGCTACTGCAAGGTTGCTACATTTGCTACGTGTTTCTGTTGTCCGTTTCTCTTTTTTTTTGACGGAACAGATTTTCTTTTTGTCGGAACAAGTTGTTGTCCATTTCGCTAATTGATTTGCTAAAAATGGTTGATGTTTCAGAATGCTAGAAAGGTGCCGACTCTTGCTTACTACTAGCAGCAAGCGAGCATTATTTTTTTCTATCAAAAGATTGTACACACTATTCTATGTCTATACGCCTGAGCTCATAACAATAAACCGAATAACCGTACAACAAGTTAAACAAAATAACTATCGTTGCAATAAGGAAAAAATGGTGGTAGAACCCATGGCTAAGCCAGTCAAAAAGGGGCCTGGTGTACATCCTAAGACAGGAATGCAAGACGCTGAGGCTGCACGTCAAGGTGACACCGGTCAAGACCTTGGTGGTCCAGACCATCCACCGGTCCACCGGAGTCCACGCCGGCGGCCAGAACGCCACGCCGAGCATGGCCACCACCGGAGTCGACGCCGGCGGCCAGAACGCCGTCTCCGAGGACGCCGCCAAGAGGCGCACGCCGAGCATGGCCACCACCGGAGTCCACGCCGGCGGCCAGAACGCCGTCTCCGAGGACGCCGCCAAGAGGCGCACGCCGAGCATGGCCGTCGCGTAGTTGGCGAGCCGGAAGAGGCGGTCGTACTCCACCGGCTCCCGGTGGCGGCAGGGAAGCAGGTGGATGCCGGCATTGAGGACGGCGACGAAGATCGCCGACTTCGCCGCCGGGAGGTCGACCAGCGGCTGGACGTGGGGAGCTCCCGGACGCAGGAAGTTGAACGCCATTTCAGGAATCAGGAGGAGCAGAGGGAAGTCTGGGCTTTGGGCTGTTTGGTTTGGTTGCCAAGTGTGTCGTGTCGGAGGAGCCATTTTTATGGGCCGTTGGTCAGTTTCGAGTCGTCGCCGTGCTGAGATCGCAGCGTGTGTGGGCGGGGGAGCAGCCTTCGACGCTGGGAAAGAATTTTGTCTGCGTAGCGGAGACATGGGACGCCGCCGTGCCGGTCGCATGAAGCTGAAGAAGCCCACGCGCTTTCAGCTGCTTTTACAACGTGTGTGCGCCGTTCTTTGTAAATTTGGCAGGCCCGGCGAGGCTCCTCGCTTAGTGGTAGAGGACCTTCCCTGGTCAGCCTAGGCAAGGAAATTCTACATGATGCTGACAGCCAACTCAAACACTCCTAGGCGGTGTTTAGTTCATGTGAAAAGAGAAAAAGTGAAGTAAAAATATCACATCGGACACTGTAGCACTTTTCGTTTGTTTGTGGTAAACATTGTCCTACCATGACCTAACTAGGCTTAAAAGATTCGTCTCGTCGTGTACATCAAAACCATCCAACTAGTTTTTTTTATCCACGTTTAGTACTACATGCATGAGGAGAGAGATTTGACGTGATAGGTGAATAGTAAAGTTTGGAGAGAGAATTTTTGAAAGTTTGGTGATGAGATGGGGAACTAAACAGGGCCCTAGTCCAGTACGTAGATTCAAGTTGAGCTGAGAGAACACAGAGCAACTCATTTGCGACGTAACATTTTAATTCTAGTTACATTAACAATTCCAGTTGAAGCAAGAGAAATCCCCTCTCCCACTTATGTCAGTGATCAATATATATATTTGTGTGTGAACTTGTTATGTTTTGCCCAGGCTCCAGAAAATTTCAGGGTCCGCCACTGAGGTTTGTTTCACTATAGCACGTGTGTTGAATCGATGTTTCACAAAGGTTTTGGGACATGCTGAGTACACTTTATTTCTATAGATACCTATGAGAAATTAAAAATTCCAAATACATTCTATATTATTTCTATAATCCATTAAAAAAATGGACATACTTCCGTAGAGAACTTTTGTGTTCCTATGCGATTGCAACCGTTAAACTGTGCGGGCTTTTTTACTGCTATAAATACTTTCCCATTTCACTTTAGTTTTTATGTAAGATATCGTTGGTGTTGATTTTTTTTTACCAAAATTGGTGGGGAATCAAATCTTTGATTTCAATCATTTTTTCCAACTTGATCAACTTACTAGTAATTTTTTACTCACAGAGTGTAATAGGTATACTTTTCGTTGCTAAAAGGCCCATGGCCCATCTAGATACCTATTACACTTTTGTTGATCTAGATTTAGAAATAGGGTCTAGATTACCTTATTATTTCTTAACACTGAGTACATGTATACACTTTATTTCTGTAGATACCTATTACTCACTGAGTACTAAGTATACTTTTCGTTGCTACATATTTTTTTAAGAATGACACAGTACAACGCAGACGCTTACACACGCATGCATACTCACCCCTATGAATACACGTACGCAAATCCTACCCTTATGAGCACCTCTGAAGGACTGAGCAAAGTACTGGCAGATCTGGAGATTCTCAAAGTTACCATTGACACCTCGTTGTCGACGGAACGCCGCTTACCACTTAACGGGTAGCGCTGATAAATCCTGGGAAAATTCAAGAAAAAATACGAGCACCAGGATTTAATCTTTTGGTGGATAGCATCCCAATGGACCGTACTACCATTATACTATAAGCCAATTCGCTCGTTGCTGCATATTTACCGCTCGTATTCGGGATGGGTGCGGCGTAGGGCGCCAATCAGTCGAGTCTAGTAAATACTAAAAGGCCCACGGCCCATCGTTTGCCGCTGCGTGATGCTGCATTTGGGCTCGGCAAGCTCCGCGGGCGATGAAGAATAGTCGCCCCGACGCCCCGCGGCGTCGCTGCCCTTCCGGAATTCTTCAGAGTTCAGATTGTCCCCGCCGCGGCGGCGCGTGTGCCAAGGCAACCCAAGCTCAAACACCGCTGCTCGGAGTCTCGGACCAACATGCAGCTGACCTCCCTGCTCCGTTGTCACACACAGTACGGTCTCGACGTATACTTACAAAATTTGCGTTACGAAGCTAGATTGAGAGACGCAACTGTTGACAACCAAAATTGGCAGTTGCCTATCAGACTAGGGCAAGCGGTCAGACCGGTTTTACTGTAGCTGATCTGGCAACAGCCAAACCGGTCTGACCGGTTCCTAGAAGCGGTCTGACCGGTTTCGTTCCAAGGCATCGGCGACTCTGTTGGCGCGGTTTTGTGTCAACAGCAACATGATCTGTCACTGCAGACTTTAGTGTTTTGCTGCTGGAAGCTCGGAGCCACGTTTTCATCCAGTTAATTAATTAATCCACAAACAATTATTGAACCGCCAGACGTTGTTGTCAAAAAAGAAATATCATTGACCCGCCAACAACCGCTTTGATATGATAATACAAGTAGAATTTTCTGTACTAGTACAGTTCTGGTGGATCATGGGACTGTACGTAGGAGATAGTGACCTTCCATGATCCGCGTATAATTGGCTATCATTAGTAATTGTACTCTAGATAATTGGGTAAAGAATGATGATATGATAAACAGCACTACTAATTAACTTTTACAGCGTTAGGAATTAACAAACAATGAATTCTGATGACGCTACCGCCCAATCGTGCAACTGAATTTGCTAAACCTTCAAGACTTTGAGAAAGATGCAGAGGTCGTGAGCGAACGCTGTGATCGCGATGGTCTCCGTGACCCTGGTCAGTTGATCGACGGCAACCTCTACGATCGGCGGCACGGCGGCGGGCGGGTGCAGCGCCACGGAGGCGGCGCCGAGGAGCGTGCCGAGGAACAGCGCGGCGGCGTTGAGCCACAGCGCCCTCGCCTCCATCGCCACCTCCGCCGGGCACTGCTGCTGCTGCGGCTGGCCGGCGCCGGAAGAAGTGCACTGCATGGACACCAGCAGCACGAGCCCCGCGACGGCCACCGAGATGGCGCACTTGGCAGTGCGGGCGGGCGGCGCGGCGGCGTTGTCGGCCAGGAAGGCGCGCACGTTCACCGGGAGCGCGAACGGGAGGTACCGGCCGAGGAGGAGGATGCCGGAGAAGGCGACGAAGAACGGGACGTCCATTGCTTCCACTTCGGCGCTGGGTTCCAAGCTTCCGCTGGTGGTGTTGGTGAAGAAGCTCCTCACGTCCGCTGATATATAATAGAACGATCTGGCAGAAGCAAAATGTTGTTGCCGCGTAAGGTAGAAGACGATGGAGACGACCTCGACGAGGTCGTCGTCTTGCCGCGGCTCAGAGGAGATTGGCGAACGGTAGGCTCTCGCTCCCGCGGGCGACGCGGGCTAAGCGCGTGCAGTATGGTTTTAGGAGTGGCCAGTTGCATCTACTTAGTTCTGTTCTCTGAAACTCGAAGAAAATAAAATTAGCAGTGCTCTAGTACAGGACTACAGGGTTACGTTTACTTGGTCGAACCATGTATGAAAAGTTCAAATAAACGAGATTTCTTCGATGGCGTATTGATTCGGTCTTGGATCTAGATCGCGCGTTGGCATCGTAGTTGACTGCTATTATTACTCTTCGTACCAGAGAATTGGAGGTGAAAACGAAAAGTTGGATGATGGAACATTACTTGAATCACTTTTTGGCTGTCAGTTTGTTTTCTCCAGCTGAAGAACAGTGACAAAGATGACAAGCCAGTCATTTTCAGCTTCATTATTTAGTTGCTTCCAAGGCGGATGGAGCTAGAAAATTTGCATGAGGAGACATGATAGTAATATATAGTGTTTAGAGTCTGTGTACTTCAGTCTATAGAGAGGAGGTGTTTCTCTAAACTTTCTGTAAACTGAACTTTGTGAAGTCTATCGTTTAAAAAAAAACTTTGTGAAGTCTATGGTATTCGTTTATATGAATTGATCTTTTTTAAGCCGAGTGTTGATAAACAAACTTTATTGAGGACTAAACACAAATTTTTGTGATGGTTTAGAGGCCAGAATAAATAGAATAATGATGAATGGAAAAAAAAAGAGAAAATACTTTAGCTGGATAATGTAACGTCCCACCTCTCAAAGACCGGGCATGCCTACACCTGGCTGCTTTATAAGACCGCAAGACTGCCCTCACAGACCAACACCCGTCTTTTCTGCGCACTTTGTCCTCACTCGTGCGTACCCGGGAACACCCGTCTTTTCTGCGCACTTGTCCTCACTCGTGCGTACCCGGGAACGACTTCCCGGTCGGTCACCCATCCTGAAAATGCTCCGGGCCAAGCACGCTTAACCCGAGAGTTCTTTCGAGATGAGCCACCGAAAAAAAGTTGCAACTTGTTGGTATGAGTATTCTTATCAATCCTATTAAGTCCTGGGTTGTGACAATCTCACCCCCTTATAAGACCGACGCCCTCGTCGGTCAACCCCAGGCCAGGAACGTCCCCTCCGGCCACGTCCATGTGCCCAGTGCCAGCGCATGTGCCATGCTGTGTGACCACTCTGGGCCCACACCAGCCATGCACACCATGCCTGCGCAACTGCGACCCATGCACCCGTGACCAATTGTAACGTCCCGAGTCCCAAAGGCCGGGCACGCCTATGCCTGGCTGCTTTATAGGACCGTAAGACTGCCCTTACAGACCAACACCCGTATTTTCTGCGCACTTTGTCCTCACTCGTGCGTACCCGAGAACGACTTCCCGGTCGGTCATCCATCCTAAAATTGCTCCGGGACAAGCACGCTTAACCCCGGAGTTCTTTCGAGATGAGCTACCAGAAAAGAAGTTGCAACTTGTTGGTATGAGTATTCTTATCAATTCTATTAAGCCCTGGGCTGTGACAGATAAGGGGCGGATGTAGCCATGTGGATCAAGGCAGTGGATTGTGAATTTACCATGCGCAGGTTCAATTCTCGTCGTTCGTCCATCGCATTATTACAAATCCTAAAATTGCAATTTTCCATATTTCTAGTTACATATTTACTTAGACGACGAAGAATAAAACTATCACTATATTTTTTCCTTTTCCTTCCAAGCGCTAAAGGAGAGTACATATGACATAGGGGCGCATGCCCCCTCAGATCCCCCTTGCGGTAGCGGAACAAGTTACAATTAAGTTATAATTGTATATAACTTTTATATGTATTTGCAAAAATGGTGGCAATTAATGGAATATCATTGCAATAGTTGCAATAGAACAAAGTATAATTTAAAAAATTGTGTTTTAGGTAAAAAAATAACAATATCTTAGTGCATGAAATCACTCTATATCCAAGACAAGAGAGAAAAAAACGATATCAAATATCATACCAACATTTTAGAAGTCAAGAAATTGATGCCAATTCAACAAAATTATTCATAAGTTAGTATCATGAATATTTCTCCTAATTAAAAACTCATGGTCACTCTAGATCAATAGCAAATCGAAAAGAATCTATTGTGGACTACTTTGTTCATGGTGATTTTCAACTCAACACAGTTTGCAACACATGAATAGTTGGTCCTCAAGGACCTTAGTAGTCAACATTGGACATAGTGAACCTTAATTCATGAAAATATCAAAACTATCAGAATATTGTTGAAACTCGTGTCACAACATAGCAAAATTTTAGACATTTTTATATCTAGGAAGGTGGCCTGCTCAAATTCTGCAGGTAGCTACCTTATTTTTGCCAATCTCTATATTTATGTTTCCACATAAAACAATGGTTGCAAAATATTTTTTTCTAATCATGCCATTATAATTGTTTTTCTAGACGGTTGAAATCAAGGTATCGCTTATATTTTTCATCAACTATATTATGTGGACTATATCCTTGAAAGGTGAATTCAGGAGAAAAAGAATATCTTGTATAGAAATATATTTTTTATATTTTGTAAAAGTAATATAAAGGTGAACATAGTTTACATGAATATAGTCTTTTAAATTTTTTACTAGGCATGTAAGTTTTTGTTTGAGTCGCGCAACTAGCTACCTTTCTCTTACGCTAATATTTTAGAAATTCCTAGATTCATAATGTTTCTTATGTAACTAAATTTTCTCAACAACCTTTCACAAAAACATGTCAATTTTTTCAATTGTGACTGGCATGTTCTTTTTACCCTTGTGAAATTTGACCGCATCTATTCAGACAGGTATTAGAGTGTTTCTAATGGGTGCTAATGTAAAATATTTATTTTATTTCTTGCTAATTAAATATTTTGACTGCAGCATTAGGTTGACTTTTAGATTTAAATACAAAAATCAATTTAATTTAATTCAATGATCATTCACACATTGGATGAAACAACAAACTAAAGTCATCTAGATGCTTGTTAGAGCCTAAAAACTAGGATACCCAAGTGAAATAATTTTTTTGAACGATTTTTTGTGTCTAGTGATTTTTTGGATATAACATTGTTTCTACTTTTGGCAAAATAGTTACAACATATATAGCTTTGAGCGAAATGACCGTAGGTTGGCTATTTACGTTCCTTGTGGTGGAACTTGCCCACTAGGGTTTGGATCCTTGACTCAATAAGTGTGCTTGTATTTTTCTTTTTAAAAATTATTTTATAATTTAACTGACATTATTCTTTCTGTGATAGGTGATGTGTAAGACGTCTGCGGTGACTTTATCAATCTCAAGATCGGATCTGTCAGCTCAATGTTTCGGAGATGTTTATAAGGGTAGGATTTGAGGGTGTATTCACAGAAGGTAAGTGTATTTGTACGTGAGTGCCCGTGTTTGTACCGGTGGTTCTAATAAAAAAAGATTTGAAGGAGTATTTGCCACCTTTTCTGCCTAATAGCATGACGCTTGTGTCATGAAATAAATATATTATACGATTCTCAGTTTCCTTCATAAATTTTGTATTTTTTAGACAAAAGGAAGTCTATTTCATTAAGAAAATGAAAGAGGCCCCAGCCTCTATATCATCTAGTACATCCGGCCGTTCTTTATTATAAGGTAAAATACTTCTTTATAGACTCCATCTATAAGAAGCACCACACAAAATCCCTACAGCTGAGGTTTAACAAATAGTGTTCAGTTATATCATAAACTTATTCTATTCCTAAAGCTCCATCCAAACTTGACGAAAATTTCCATTATTGTCGTCTCCAGAAGTAAGCAAGGCCGACGCATAGGTCCCCTGTATGTAACCATCAGGTGATGCATCCAAAAAAGAACATAAAAAAGGAACTCAGGTCCAAGATACCGGACCCCCATTTCCATGCCGCGGCACGTTTGCTAATCCAACAGAAAACACCGCTACTCTGCTCGGTCCCTGAACGCACTGATGTACCACAGCACGGCCTCGACATGCTTGCGTTAGGATTTAGGAAGCTAGCTAGAGATCAGAGATGCTACATGATCTGCCGTTGTTGCTCGCTTCGCTGGGTGCTGGAACGAAGCTTTGTAACCACGTTTTCACCCAATCCATGAATCATCATTGAGTAGAATGCAGCAGTGTACTGTACTAGCAGCTCTGGTACGACGGATCATTGGACTATAGGGATGACGACCATCCACAGACTGCGTCGTCACGCAGCAGCGCACAGTACACATCAGGATGATAGAAGTATTGAACTAGCAATTGGCGATTATTAAAAACTTCTGTGCAACGTTGAAAACAAGTACAGTACTGTTATGAATTCTGATACTCAGTTGCTGCTGCAATCGTGCAGCTTCTTAATCTTTTGAAACATACGGATACAGAGTAATCAGTAATGAAATAATTAACCTAGTCAATTCATTTACCGGGCACGCCATGCAAAACATCCGCGCGCAGCGGTCTCGCTACGTCCACTACCAGAATGATCGACATCTGCACCGGGTGGGAAAGCCCTTTAGCACCGGGTTTCCCACCCGGTGCAACTAATCCGAGGCTAAAGGGGTACCCCTTTAGCACCGGGTCGAATAACCGGTGCTAAAGGGCCTGCCTTTAGCACCGGTTGCTGCCTGAAACCGGTGCTAAAGACCCCGGATTTCTTTTTTTTTTTGCTTTTTTCAGTAGCCATGCGTGCACGTCTATATACGTATATATTCTAATACATGTATTCTAATGCGTATTCGGCCGACTCTATATTCATACTAGCTGACATTTCATCAAAATAGAAGACATATATATTACAAAAGTAGATATTCATGCATGTCAACTCGAGTTATATATATTTAAACTGTATTTTCTACTTAATTAAGATTGACGACTATCTTGTTGCACTGTCCGGCACGTCCTCCAGTACTGGCGAGTAGAATTCTCCTCGGGGATTGACGACCTCGTCCCAGATCCATCCGACGAGCTGTTCTGCAATTGCGTCAATTCTTTCTAGCTCCAGGGACTCTTCCTTCAGCCTGAACATCTATAATTTACAAATAATTGAAAGATATTTAATCCGCCGAGTTGGAGACAATAATTGTGCACTTAATAATAATGGAAATGTGTTTATTATTACGTACCATAATATCGTGTTGTGTAAGCTTTTTATGTCCCCAATTCCACATGAAATCGCAAACATAGTATGCACATAAATTATTTCCCGGCCCCTGTTTGGCACACTGTCGACCAAAAGAAATTAAGTAAATTTTTTGGAGAGAGTGGTGTAGCATGTGCATGGTTAGGCACACTTGGTCATATGATAATGCTGTAGGGAAGAAAGCTCAAACGCGGCACTATGTTGATTCGGTCCAGGGCCGTTGGCATCGTAGTTGACTCGCTCCTGGTGGTTTTGGAGTTTGAGGTGAAAATGAAAAGTTGGAGAGTGGAATATTCATAGATTAATTTTGGCCATCAGTTCATCTTGTCATTTTGAAATATAACGAACATATTTTTTTAGACCAGTTTCCTAGTAGCCTGTTCCTAGTGTTCCGTTGTGACTACGCTACCTTAACAAGCTTGTGATGAATTCTTGGGTGGTGATTTTAGGACATAGACCGAGTTTTGAGAAGAGATTTTTATAGCCTTTCATCCACTCGCCTCTCTGGTCGTCGATCCTTCAACGGGACCAGAGACTTATAGCGATAACGACAATCCTCATGCTGCGTCGTAACGCAGCTATATATCCCAGCATAGTACACATCAGGATGATAGAATAGAACTAGCAATTGTCGATTATAAACTTCTGTGCAACCTTGAAAACAAATACTAGAAAATGGATGAATTGAATATTCTGTTGCTGCTGCAATCGTGCAGCTTAGGGCGCGTTTGTTTTGCTACCCATACTAGCCAAACCAATTTTTAGGTATACCCTTGACATTTGGCTTTCGTTTAGTTCGACGCCGCTTGTTGGCACGTCAATCCGCGCCAAAGAAAATTCTATTGCCGCCGTGTGCGAGATTGGGGCGGGCAAAACTCTCGCCCACGATTTGGCTGCCAACGTCTAAGAAAGGTGCAACGTGGCAACACTTCCTTGGGTGCACGGACTCCAAAAACATAGGATTAACAGCATTCAAACGCTAATAACTTTTTAACGGCTTGATTAATTTAGAAACTGTTCGCATATTAATATTCTTTATGATTAAATCTACAAAACAAGATATCACTTGACTATATTTTGACATAAAATAAAATAATAATATGTGGGCCCCACATGTCATACTAACAAATTGAGTTGATTTGGTAAAATTTGGCAAGGCTATAATCCATACACAACCTTGCCAATTTTTTTTTGGCGCTGCCGCCGATTTGGTTATGACCAAATTTGGTTGGGCAAAATGGGGCCTAACCTTTGAAATTATGCATACGGAGTACTGTAGTAATGTAATAATTAACCTAGTCAATTCATTTACCGGGCACGCCATGCAAAACATCAGGAATGACTAGCTCCGGCACCAGAGACCGCTACGTCATCTCATCTCCACGACCTTGAAGAACACGCTGACGTCGTGCGCGAACGCGGTGACGGCGACGGTCTCCGTGAACCAGGTCAGGTGATCGACGACCACCGGGACGACCGGCGACGCGCCGGCGTGCGGCGGCGGGTGCGCCACCGCGACGCCCCCGAGGACCGTGCCGAGGAACAGCGCCGCCGAGTTGAACCACACCGCCCTCCCCTCCATCGCCGCCTCCGCCGGGCACTGCCGCTGGCCGCCGGCGGCGGATGAGCACTGCATGGAGGACACCAGCAGCGCGAGCCCGGCGACGGCCACCGTGACGGCGCACCTCGCGGTGGTGGCCGGGCCGGCGGCGGCGGGCGCCACGACGGCGCGCGCCGTCGGGGGCAGCAGGAAGGGGAGGTACCTCCCGAGGAGGAGGATGCCGGAGAAGGCGACGAAGAAGGGGACGGCCATCGCCGCCGCTGATTGGCTGCGTGTGCTCTGCCGATGGCAATGCGCGCGCGGACTGGTGGAGCCGGTGGTTCGTGAAGCTCCTAACGTGCGCTGATATGTACATATTTGTAACGGAACGCGACGTGAAGACTTGGGGGGCGGGGGTCGTGGCGGAGAGGGAACGCGGCGAGCTGAGAGCTGATCGGCATCGCCTGGCGCAGCGGGCTAGGCGCGTTGCTGAACGTACCTACAGTGCTTGGTTTAGGAGTGGGTGGTTGTGTTGCAAATTTTTATTTTTTTTGGAGAGAGTGGTGTAGCATGTGCATATGGTTATGCTACTTGGTCATATGATAATGCTGTAGGGAAAGTTCAAACGGCACTGTGTTGTTTCTTTCCTAGGTGGGCCGTTGGCATCGTAGTTGACTCGCTCCTAGTGGTTTTGGAGTTTGAGGTGAGAATGAAATATTGGAGAGTGGAATATTCATAGATTAATTTTGGCCATCAGTTCATTTTGTGATTTTGCAATATATTCATAGACCAGTTCCCTAGTTTTTTTAGACAAGCTGCACACACATGGAGAGAAGTAGCCCGAGGAAGAACGGGAATAGACTTTTTTTGGAGGAAATTCAGTAATTCACACTTTAATTTCATCTGAACATTTGACCCCAACAATGCGGTGCAAAATAGCAGAGGCAAACGGTGTTTTGCATCGTATACAGTTACTCCCTTCGATAGACAAAATATCCGGTCTCCAATAGACAAGAGGCAAAATAAGTCGCTGGCCCAGTTCATCCAAAAAAAAACCGCCCGCTCGCCGTCGCGCACCGCTCCGCCCGCTCGCGAGGAGCACGACAACAGCGCGGAGGCCGACGAGCCCCGCCGCGGGGAGGGGAGGGGACGGCGCCGACGGGAGGGGGTGGAGGGGATGCTCCACCGCCGAGCCGCACCACCGCCCGCCGCTCCGTCTCGATCATGAGCACCGGCTTCTCCGCCCTCGCATCCTCCGCGCACCGCCCATGGCCTCCGCGCCGCCCGCTTGGCCTCCATGCCCATCGCCGCTCCCGCTCCACGCCGTCGATCCACGCCGCCGCCGCGATTGGGGCCGTGGAGCCGCCCGCGGGGGAGGAGGAGAGGGTGGTGGCGGCGCGGCGCGGGGGAGGAAGGAGATGGCGGCGGCGGCTTCGTCGTCCTGGCGGGGTCCTTCTCCGTCTTCCTCTTCCTCTCCATCCTCCTCCTCACCTCCCTCAATGAGCGCCTACTGGTGCCGCTCGCCGCGCGCCTCACCGGCCGCCCGCAGGGGCTCACCTCGCTGCGGCGCGTCGGCGCCGGGCTCGCCCTCTCTGTCGCAATGGTGTCCGCGCTCGTCGAGAGGATCTGCCACGCCGCCGCCGTCGGGGACGCCCACGCCGCCATCAGCGCCTTCTTGCTCGTGCCGCAGTTCTTCCTCGTCGGCGCCGGCGAGGCGTTCGCGTACGCCACCGCAGCCCCTCCCTGCTCCTCTGCCGGCTGCTCTGCCCCACACTGCTCCGCCCCCGACGCCACCGCGGCCCCTCTCCTGCTCGGCTGCTCCTCTACTCCGCATGGTCAGCCCACGCCCGGCCACCGCCACGCGTTGCTCACGTGTGCGTTTGCCGTTTGCCTTCGAGGAGGGAGGAGGTGTATGTTTGCCTCTCCTCTCTCGTCGTCGGAAGGCAGTTTGCCTCTGCCTTTGCATCGACTGTTGAGGAGAAATCAAGAAGTCACAGTGCTCATCGTGAGCCAAAAATACTTTTACCTATGGTTGTTGGAGTCAGCCTTACGCTGACAACATACACGCACAAGCCAAGTTCCACTCACATCGATCTAAGTGCCTATCAATTCAGCACAATAGAAAAAGAACAGTCACAACCACACTAGCAACTATTGTAATACAATCTAATCTACTCGCAAAAAAATACAATCTAATCTAACTAGCATAAGCATCCGCCGGCACAGCAGGGATTATTACCGCACGACGGCGTCGGGCACCGGCACCCTCCTTTGCACCGGGGACACGAGCACACGCAGCCGCACGAGCACTCCGGGCACGACGGCGCCGCCGGGCCGCCGAGGCACGAGCCGCCGCGGCCACAGGCCCCCTTGCCGCCGCAGGACGTCTCCCCCTCGCAGCACGACGATTGGCACTTGCAGCAGGACGGCCGCAGGCCCCGGCAGCACGACGACAGGCAGCTCACGCACCGGCCGACGGCGCCGAGGCAGCCGGCCGAGCACCCGGCGCAGGAGCAGCAGGCGCCGGGGCAGGAGCAGCAGGCGCCGGGGCAGGAGCACGTCGAGCTGCAGTCACCGGAGCAGCAACGGCCGCAGCCCGGCGGCGCCTTGCAGCTGGGAAGGCTGCAGGCGCAGCAGCCGGGGCTGCACGACGGGGCCTTCGGGCAGCTGCAGCTCGGCGTACAGCACTGCGTGTCGCGGCAGGCGCAGCAGGAGCAGCTGAAGCAGCTTGGCGCCTTGGGCTTCGGCGGGCAGTGGCAACAGCAGCACAGGCACGAAAAGCATGTGCGCAAGTTCGATCTGCACAGTATCGTGTTTTTACTGAATACAGTAACTGTTGAACTTTGCAAGACATGCATGCTGTAAGAAAATGTTACGTTTTGAGGTTTGAGAGGACAACATAGGCTTCGCCAAGGCTGCAAAAATGATTCATGCCACTACTGAAGCAGACGTCAGAAGCTTTACTTTTTCCGACATGTCTGAGGGGTCACATTGACATGTGCTTGATGCTTCTAAAGTGATACGGAGTACTACGAAATTGTAATACTAAAATTCTAACAAGAATGAGAATTCAGTCATTTTAAAACATAATGAAAATTCAGTTCTACAACAACAGTGATGTAGATTAAAGTACTTAAACAAGAACCATGTAGAGGTATATTTTTTTCAAGATAAACGCTATTATTATATCCAAAGGAATGTTGATGCAGTTTGAACAGAAACATAGCACCAAGTTACCCAGCATTCTGTTGTGTGATGGCAAAATAGACCTCTACAAAATATTTCATCATATTTTCAAATCAGTAACATTTAGTGTTACGCAATTTGAAACAAGCAATTGAAAGCATGAATATCCCGGTCCATCAAGCCAAAATAGTAGTTTTCAGTGGAAGAACGAGGTACCTGATCCACCGAAAGAGGCTGCAAGATCCATGTTTCCTCTTGCTTCTGTAAGTAGCAGAGCCAGTAAAAAAGACACTGATAAGCAGCACCAACGCAAGACCCGTCTGACATGCGAGAATCAAGTTAAGAATTCATACACTGGTATCATTGGATCGGGCTTTGCGCTGACAAACTCGTTGACACTGTCAGGAATTGTTGGAAAACATCAGCAACTTGGTGAGCAGAACATTGGCAATTCGAGGTACACAGATACATAGCACTGTTAATTCTTGAAATACTACTGATAGCATTTATCCCCCAGCCTCAAAAAGGAACATAAATGGAATCCGAGCTATCTTTGAACAGTCCAAATGTGGGAGCACTGGACCACCAGGACAAAATACAATTATTACGGAGCAAACGTTCAAGATAAATCACAGTGTACATGTCGCAGTTCATGTGAGGCTGTTTCCTTTCAAGGGGAGTATGTGGGGTCAAATAATATCTCTACTCACAACACAAGTGAAGATATTTTCCCCTTCCCCCCCTCTATTTTCTTCTCTTGACAAATTAAATAAAGAGGTAAATCTAGAACCTCACCACGACAGCTGCACATTTCATAAAATCAAGGAATACCAAGAGCTACAATTCTAAAATAAAGTATCACAAACTGATGTCTTTATTTTTTAAAATAGAATAATGGCAATGGTCGCATGGAGCACTGTCTCTTATACACATCTTAGAACATTGTTTCGA
>OAMR01000231.1:1269108-1287751 GCA_900205405.1 Echinochloa crus-galli | reverse complement strand
CGATAGAGCAGCATAACGACAAATTTTCAGAGAGAGTGGTCTCCTGAAAGGAATACCAGAGAAGAGAGAGTTCCAGGTCTGTCTGCCAAAGGAGGAGAGGCCTCCTTATATAGGCGCCCAGGATGGGAGAGGGGGATGAACCTGGACGGTCTTAACCAGCCTTGATTCTCTGATTAGTAACGGCTATCAGTTACTAGTCTCACATGATGGCTGTAACGTTTAAATCTTGACTGGCAAAACACAGCTGTCAGTTACTAGTCTCACATGATGGCTGTAACGTTTAAATCTTGACTGGCAAAACGGTCATCACACAGCACATGCGGAGCGGAGCGGCTCGGGCCACGCCCACGCCCACGGCGAGGCGAGCGAGCGCGCGCGCGCGTGTGGCACGCCCTTCTCCCTTTACCAACTTCACAAGCGGTCCACCTTTGGTCCACCCTTTAAGTTGGTAGGATAAAATTATTGGAGATGTGTATAAGAGACAGGTTGAACATCCACCTGGGGCAAGAGTTACACTTATTCACAACTGAACAATGGACTATGCCTTGAATTGACCAGTTTCGTGTAAACAAGCTTGACTCAAGCCCCTCTACTAGTACTAGGCTGCTGTAAGCATCCCCTCGGGTTGGAGCGTATAAGTCATACTCCGTGCCTTTCGTGGGTATCTAGAGATCACCCTATCTCATAGATTGTGACTAGCAATCGAACCCATATCGGTATAACCCTCTAAGATGTTCTGTAGGTCAACATCTTTGCTCCTCATTGAGCCATTCGGATCACATTAAGGTTTTCACCAACCTGCCATACAGATTTAGAAGAGAAATGCATCTCCTTTGGAATGAGCCCTTTATTATAAGGTTCTCTTCTCTTAGTTAAACAGTAGCTTGTTTCACCATCCTAATTCACGGGATCTCCAATCACATAGAACAGGTTACCACTACTGAGTAACACTCATGGGTCTCAGGCCCAGTTCCCTAGATGCATTGTCTATCACGTTACGTGAAAGCCCCTTTGTAAATTGATCTGCCAGGTTCTTAGCCGTTTGGATGTAGTCCAAGGATATCACTCCGGAGTTTCTCATTTTTCTGACAGATTTCAA
This sequence comes from Echinochloa crus-galli, assembly GCA_900205405.1. Lineage (NCBI taxonomy): Eukaryota > Viridiplantae > Streptophyta > Magnoliopsida > Poales > Poaceae > Echinochloa > Echinochloa crus-galli. The sequence continues at coordinate 1,286,652 of OAMR01000231.1, read as the reverse complement.
CCGCCTCTTCACATGCCGAGAGGACTTCATGTTATCCTTAGAACTGTTCACTTTGACGATCATTGTTTGATTATCACAGTTTATTAGGACAGCCGGTATCGGTTTCTCAACTACCGGCAGATCCATAAGGAGATCACGAAGCCATTCATCCTCAACGGTGGCGGTGTCTAATGTGGTGAGTTCTGCCTCCATAGTTGACCTCGTTAAGATGGTCTGCTTGCAAGACTTCCAGGAGACAGCGCCCCCTCCAAGTGTAAACACATATCCACATGTGGCTTTAATCTCATCTGCATCAGATATCCAATTTGAATCACTATAACCCTCTAGTACCCTAGGGTACCCACTATTCATCTATAATATCAAATCACGTCAAATCTATCTCCTCATATATGGGACACTAAACGTGGGTAAATAAAAAAACTAGTTGCATGGTTTTGATGTACACGACGAGACGAATCTTTTGAGCCTAGTTAGGTCATGATAGGACAATGTTTACCACAAACAAACAAAAAGTGCTACAGTGTCCGATGTGACTTTTTCACCAAACTTTCTCTTCCTCTTTTCGAAACTAAACACACCCTTTGAGTTCTTTTTGATGGTGGGGACATGCTGCACGTTCTTCAGTCGAACGGTCTTTCCCGAAGTAAACCCCACCATCACCTTCTCTCACTAGCTTAATATTTAGGATCACATCAGCTTCTCCCAAATCTTTCATCTCAAAACTTTGAGACAAAAAGTCCTTGACTTCCTTAATCATATTAAGGCTTGTTCCAAATATCAGTATGTCATCTACATACAGACATAGGATCACTCCTTCACCCCCACCATAGCGATAGTACACACACTTGTCAGCTTCGTTCGCAACAAAGCCGACTATCCTGTACGAGCGTCCGGCAGCCCACTAGACAAATTTGGCATCTCTCCTTGCTTGCCTGACGGTGAGTACTTTGTTCATGTTGGATTCAATTTGTGTAATCAGGGGCGGAGCTAGAGGGTGGACAGGGTGGGCCTTGGCCCACCCTAAGATTTTGATGTAAACTAATTAAGCATTGAGTTTTACCTATAAGTATAGTACTTATTGATTTAAACAAAGCTAAAGATTTGTTTGTATTAAGATATATGTAAGATTTTTTTATTTAATTGTATTGTGTTTAATTAATTTTATAGTTGCATTTTAACATACTATAATCGGGCAACCGGTGAGTAGGTGTCAAAGAAGTCTTCTCCTTCTTTCTGAGTATAGCCCTTAGCCACTAGCCTTCATAGTTATTAGGACCGGACCGGACCGAATAGTGTTAAGTTGGACCACCCTAGCTTGAAGTGCTAGCTCCGCCACTGTGTGTAATAATTAGGATTGAGTGTTCACTGATCGAGTAGACTTTTCTAGAGAGTAGAGAGTAGTCATGCAGTACCAGTATACCACACCACTACGTCAGAAACTGAGAAGTGAACTCAATAGTCGACAGGTCATTATTCAGTGAATAATTGCAACTTTGCAAGTTCCGGTAGATATTCAGCCTTTTTAATAAACTACTACTTGCTAGGTGTGCAAATTTATCATCCTCGCACTTGATTTTTTTTATACAATGGATTCTAATTTATAGTTATATATATAACGGTGTAGTACTTTAATTATGGTTGGTATATTGGACCGGTTCAAAGTATTTGTGGCCGGTTCGCTTCTCCGGTTTAGAGCTATCGAACCGGCGGTTCAATCGGTTCTTAACGGTTGAACCAGTGAACCATTGAACCGAAGGTCTCACCGGTTTGATTACCGGTCCGGTCCTAATAACTATGCTAGCCTTGCCTTGTACTTTTCAATAGTACCATCAGGCCTAAGGTTTTTCTTGAACACCCACCTGCATCCAACAGGTTTGCACCCATAAGGACGCTCCACAGCTGATCCATGACATACAGCTCGCCACCAGCATCAGAGACCCCAAACTTAGCAGTCAGCATCTGGAGAGGAATATGCCTCTTCAGTGGTTCTAGGGGTGTCATCCACGAGGTACACAATGAAATCATCACCAAAGGACTTTGCAGTCCTCTGTCTCTTGCTCCTTCTAAGAGCTTCATTGTCATCCTCCTCAGGATTTTCCACATGTGGTTGTTCATTGTGTTCTATCACAGTGGCATGTTCTTTAGGTTCATTATTAACAGATAATTCTTGACTAGAAGTGCTAACTTTCATAGGAAAAATGTCCTCAAAAAATATAGCATCTCTGGACTCCATAATAGTACCAACATGCATGTCAGGTACTCCAGATTTGACTATTAAAAATCTATAACCCACACTGTGGAAAGCATACCAAGAAAGACACAATCTACAGTTTCAGGTCCTAATTTACGTTTCTTGGTTATAGGCACATTCACTTTGGCCAAGCATCCCCAAGTCCGTAAATATGAAAGGGTTAGCTTTTTCTTTTCCCATTTGATCACATTAAGGTTTTCACCAACCTGCCATACAGATTTAGAAGAGAAATGCACCTCTACTGGAATGAGCCTTTTAGTCAATATAGCCTCACCCCACCATTCCTTAGAAAGTCCCGTTGTGTCTAACATGGCATTAACCAAATCAGTTAGAGTGCGGTTCTTTCTTTCGGCTACCCCGTTTGACTGAGGTGAATAAGGAGGCGTCCTCTCATGAATTATTCCATGTTCCTCACAGAACGTAGTGAAAACATTAGAAAAATACTCTCCACCACGATCGGACCTAACTTTTTTGATCTTTCTCTCAAGTTGGTTTTCTACCTCAGCTTTATAGACTTTAAAATATTGCAACGCTTCATCCTTAGACTTTAACAAATAAATATAGCAAAATCTAGTAGAGTCATCTATTAAAGTCATGAAGTGCTTTTTACCACCTTTGGTCAACACACCATTCATTTCGCACAAATCGGAATGAATTAAATCCAGACGTGCCAAGTCCCTCGCCTCAGCCGCAAAATGAGGCTTGCGAGGTTGTTTTGATTCAACACACACATGGCACTTGGAATTTTTGACTAAGGTAAATTTCGGAATTAAACTCAATTTTGCAAGTCGCATCATACAACCAAAATTAACATGACAAAGTCGCGAATGCCAAACACTAGACTCATCATTAATATTTGAAACATGGTTCACAACTTTATTACAATCATCTGACAAAGAAAAACGGAACAAGCCTCCGCTATCATAGCCCTTTCCAATAAAACTTCCAAATTTAGAAATTACACATTTATTGGATTCAAAGACTAATTTAAACCCGTCTCTACACAGTAGAGACGCGCTGACTAAGTTCTTCTTGATGGTGGGACATGCTGCACGTTCTTCAGTCGAACGGTCTTTCCCGAAGTAAGCTTCAGATCGACTGAACCAGCACCAAGAACACGCGCATGCGGTCCGTTCCCCATCAACAAGGAGGAAGTCCCGCCTGCCTGGTAAGTAGAAAACAAGGAAATGTCAGCACAAACATGAATATTAGCACCAGTGTCAATCCATCAATCGGGTGAATGACATACTGAAAGAACTGTAGGTAAAAGATTACCGTACCCCGACGTTCCACCAGTCTCACTAACAACCATGTTTGCACTGTTGCCATCTTTCTTATCCTTGCGATCCGGACACTTCGCAGCAAAGTGTTCCGTGCTGCCACAGCAGTAGCACTTTCCAGTCGGCTGCCTCTTCGGCTTGAACTGAGTCGTCTGTTTAGCCTTTGTCTGGTTCTGGTGCGGCTTGTTCTTCCTTTTGTTGAATGCATTGTTGTTCTTTTTCTGCACCAAATTGGCACTAGAAGAACCAACAATTCCTTTACCACGTTGGTCCTTTGCCCTCGCCTTCTCTTCAACATCAAGAGTGCCAATAAGATCGGCGACAGTAAACTCCTGCCTCTTGTGTTTCCGAGAGGTTGCAAAGTCCTTCCAAGAGTTCTAGGTGTCAAGAACATGTGCAAGAGCCCAATACTGTGGGTATATATAGGATAGCCGTTGAAAAAACGTCCTCCTGAAAAGTAGTACCACTAGATGATCCGACGATGTTCTCATGAGCCTGCTCTACCACAGGACGGTCTTCAACCATCTTGTAGTCATAGAGCTGATCCATGACATACAGCTCGCCACCAGCATCAGAGACCCCAAACTTAGCCTCAAGCGCATCCCAGACTTCTTTGCCAGTCGGCAGCAAGAGGTACGTGTCTACAATGCTTTCGGCAAGAACACTCAAGATGGCACCTCTAAACAGGTTATCGGCTGCCACGAAAGCTAGCTCCTCCTCTAGAGTGAACTGTTCGGGCTTCCCCTGTATGACATGCATGATGTTCATAGCCGTCAGCCACAACGTGACCCTCTGCCGCCAACGCTTGTAATTCGAGCCATCAAATACATTTGGTTTTATGGACGCGGCAAAACCAACTACCGAAAGCCTATTATCAACATAAGGTTTTTGGATTGTTAGATATTTAGGCAATATTTGGTATATTTTAATTCCAGAAATTAGCAACAGATTCATGACATAAGTGAGTGATCCAGTGATAGCAAAGCACGTGCTAGTGTTCAAGTTAAATCTCCTAATTAACAGGAACAACATGAGAAACCGAAAACAGAACTGAATCGAGTTCAGTGTATACCCCGAGGCGGGACCAGTACCGGAGGTACCGGGTGCACCGTTACCAGCTGGAGGAGTTGACATCTTCGACTGGCCCGCTTGAAGTAGCCGATCTGATTCGATGCAGTGACGACTTGCAGCAGTGCAGTCCCTCGAACGGCCTCCTAGAAATAGTCGTTCGCTTGGTGAAGATGGACGCCGGGAAGTAGTCGAAGTAGACGTTCAGAGGTTGAACAGGAAGTAGACGAAGTAGTCGTTCACGGCAGCGAGCAGGAGCGTACTACGAGTACGCTCCCCAAAAACCTTATCGGCCGCCTATCCCGAGCAGGATCTCAGGCGGACGGGGTTCGGAGGCAACTGCTCACGCAAGCAGAGTGAGTGGTCTCCTGAAAGGAATACCAGAGAAGAGAGAGTTCCAGGTCTGTCTGCCAAAGGAGGAGAGGCCTCCTTATATAGGCGCCCACGATGGGAGAGGGGGATGAACCTGGACGGTCTTAACCAGCCTTGATTCTCTGATTAGTAACGGCTATCAGTTACTAGTCTCATATGATGGCTGTAACGTTTAAATCTTGACTGGCAAAACAGTCATCGCACAGCACACGCAGAGCGGCTCGGGCCACGGCGAGGCGAGGCGAGCGAGCGCGCGCGCGTGTGGCACGCCCTTCTCCCTTTACCAACTTCACAAGCGGTCCACCTTTGGTCCACCCTTTAAAGCATGAACGTGATCACCCGGATGGTGCTCGGCAAGCGGTTCTTCGGCGACGGCGCCGACGCCGCCGCGGAGGGGCCCGTGTCGTCGCTGGCGGAGCTCAAGTGGATGCTGGACGAGCTGCTGCTCCTCAACGGCGTGCTCAACGTCGGCGACTGGATCCCGTGGCTGGACTGGCTGGACCTGCAGGGGTACGTGCGGCGGATGAAGAGGCTCGGCGGGATGTTCGACGCGTTCATGGAGCACGTCCTCGACGAGCACGGCGCGCGGCGCCGCCGCGAGGGCGAGGGCTTCGTTGCGCGGGACATGGTGGACGTCCTCATGGAGCTCGCCGAGGACCCGGCCCTCGAGGTCAAGCTCGGGCGCGTCGGAGTCAAGGCGTTCACGCAGGACCTCATCGCCGGCGGCACGGAGAGCTCGTCCGTCACGGTGGAGTGGGCCATCTCCGAGCTCCTTCGGAAGCCCGCCGTGTTCGCCGCGGCCACCGAGGAGCTCGACCGCGTCGTGGGCCGCGGCCGCTGGGTGACGGAGAAGGACCTGCCGCGCCTCCCCTACCTCGAGGCCATCGTCAAGGAGACCATGCGGATGCACCCCATCGTGCCGCTCCTCGTCCCTCGCGTGGCGCGGGAGGACGCGGCCGTCGGCGGCTACGACATCCCCAAGGGCACGCGCGTGCTCGTGAACGTGTGGACCATCGGCAGGGACCCGGCGCTGTGGGAGACGCCGGAGGAGTTCACGCCGGAGAGGTTCGTCGGGAGGAAGATGGACGTGAAGGGGCAGGACTTCGAGCTGCTGCCGTTCGGGTCCGGCCGGCGGATGTGCCCCGGGTACAACCTGGGGCTGAAGGTGATACAGCTGAGCTTGGCGAACCTGCTCCATGGATTCGCGTGGAGGTTGCCGGACGGGATGGCCAAGGAGGAGCTGAGCATGGACGAGGTGTTTGGGTTGTCGACGACGCGTAAGGTCCCGCTCGAGGTAGTCGTCGAACCCAAGCTCGCCGTTGAACTCTACGTATGATGTGCAAGACCACACAACTTATCCTATTGTTCTACCGGAACGCAAGCGTCAACCCTGTTCCTCTGTTGTTTAATAGTAGGAGACCAACAAAGAAGTCTACAATGAATTTTTCATGGAATCTATTCCAGTAGCTATGAAAAACTGGTGTTAGCAGGTTTTTCTGTCTGTCTTATTTTGTTTTTTGAAAAATTTACGGCGGCATTTCAATGTGGGAGCGTATCAGGTGGAAACCAGCCCACCCGTGGAAACTATGGAAACCAACGTGCATGGGGACATGCACGGAAGGTGGGAGGGGGAATTTGCAAAATCACAGGGAAGGTGGGAGGAGACATGCACGGGAGGTGGGAGGAGGAATTTGCAAAATCCCTTTCAATGTAGAGATGCTGAAGTAGATATGTTTGGCCTGCTATGTATGTTGTGTGTAAGAAGCCTCCAACGAATTGTTCCACTGACACACGTTGTGTGTTGCGAACATCTCCAACTGTATTTCTCCTCTGTGCATGCTCACTCTCTAGAACCTCATAATTCATCTTGGAGCTGCAAATTTTGGGGTGCGATACTTTGTACTGGCAATTTCAATATTTTGACTCAAACTTTAGTTTCTATACTCGTTTCATTTTATACACTGAACACCCGAATTCCAATTGCCATGCCCAACAACACATAATCCTTACCAATTTAACAAACGCACTAACATTTCGTGCTTATTGTCACAGACACGTAAACTATTGTGTCCACCTTAGAGACAACCACTAACTGAACCCTGTTGTTTCACAAACTCACCAACCTTTCATTGAACCATAACATGCTATCCCTAAGCCACCTCACAAATTTACTTTTCTTTTCTTGAATTAAGTCATATTTTTTTCTAATGATTTAGTAGGCCTGAATGAGGGCAGTTACGCATTGGGCTCTGAAAAGATTCTTTCATATTATAGGAAAGAAGTCAATCAGTCAGTGAAGTTGCCCTTAGTTCATTTTTCCCTTTTTAGTAATACCTCCATTTGCAAATAGATAACATTTAGAACAGAAATACTACTAGAATTAAGCTAAAATTATTGGTCCTAACGTCAAATAAAAAAAGATGATGGAGGTAGTATTATAATTTAGCTTTCTAGAGATGTAAACTGTCTAATGGCCTAATATCCACCCCGTCTTAATCTGTTACCTCATGCAGGAGCCCAGCTGCAACTACATAATCAGATACTAATCTTGAGCGCATCGCTCAGGGCCGATAATCACATTTGCAAGATTCGAACCATTTATATGGTCGAGTGCTAGGTTATTACTGGTAAACTGCTTGTAACTTGCCAACAGCACATGCACGGGGCATTATTCCTTAGCAATAGCAACATGCAACACACAACACAATACACAAACAACAACCAAAACCAAGGCCCAGTTTGGTAGAGCTCCAAAAACAGCTCCTAGAGCTATTTTTGTTGGAGCTGTATCAAATGGTTGTGGCAGTGAATCACTTCTGGAGGGTTAGTTGTGAGATGTGGAGCTGTTTTGTACATGGCACAAGTGAAGCTGTTGAGCTGAAAAAACCAGCTCCTCCACACCAACTCCAACTCCACCCTCACGTGGAGCTCTCCCAAAGGGGCCCAAATCGACACCAACATATTGCATCCTACGTCGACCTGCCTGAAACATAAACCCTATCATGCATGGGCACCGCTAATTTACGCGCGCGCTCAAAGGCTTCCGCACGGCCTATCGGATAGTTCCATTTTCGGGCTCCGCGCGCTGTCCTTGGTTTCCTTTTTTGGCACTGCATGCGCCGCCCCACTAACGTCGTTTCAGGGGGCCGTGTTTCGCTTTTTTCTTTCTCCACCGGCGTCCGTTTTCTCCGCCGGCGCCAACGTCGCACGTTTTTTTTTCTCACTGCGGCGTGTTTTTTTTTTCTCTTTCTACGGCCCAACATTCTCTTTTGACACTACCGTGGTGTATCATTTTCTTTAACACACCATCAACGTTTTTCTTTTTATAAAAAGAATCTTATGCAAATAACTTGTGCATACAACTTATAGAAACAAAAAATTGAAAACAATTTATCGTAATAAATTATGAAGATAACTTCTTAAAAGAAGTTTAATGAATAACTTATCGACCAAACTTATATTTACAACTTTTTAAAAGAAACATTCTTAGAATAACTCTTGGAATAAATTTTGATTGCCAGCATAACTTTTATAAGAAAACTTTTACACAAAACTTCATCTATTTAACTTATGAACATAAGTTATGAGATGTTGCAAAAAAAAAGTTTTGAAAATAAATTATCAAAAAGAAGTTATTAATATAACTTAACATAATAACTTCACAACTTATATGTTTGATATATAAGTTATGTGTATATATCAAACTTGGCAGGTGAAAAAAAAGGATATCTGCATGATTGATTTGTAAAAAAAGCATCTATCTAAATTTATTTCATAATATTTCTTCATTATGTCTGATAATTTTTAACATAATTTATGATGATAACTTAACTTCATAAGTTTATGAAAATAAGTTTTAAAAGTAATTTTCAAATATAACTTATGATAATAACTTAACTACATAAGTTTATGGAAATAAGTTTTGAAAGTAATTTTTGAATATAACTTATCCAAATAACTTGTCAATATAATTTTTGAACATAAACCTATGGATATATGTTTTGATGAGAGCTTATGATACTAACTTATCAACGTAAGTTACGGGGTCTTGCAAAAAAAAGAAACTAAGTAAAGTTATGAACATTATTTATGATTTGTGGAAACTTATGATTTGTAAAAACTTATGCAGAAAACTTATGATTTGTGAAAATAACTTACGCCAGTTATGACATTAATGTGTAAAAATAACTTATATAAACAATTATCAAATAACATATGAAGATAATTTGTGCAAATAACTTATGCATATGAAATTGTGATAAATATTTGTGTAAATAATTTAGGAAGATAACTTATAAAATTAAGTCTTGAAATGACTTTTAGAAATAACTTGTCAAAACAACTAATATGTTTAATTTATCCATATAACTTGTGAAAGTAAAATATGGAACGCATATACTAACTTATCAAAAATATTTAGGAAAATAAATTGTGAAATTAATTTACGTACGAAACAAGTTGCGCTGCGCCCGCGTCGCCTCGATTCGGCCGCAAGTTGCTCGAGCTCGCCAACCGCCCCTCACCAGCGTGCTCCGGCTGCTGAGCTTCGGGCATGCGGCCAGAAGGAAGATAAAGGAAGGGGAATGGAGGAATGGACGAGTGGATCGAGCGTGAGGTCTAGAAGTTGCGGTCGAGGGTAAATTTAGCTTCGCGATCATGCATAGAGTTCGGCAGGGAGCCTGGGCTTGACAACAACCTCGAGCGGGTACTTGCGCGTGGTCGACAGCCCGAACACTTCGTCCATGCTCAGGTCCTCCTTCGTCATCCCCTCCGGCAAGCTCCACGTGAACCCATGGAGCAGGACGACGCGGTCGAGCTCCTCGGCGGCTGCGGCGAACACGGCGGGCTTCCGCAGGAGCTCCGAGATGGCCCACTCCACGGTCATGGCGGAGATCTCCGTGCCGCCGACGATGATGTCCTGCGTGAACGCCTTGACGCCGACGCGGCCGATCCTGACCTCGAGGGCCGGATCGTCGGCGAGCTCCATGAGCACGTCCACCATGTCCCGCGCCACGAAGCCCTCGCCCTCGCGCCGCCGCCGCTCGCCGTGCTCGTCGACGACGTGCTCCATGAACTCGTCGAACATCTTGCCGAGCTTCTTCATCCGCCGCACGTACCCCTGCAGGTCCAGCCAGCCCAGCCACGGGACCCAGTCGCCGGCGTTGAGCGCGCCGTTGAGGAACATGAGCTCGTCCATCATCCACTTGAACTCCGCCAGCGACGACACCGGGCCCTCGACGGCGTCGGCGCCGTCGCCGAAGAAACGCTTGCCGAGCGCCATGCGCGTGATCACGTTCAGGCTGAGCGTGGAGAGGTGGTCCCTGTTGAGGTGCACGGCGGCACCCGACGCCGCCGCGGCGAAGAGGCCGCGCAGGAGCGCGTGGAGCTCGTCGTCGCGGATGTTCTCGAACGACGCGAGGCGGCGGGCGCTGAACAGCTCGGTGGCGCAGATCCGGCGAGCCTGGCGCCAGTAGGCGCCGTAGGGGGACCAGGTGATGTCGGCGTAGTTGTAGGTGGTGTGCTTGCCGGCGGCCGTCCTGGGGCGATCGAGGAAGAGCAGGTCGTGGGTCCGGAGGAAGAACTTGGCCATGTCGACGGAGGAGCCGACGAAGAAGGAGACGGAGCCGAAGCGGAGGTGCATGAGGGGGCCGTACTTTTTGGAGAGCTCGTGGATGGCGCGATGTGGGAGAGAGCCGATGAGGTTCAGGTTGCCGATGACCGGCAACGGCATTGGACCTGGTGGAAGGTTGTAGGCACGGCGAGGTTTGGTTTTGGTTCTGCGGAGGATGATGGCAGCGGCGAGCGCCATGACAAGCAAGGTCATTAATAGTGATGGCTCCATTGTTAGTGCTGGAGGAAGAAGAGGAGAGGCGCAACCGCGCAAGTGATTTGCTTAACTTGGAGATGCAAAGCAAGCAGTGACTCTTATGGTATATATCGCCCGAGTATGATCGTATGAAAGTGTGTGATAGGAGATTAAAAATCCTATTTGTGTTACCACCACGCAGTGATGGGTGGTTTAACGATACATCTCAAAAAGAAAAAGACAATGCTCATGTACTATATTCTACGATGAGGGGGCAGGTCAAACCAAAAAAATTACTGGTCCCGTAACACGTGAAAAAAATCTTGTCTACACGACTTATTGACTGTAATAAGTCTACGTAAACAAAGTACCTGTGACTTGTCTTCACCTCCTGACTGAGATTTTCTTTCCGAGCCAGAGTTCACGGGAGTACACGGCCATTTCATGAGGGAATCGGACTTTTAGCCTTTAGCTGCATGGCGACGGTTTAAGACATGCAGAGAAATTTGTCAGTGCCTGAGAGTATCTATATTATTTGGCCTTTTGCAGCTGGGAAAAACGAGAAAGCAACAGGTAATGAGTGGTATCTAACTGGTTTAAGAAAACTTCAGTTGGATCAGAAACGGACAAGGGGCAGGGCAGTGTGTGGTACGCAAATTTACTCATCCCGTAGGAGACGTTCTCCAGCTGAATTTACAAACAGGTAATGTTCTCTCCATGGCTGCCAAGGGCGAAGCTAGACAAAAATAGAGGGTTTGCGGTACTCCATAGCATTTGTACGATACTCGAGTTAATATGGTGAAATTTAGACGCTATAATAGGTTTTTGGATTGCCGTGGGTGCCCAACCCACAACCTGGTTGCCATCATCATCTAAGAATCTATTATATTAAGTTATGCTTCTCCACGTCTACCCCAATGCTCTTCTTTGTGATTCTTACCATGCTCTTTAAATTTTGCAGTATGCCATTATCTTTTATTTCGGAATAACAAAGAGGAAAAAAAAGATCCCAGTGCAAACCAACAATCATCATGGTCACTTGTACCACCATCAACAAAACTAATGCTTCAGATGTTGACGATGTGGTGAAGCATGTTAAGGCTCGATGAATGGCATAGTAACGAGCCACTAATTAGCTACCAATCGATGACGATAGATCTATAAGATTTAATCTTCATTTAGTTGTTCGTAGCATCTTCTTTGTACTGTTTTTCAAGCTAACATTGTAATAAAATTGAAGGTAAGAAGTTAGTAATGGCCATGAGGTAGGTATCGTCTTTGCAGCACTAGGCAACAACTAGCAAAACGTAATCAAGAGAATGGTTAACTAGTTATAAAATGAAAAAAAGAACGTGTACCACTACTTGTCTTGGTATTTAAACAAAGATTAGCATAAGAAAGCTAGCTACTTGAGCTCTTTAGTGAAGTAGTTTGCTTCCTAGTATTTGTCGGAACTGAAATACTATTTATTATTATTTTTCCTTTGTTATTTATCATTTATATTTTACATAATTTTTTTATTTTCTATTTTTCATCCAAAATTCATATAAAATAATACCAATAACGTTTTATTTTATTTGAATTCTCAATTAACTTATAAATTAATTGTATTTAACATAAACCATCATATTATCATAACGATCACTATCGCATTTCAATTTTTGTTAGTGTGGCAATTTCAAGCCATATTTAAATTTAGCTTGTTAAATAATTTTATTCTTCATAGTTCTATTTGTATACAACATAATTTGAATCCTCATATAAAATAATACCAATAGCGTTATATTTTATTTGAATTCTCAATTAACTTATAAATTAATCGTATTTAACATAAACCATCATATTATGATAACGATCACTATCGCATTTCAATTTTTGTTAGTGTGGCAATTTCAAGCCATATTTGAATTTAGCTGTTAAATAATTTTATTCTTCATAGTTCTATTTGTATACAACATAATTTTCTTATCAAACCCAACAAAGTGAACATTGTGCCGCTTCAGGATACGTCTTTATACTATGCTAAAATGGAGTGGTTGTGAGGGGCCGGGTCCAGCCATATTAGGTAGGTAATATATGAGTGAAACAAATTTATTATCAGGGACGAAGCTAGGATTGAAAGACTATGGGGGAGGGGGGTAGTTATAGTAATTCATGGACTAAACACTTGAGCATGCAACTATCTAAATGTCTTCAATGGCGGAAAAATGATGCCATGAGGGCAGTCCCAACCCTCCAAGTAGGATGGTTTCCATAACATTAAATAGGGTGACACATAGAACTATTGGCTTATGTGGCGCAACATTAAATAGGACAGAGAGGAAAAGAACAAGACACTGGGTCTCATGCAAGACCCAGTGTCTACACGAGAACCTATGTACAGGACACTACTAAGTTTGGGTTGGGAGATGATAGTGTCTTCATCATAGATAAAAAACAAATACGATTGGTGGAGAGGAGAGATGGTGAATTTATTGAAGACCCGCACTAAAAAGTCATGAGTTGGAGAACGTAATGTCTAAAGGAGTGTCTTGCTAACGTGGCATCATGGACACTATCTATGGACATCATGGATTGGGACTGCCCTGAGTGGCAATGGTCCCCGCAAGCCCCCATACTGCCTTCGTCACTGATTACAATTAAAAGAAACAATCATAGTCACTTGGTGGATTCCGTGTTAATAAATTGATTACTACGGAGTAGTACGTAGGACTTTATCTATAGGTGTGTAATATTTATCAGTAGCAGTACCTGGCATACTAGAGGCTAGGTGCGGGGCAGGAGCTCGAACCTCTACGGCCAGCTTCTTCCTTGATCCTTACCACGCTCATCCGTGGCTGGATGGTGACTTGGTGAAGCAAGGTTCCCTCGACCGCTTTAGGTGCTGAAGATAGTCAGAACTATTGTTTGCTCTAAATTGTAGACTGTTTTGGCTTTAAATTTTTAGGTACCGTGGCTTTTAATACAACTGATATACATTATATTATATCTAGATATATAGTAAAAACTATATGTATCCAGAAAAATCAAAATTACTTATAGTTTTGGACAGAGGAAGTAAGTAGTTGGCAGCTGGGAGCTTCAAAATTGAGTGTTTAGTGTGGTAGGGGCGGCTTTAGTGTCAGAAAGAATATACACGGGAGCTAGTAGGTTGATGGACAATTGGGCAAAAAATGTATTGGTTGCCCTAAAAATTATAAGAATTCCATATGATATGATAATTAAAATAGCACCGCGCTTCTTTTACTCATGTAACAGAGGCATATTATTATCGTTAGAGAAATAATGGAAGAGAGAGTCACCCTGCATCTTGTATTCTGTGGGCTGTGGCATCCTAAACGTCATGGCGGATTTTGCGCGCACCGAACCACTGGCAACGAGCATACGACACGTATTTAGTCAACTAGCGCTCTGCTATCACCTTGAGTTGCTGGTACTCGTGAACATCACTAGTACGTTTATGACATCTCTTTTTTTTTAGTCAGCCTCTGTCAGAGACGTTGGCCATTTCATTAAGGAAACCGATGGAACATCGAGCTTGAAACGTACAGTATACAAACGAAGACCTAGACACGCAGAGTCGTTTCTTAACTTTGCTGCTGCCTCGTAGTGGTCAAGATGGCAACAAGTGGGTGAACACTGAAGACTGATGATGACTGTTCACTACCGGAGACTGCCTATTTGCCGTGCGCCTGGAGCGCACGGCAAAGTCCAATATACGCACGGCAAAGCTTTTGCCGTGCGTATTTTTCAGTTCCGCACAGCAAACACCGCACGGCATACATCTGCACGGCAAACAATCTCACACACGGCAAAGCTTTTCCCGTGCGTTTTTTATTTGCCGTGCGCTTTTCATAAAGCGCACGGCAAAGAAGCTATTTGCCGTGCGCCCGACAAAATGCGCACGGCAAACAATCTCACACACGGCAAAGTCTCGTTTTCCGGTAGTGGTTATCCAGTTAATAACAAGCTGTATCAGAAACGAACAGGGAGGGAGCAGGTCACTCTACACTATAACAAGTTCGTCAGAGAGACCGCGTATCAGCCATCCTCAAATACCTAGCTTTCTTTTAAGGACACGCTGCCTTTGAAAAACTGCCGCGCAATCGTGTTGGCGTGTTGCAGTAAGTAGTTGGTGAAGAAGGCGAACGGATCAGAAAGGGGATCTCAGTTGAATACGCAGGAGCCAAGCCGAAAAGTACCCAAGCATATTCAATTCGAGTCCTACTAACCAGAGCAGCTATCGCGCCCAAACAACGATGTCCACGCCGTGTCCCGCTCCGGCTCCGCCGAGTTGCGAGCAACGCCGCCACTGACCTTACTGGAGGCTGAGCAGAAGGAGAGGCGTGCCCGTGCCATGAACCTCCCGCACACGTCACCCGTCCCTCCAGGCCTCCACCGTCTTTACCGCATCATATTGGCATACTGCTGCCGAGATGCTAGCGTATAAGCGAGCAGGCGCGAATCACTTGACAAGGTTGGTTTGCTGGAATCTACCCACTTAAGTTTGAGTTCTCTGACTTGGCACATGTGTCGTATTTTTCTGGATTTATCGTAGGAATTAATCGGTATTATTCTTTCAGTGATAGACGAGATGTCTGTGGTGACTTCATGAATTTCAAGATTAGATCTGTCGTTCCAATCTCTTAAAGTTGCTAATAGAGATATGGTTAGCGTACATGCATTTATAGAAATAAGTATATGCGTGTCAATGTCCGCGTGTGTAAGTCTTTCATATTCTAAGGGTAGGGCATATTCCATTTAAATATATATCTGCTTCAAACATAGTACAGACATAGATTCATCATCTCTATTAAATTCTAAAATAAATATAAAAATTTATGAAATACTCGTACTGAATCAATGACTCAGAACTCGAATTGCCCAAACTATAAAGTATACTTCCTTGTTTTTAGCTGCTTTCCGCGCTTGTTCTTTTCTTTTGAGTAAAATGCACCGTTAGTACGGCGGCGGCAACTTGGGAGAAGGAGTCAGTGCTGAGGGAGAAGTATCACCACCTTTTCGAGCCATAGGTATTCACAAATCTCGAGGACGAGATTCTTGTGAGGGGGGAAGACTGTAACAACCCTAAAAATTTACCTTAGGATTTGTTGAATGCAAAAATGAGGATTTAAATATTTTTGGTGGAATTGTTGTGCATGCTAACAAACATATAAGATTGCTCTCTACTTTGCCCCCTTTGCTCCTAGGCAATATTTAATTTAAATAAAAATAATTTGAAGTGCTAAGGATTAAATAGATGTGATTTGGAGTTCTTTTGGTTTTGTTGGATTTTTGGTTGGTTTGAATTCAAATTCTAGATTTGAATTCAAACACTAACTTGGCCAAATTAATTGTCAAACCCTTCAAACTGCCAGTGGGCCAAATCTGTCCCTAAAGTCCAAAACCAGTCCTCAAACTCCTTCCCGAGCGCAGCCAGCCAACCGGCCCAGCTGGCCTTTCGGCCCAGCTGCGGCCCAAACTACCCCCGCGTCCCCGCCGCGTCCAACTCTCTCTCTCTCTTTCTCGCCGACAGGTGGGTCCCACCTATCAGCTTTCCCCTACCTCCCTTCTCTTCCCCGCACGCGGCCGCCTCCTCCCCGCGCCGCGCCCGTGACCTTCCGAGCCGGTCCCATCAGCCCCGTGGCGGCCCGTCCGATGCGCGCCGCGTGTCCGCAAGCGCCTGGCCGCCCCATCTCGCCGTTCGTGCCCGCAAGCCCTAGCCCCGGGGCCTATAAAGCCGCCGCCCAGGGAGCTCTTCCCCCTTGATCCGCCGCCGCCCCATTGGGGTTTTCCAGCCTTCAAACCGAGGGGGTGAGAGGAGAGGGAGGCGACCTGGGTGTTGTGGAAGGGAAGGGAAGAGCAGGAGGGGTTGGTGGTGGAACCGATCGCCGTCCCCGCGCCGCCGTCGCCAACGCCGTCGCCGCCGCCGTGGAGACGCCAAGCCGGAGCCGGAGCGGAGCAGAGCGGGGGAGCGCGAGCATCGCCGTCGAACCGCGAGTCCACACCGAGCTGCTGAGTACCTCTACTTGCCCCTAGGTGAGCCGCCTGCGCGAAGCCCCTTTCTTCCCCAACTCCGGCCGAGCGCCGCCGCACCGTGCTAGCCGCCTCTGGAGCCAGCCTTCGTGCTGAGTCTCGCCGTTTGCAGGACCCCGTCGCGCCGCTCCTTTCACCCGCAAAACCGCCGTCGACCGACCACCTGGCCGCCGTGGTTGCCGCGCACCGGGAGCGCCCGGAGCGCGCGAGCGCCATGGCCGCGCCGCGGACGAGCCTGGAGCTCCACCCGCGCGTGCGTGCGCCAAGGCCGCGGCCAAGGCTAGACCTTGTGTACGCGAGCACGAGATGCTCTTTTTACCTGGGCAGGAACCCCGCCGAGCCGTGCCTCGTTGAGTCGCCGCCGGCCGCCGTGGCGCCAAGTCCGCGCCGCCGCCGCCGCGTCGGGAAGCCAAAACCCTAGCCAAGCCTCAGCCTTTTTCCGGCCAAATCGAACCGCCGAACCCTAGCGAAGCTTTTCCGGCCGATCTTGACCCAAGCCGAGCCCTTCCGGCGATCTTCGCCGCCGCCCGTCGCCGCCGGCCGCGCTCTGGCGCGCGACGCGCACGCCGCAGAAGATCCCGCACAGCCACATCGGATCCCGTAGACCCGGCGTACGTAAGCCGCACTCACGGCTCACGGTGGACCAAGTCCACAGCACCCGGATCCAGCCGCGCCCCCTCCGTTGGCCTAATCTCGCGTTAAAGTCCAGTTTGGCCCCCTGAACTCTTCCG
>OAMR01000231.1:1233146-1245470 GCA_900205405.1 Echinochloa crus-galli | reverse complement strand
CTAGATGTGTATAAGAGACAGACAAGTGTGACATTTATACAGATCACAAGAGCTTGAAGTACTTCTTCACTCAGTCAGAACTGAACATGAGACAAAGGAGGTGGTTGGAACTGATCAAGACTACGATCTGGAGATACACTACCATCCAAGCAAAGCTAACGTAGTAGCAGATGCCCTAAGCCGTAAGAGCTACTGCAACAACTTGATGACGGAAGAGAGACATCCAGAAAACCACCAAGCCAATCCATCATGAGAATGGAACTAGGCGAAGTGAGGCCTCATGAAGCTCAAGATGATGATGATGATGATGAAGAAGGAGCTCAAGCCCCGGAAATCAATTTTAGCGTTGATCCATCATCATCTACAAGAGTTGAACCATCAAGCTCTCGTCAAGATCAAGATCAAGTTCATGGTGATAGGAAGTAGATGAAGGACAACCTAAAGAGCTGACAGTGAAATACAACCTGGAAGAACGCATCAAGAATGCTCAGAAAAACTGTCCGGAAATTCAAGCAGTGATTCATGATATCCAGCATGGAGTAGCCCCAGATTTTCGCATAGATGATCAAGGAACTGTATGGCTCAAGCAACGCATTTGCGTGCCACAAAATGAAGATATTCGGAACACCATTCTTGCAGAAGCTCACGATTCCAAGTATTCCATTCACCCAGGATGCACTAAGATGTACCAAGATCTAAAGGATCGCTTCTGGTGGAAGAAGATGAGGCCAGACATAGCCGAGTGTGTTGCCAAGTGCGACTCTTGCCGAAGGATCAAGGCAGAACATCAAAGGCCATCCGGATTGCTGAAACCACTAGAGATTCCAATGTGGAAGTGGGATGACATCAGTATGGACTTCATAGTGGGATTACCTACCACACAGAAAGGGAACAACGCAATTTGGGTGATAGTGGACCGACTAACAAAAGTTGCCCATTTACTACCAATCAAGGACAACTATACAGGAGATAAGCTAGCCGAGCTTTACATAGACAACGTTCTCAAGCTACATGGGGGCACCAAGAAGCATAGTGTCCGACAGAGGACCACAATTCGCAGCTCAGTTCTGGAAAAGCTTGCACAAGGCAATAGGGACCACTCTGGAGTATAGCACCGCTTTTCACCCACAGACAGATGGTCAAACTGAAAGAGTGAACCAGATACTGGAAGATCTGCTAAGAGCTTGTGTGCTAACCTACAGCAAGGACTGGGAAAAGAGTCTATCATACGCAGAATTCTCCTACAACAACAGCTACCAGGCGAGTCTGAAAATGTCCCCATTCGAAGCCTTATATGGGAGAAAGTGCAGGACCTCTGATGTGGTCAGAGGTGGGAGAGAGAACGTTCTTTGGCCCTGACTCAATTGTGGAAGCAGAAGAGAATGTAGCCAAGATCAGAGAGAACTTGAAGATTGCTCAGAGCAGGCAGAAAAGCTATGCAGATAAGGGCAGAAGGGACCTCGAGTTTGAAGAAGGAGAGTATGTATATCTCAAAGTGTCACCGCTCAGAGGCACCAAGCGGTTCCATGTGAAAGGAAAGCTAGCACCCCGGTTTGTGGGACCCTATAAGATACTCCACAGGATAGGGGCGTTGTCCTACAAGCTAGAGTTACCAGAAGACCTAGCAGGAGTCCACCCAGTGTTTCACGTGTCGCAGTTGCGCAAGTGCTCAAAGGTGCCAGAGCATAAAGTCAGGACAGGAGCAATGGACCTGCAAGACACATTGGAGTACTTGGAATACCCAGGATTCTAGATAGAGCAGTGAAAGAGACAAGGAGCACATCCATTCCTTTCTGCAAGGTTCAGTGGAGTAACCACACCGAGAGGGAAGCAACTTGGGAGAAGGAGTCAGTGCTTAGGGAGAAGTATCCCCACCTTTTCGAGCCATAGGTATTCAAAAAATCTCGAGGACGAGATTCTTGTGAGGGGGGACCGAGAAGGTGACATCCCCAAGACAGCTTTCGTGACTCGGTACGGGCAGTACGAGTTCACAGTAGTGTCCTTTGGTCTGACAAACGCACCTGCTTACTTCATGAACATGATGAACAAAGTATTCATGGAAGAACTGGACAAGTTCGTGGTGGTGTTCATTGATGACATACTGATCTACTCAGAGACAGCTGAAGAGCATGAGGAACACCTGAGAATAGTGCTAGAGAAGCTGAGGCAGCATCAACTCTATGGGAAGTTCAGCAAGTGCGAGTTCTGGTTAGAGAAAGTATTATTTTTAGTATAAACATCTAAAGCTAAGTGAAATTGGAGAAATGTTAGGATCAATATTGGCATAGTTATCACAACTAAAGCTAGGTATTTAAGTAGCAACAACTCAGTTGAGTGGTGGACCAAAAAATAGACTAGCGCTATTAATGAGAGCTTCAGGTTAAACGAATATTATGGGCTTGGGCTATTATAATTTAGTTTACTTACTTCTACTTTTTTTGGCAAAATACTACTACTACGTTGGGCCGAGGGTTGTTGTTAGCCTACTGTAGAGTATTGATGGGGTCCATGTAGGCTAATCCTAGTAATTACCTAGTGATTAGCAGATAATATTAAGAGGCCCTTTGCTCCTAGGCAATATTTAATTTAAATTAAAAATCAACTTGAAGTGCTAAGAATTAAATAGATGTGATTTGGAGTTCATTTGGTTTTATTGGATTTGTTGGTTTGAATAACAGTTTGAATTCAAATTCTAGGATTTATTCAAACACTAACTCCATTGTAAACCCTTCAAATCCTGCCAGTGGGCCGAATCTGTCTCAAAGTCCAAAACAGCCTCAAACCCGACTTTCTCCGAGCGCAGCCAGCCAAC
The DNA here is from genome assembly GCA_900205405.1 of Echinochloa crus-galli. Taxonomy (NCBI): domain Eukaryota; kingdom Viridiplantae; phylum Streptophyta; class Magnoliopsida; order Poales; family Poaceae; genus Echinochloa; species Echinochloa crus-galli. The sequence continues at coordinate 1,242,658 of OAMR01000231.1, read as the reverse complement.
CTGGCCCAGCCGGCCTTTCGGTCCAGCTGCGGCTCGCTAAACTCCACCGCGTCCCCGCCGCGAATTCTCCCTCTTCTCTCGCCGACAGTGGGGCGCCCACCTGTGCAACTTCCTACTCCTTCTCTTCCCACGCCGCTGCTCCCCTCCGTCTGCTGCCAAACGGTGACTGCCGCGCCGGCCAATCCCCGCTCGGTCGCGGCCCGTCGCGATTGCGACGCGTGTGCAGCCCTGCGCGCGCCCACATCTCGTGCGTTCGTGCCCGCAACCCTAGCCCGGCGCCCTATAAAGCCGCCGCTCGGGGAGCCTCTTCCCCTTTGAGCCGCCGCAACCCCATTGGGGTTTTCCAGCTTATGTTCCGAGGGGGTGAGAGGAGTGGGAGGCGCCTGGGTGTTGAGGAAGGAGGTGGAGGAGGAGGAGGGCGTGGGGTGCCGATCGCGTCCCCGCGCCGCCGCCGCCAACGCGTCGCCGCCGCCGTGGCGCGCCAAGCAGAAGCCGGAGCGGAGCTGTTCGTGGGAGCACGAGCGTCGCCGTCGTACCGCGAGTCTTCCCGAGCTGCTGCGTACCCGACGTGACCCAGGGTGAGCCGCCGCCGACCCCTACTTCTTCCCTGTCTCCGGCGTGTCGCCGCCGCAGCCGTCTAGCCATCTCTGGAGCCAGTCTTCGTGCTGTGTCTCGTGGTTTGCAGGGACCCCGTCGCGCCGCTCCTTTCACCCGCAAAACCGCCGTCGACCAACCACCTGGCCGCCGTGGTTGCCGCGCACCGGAGCGCCCGGAGCGCGCGAGCGCCATGGCCGCGCCGCGGACGAGCCTGGAGCTCCACCGCGCGTGCGTGCGCCAAGGCCGCGGCCAAGGCTAGACCTTGTGTACGCGAGCCCGAGCTGCTCTTTTTACCTGGGCAGGAACCCCGCCGAGCCGTGCCTCGTTGAGTCGCCGCCGGCCGCCGTGGCGCCAAGTCCGCGCCGCCGCCGCCGCGTCGGGAAGCCTAAACCCCAGCCAAGCCTCAGCCTTTTTCCGGCCAAACCGAACCACCGAACCCTAGCGAAGGTTTTCCGCCGCTCCTAGACCCGCGCCGAGCCTTTTCAGGCCATCACCGCCGGCGAACGTCGTTGCTGGCCGCGCACCAGAGCGCGCCGCGGGCGCAGCCGGCCGAGCCACACCGATGACCACAGCACTAGCACTCACGCACGCCGCAGAAGATCCCGAGTCGGCCACACCGGATCCCGTGCACCCGGCGCACAGTGAACCCATGACACGGTCCACCGTGGACCGCGTCCATCAAGCCGTCCCAGCCGAGCCCCCTTCCAGGCCCTTTTCCCTGCGCTTAAGTCCGGTGTTGCCCCCTGAACTTTCTCGGCCCAACCACTTTCGGCCCGTTTCCAGCCCAGCCGCGATTAGTCCTTTTTCATTTAATTGCACTGACAGGTCGGCCCCACCTGTCACTGACCACCTTAGGATGACATGTGGGCCCGCTGACCCCACTGACCCGTTGACCGTTGACTGGTCAATGTTGACCAAGTCAACGCTGACGTCATCCAGGCCCGACGATGACGTCAGCAAAGCCGGCCCCACTGATGACATCATGCTGACGTCAGCAGTGATGATGTGGCATGCCCTGGTGCTGCCACGTGTCCCAGCCTGTGCGCTTAAGTCCGGTGTTGCCCCCTGAACTTTCTCGGCCCAACCACTTTCGGCCCGTTTCCAGCCCAGCCGCGATTAGTCCTTTTTCATTTAACTGCGCTGACAGGCTGGCCCCACCTGTCACGTCAGCAAAGCCGGCCCCACTAATGACGTCATGCTGACATCAACAGTGATGACGTGGCACGCCCTGGTGCTGCCACGTGTCCCAGCCTGTGTGTTTTTCTTTTTCGGAAATTATTTATTATTTTCAGAAAATAATTTAAACTTCAAAAATTAATAATAAATCAACCGTAGCTCAGAAAAATATGAAACCAGTTTCTATATTTTTCTAAAATCATGACCTACACGTTAGTGTAGAGTTTGGTGTTCCTTGGGTCTTCTTTCCTCACTGTTTTGGTGTTTCTTTTGCTTAGTTATCGTTATTATTATCCGATTGCTAGGATCCTCGGAAGACTCGGACGACTTCGTCGACCTCGTCTTGGACTACGTGAAGAAGCCTACCCAGGTTCACGCCCGACCAATCTCTGAAATACCTATTAGACATGCTATTAGAATGCTAGCGCTTTATTTTAATTGCATGATAAACCTGCACTGCCTTTGTTATTATCCTGTTATCTTACTATCCTATTATCCACTGAATCTTAAATGCTATGCTATGCATGTGTTGGGATGGTCGAGATTTGATCCTCTTGGCGTGAGTTGTGGGTGGTTTGGGAGGAGTAGTGCAGCTAGACGGTGTAAGCGAGTAATAACAACCAGATCGTTTGATCGGGGTGCTTGGGGACTACACTCGGGTAGTTCCTGCGGAGTACCTGTTGCGGGTACATGGTTCTGGTTACTTTTAAGAGGAGTTGGGCGGCAATACCTATAATGGGTGCCGATTGCGGACCGTTGCGGCGGATCGCTTTGACGCTGATACTCGCTTTACCGACAATTAAGGACCGAGTCGAGACCGTCTTTCAGACGTGGATTACAGTGCTCACCGTCTACCCAGAATGGGGAGGGTTCCAGCAAGGATGTTTTTTGCGGGAACCTGCGGTGGCAGGACGAGCCCGATGTGGTTGTGAGGCTGATGGTGGGTTTTGGGAAGTGTGATCTCTTTGGTGAGGAAAGGTGCTGGTGATGAGATGAACTTGGGTTTATCGCTGCTGCTCGCATAGGAAACCCCCAGCTTATTCCTTAAATAGAGACTAGTACTGATATTCTATTCTTCTTCACTGTAACCAGTTCAACAATTCTTGGAGACTAGTACTGATATTCTATTCTTCTTCACTGTAACCAGTTCAACAATTCTTGGAGACTAGTACTGATATTCTATTCTTCTTCACTGTAACCAGTTCAACGTGCTTCATAAAGCTGGATGGACAAAAAGAAGAGATCGAAGACTATGCACAGGACACAGAAGGATCAAGGGAGCAAGCTTCAGGAGGGCTTCTCCCAGATCCAACGAACCATACTGTATTGGATCTTTTATCGTTGTATGGATGTGATATTCGGCTGAAATGAGTTCTGTACGAGATAGCTGCTATTCCTGGGACTATCTCAAGGGTACAGGGAGTCGGATTCTAGTCGTTGAGAATCCGGTTCGTTTCATACGGCGCCTTCCTCTCCCGCCTCGACACCAAGCTGGGACGCCACCACCCTCGCGTCACGCTCCTGGCGCTGCTCTTCGCCACTACCAGGCTCAACGCCGGCCACGCCGTGCGCCGCGCAGCGCCAATGAGCTCTGCCGCATGGGCCGCCGAGGTGGGCCGACGAGGAGCGGGTGGTCGCAGCCGGGCCAGCACCGCCGCGCGCCCTGCCCTCCCAGCACTGTCGTGCACCCTATCGCCGCTCTGCCCTGCCCTCTTCCTCCACCGCCGCGCACCGCTCCGCCCTGTCGCACGTTGCCGCCGCGAAGCAGAAGAAGGAGGCCATCGCCGCCGCCACGAACTCACGCGGAGCAGAAGAAGGAGGCCACCGCCGCCGTGGCCCACGTCGGAGGCCACCGCCGGCGCCACGACCTCGCAGCGGTCGGCGCTTACGTGGAGACCTGTACTCTTGTTCGCCACCGCCTCTGCCCGCCGTGTATGGCCTGGCGTTCATCGCATCGCATCGCCATTCCAACTTCTCCTGGCCATCTCTTCGGCTTGGCACTACTTCAACACCACCACTAGGTGCTAGAACACATCCCAAACCACTCCTTATCCTGCCACTTCACTTCCTCCACGTTTCCCCTCGATTGCCGCAGATGACCGTCGGCGGCGACGTCGTTCCCTCACCTCTAGCGGTGATAGTAGGGCGGCACGGGCTCTCCGAGCTTCACCAACACCGGCCGGAGCTAGCTGAGGCGACAGCTCGGATGGAAAGGTTGGGGATGCACGGGCTGTCGTGGAGTTCAAGCTGCGGCCATGGCCGGCGGCGGTGAGCTACGGCCGGCGCGGTGATTGTTCGTGGAGGGCTTGGAGAGATGGCGGAGGTGTAGGGCGAGGTGGTGGAGTTAGGGATGAAAACGGATCGAATAGAGACGGATACCGCCGGATACGAATACAGATACTTTTTTTTTCTCTCGGATTCGGATCGGATACGGATAGTGCCAACTTATGATAGATAATATAGGAATGGATATCAACATTATAAATATCCAACTTTTGATATTCGGATTCGGATCGGTAGCGGATACTAACCATCCGGATTCAGATTCGGACAGATAAAACCCCCTCCAATCGAACACGAAATCGAATACGAACGGATAATATCCATACCATTTTCATCCTTAGGTGGAGCTATGGGTGGAGCGGCGGACACTCGGATGGAGCGAGACGGCGACTCCGGCGGCGGCAGCGGCGGAGGCGACAACCATCCTGCCCACGTGCTGCCGCGAGCCCCTACGTGCTGTTCGACGCGCACGCCGCCGAGCTCCCACGCAAGCATGGTGGGGTGGAGCTCCCACGCGGCCATGGCGAGGCGGAGTTCGCTGCTGCGCGAAAGAGGCGGCGGCCTGGCCGCCGGGGATGGGGAACGGATGAGGTGGGTGAGGACTGCAGCGGGAGACGCCATGCTGGCCGCGCCATGTCGGATCTTTAGCCTCAAACGAACCGTTACGGACTTGCAATGAATCACTTAAATAGTTAATGGACCAAAAAAATGTTGTTTGAGTTCGTGGATCTATTTGACACTTCGCTACAAGTTTTTTTGAAACAAATAAGCAGGCTTTATTAATTCAAGATTGTTACATCATTTGCTAAAGAGTGAACAATAAAATTAGGGGGATCATCGTCCCAGACACAATTAATTTTGGTAACCAAAGCCTGTCTAGCTAACTCATTGCAACCTGGTTTGCATCCCTACCTAGGTGCTCGATGGAAATCTCCTGGAAGCCAATCCAAGCAGTGGTGCATTCATCATATATAGTTGTTGCCGAGTTCGCTGTAAAGCCTCCATCTCTCATAATTTCAACAACCTCCATACAATCCGACTGAACGATCAAACGATTAACACCAACGTGTTGAGCTAACGGTGCATTTTATTCTTTTCTTTTTGAGAGAGGCCGCTTCCATAGTTGTTCAAATTATATGGTGCTATCTTTTTTCATAAATAATATAATTTTGTATATATGAACGTTCGTCGCACAAATAATATAATTCTAGGTATGTGAGCTATTGTTTCTGTATGGATCGGCAGCAACTGCCCCGGCCAAATTATCCGTTACCATCCTGGGCGAAAACTTAAGGTCTTCACCAAAGGCGCACATGCTCTAGAATGACTCGATGACACGAACGAAGCAACAAGAGGATATGCCTCACATGACTTACTCCGCGGACAGAGACTTGAATTTAATCCCATAAAACCCAAATGATCCCACAATGCTCCCAGTATGCCTGATGAACACTCCATCACGTGTTTCAAGCACCTCCAATTTCAACATTAAGCTCCGCTGTTATTCTGTTTCAGCCCACAAAATGCTACAAGCTGTACCAGCACCAGGGTACAATTTACAGTCTACAGGATGGTAGTAAAAGCACAAGCCTAAAAATGGCATTTGCATCTGGTATGGAGATGCTGAGAAAGTGGGAACTCATCCAGCATCAACTGAGGTCGCCCAGGAGTTACTCCGACGAAGGAATGAGGAACTTGAGGAAAGGTTCAGCCTTGGGAGCGATGGATCTCACGTCCTCAAATGTTGCCATTTCAAAGTCCTCATACTGGAAGCCAGGAGCACAGGTGCAGCCAACCAGGGAGTAGTGCTGCTCAGGATCCCTCTTCCGAGACTTTACAAGAACACTGCCATCAGACGCGAATGACTCAACATCCAGAGTAGGGAAGGAACCAAACCACACGTTTGGTGGCACGGTATACTGGGGGCGCTGGCCAGCTTCGAGGTGTGGGCCGATGACAGTGAGGTCAATGTGGCCATCATCATGTAGCTCAAAGACCTAAAACAAACACAAAGTAGACGCATTAGATAGGGCATGGACACTAGGTGCTTTACTCATGGAATATCATGAACACGCATTAGATAGGGCATGGACACTAGGTGCTTTAGTCCTGGAATAGCAAGAAAGACAAGCTCAATGATGTAAGAAAATATATGGTGCTAACCGTGAGAGGCTCTCCCTTGTAGAAGTGCCAGGTTTCAGCACAGGGAATGCGGTGGAGACGCGAAACACTCCCTGCAGGAAGCAAGAAGTAGATTGCAGTACTCACAGCACGGCCAACCTTATCTGCAGTATATGATAGGAGATATTAGAAACACGTAAATCCAGAGCAGCTTGATTTCATATTCACATGCCATCCAGTAGATATGCATATGGGAGTGGTATGTTGAAGCATTATTCAATCCCTCTAGCTTGAGAAGATCCAACTGCCCACCCTTAGCTAACAGTTAGTTACTGATAGTAGAACAAAAATATGACAAGTTACTCAGAGAAGTTTCCGCAGCTATGCACCCACATTCATACATGAATGTACACTAAAGTTGAATTTTGAAAGTAGCAGGTAAGTTCTTCAAACTTAGCAGATCATACTTGAGCAACATTGCATGCATAACTGCATTAAGAAAAACACTACAAAGAAATGACCTAAAATGGATGGTGCTCATAAGCTACATGATTTTTTTAAGGAATCAGAACACAAATTTGAACCCAATCCATAGGATTTTTGGACCCAATTCACAGGATTTGGATCCTGATCTGCCCTTTTCTAACCAGCCCTTGCAGGCTTGTGATTGGTAACAGGTCACTTGAGCAACTGGCAATTCTAAAAGACTTGGCAGACCAATTTGTCTGGTACCAACATCAGGCGTTACTGCTTGTTCTTTTGCAGTCATTGCAGGACCTAGAAGAAAAGGAGGAAGCATAATGCTACAATCCTGGAACAGGAAATAACACCCCGATACCTCGTCGCAGTGTACATAACTTCAAGTCATGTGTATGCAATAAAAGAGCACCATCCCTGCTTAGCAGAACCAAGATAACCCCAACCAAGCAAATTTATCATTCCATTCCCTAACATTCCTGATTTGCTCACTTCATGAATTATGATGCATACAGCATAATAGCATATGCATTCACTTTTCTGTCACAAAGAAAAGTATTACACACTGCCCGACATATCTACCTGAAAAATTCCTAGTTTGTAGTCTTGCAGAACACACCCTACTGAACCTCACAAATTAGTCAAACAGCAGCAATCAAAGACTACCCCGCCAATATCTAGCTAAGGTCTGAAGCACATGCCCGAGCCGAAGACACAATATATCCAATCTCAACCCGGGTCTGATCGCATACTACGCCGTGCAATAATCAGCCCCCACGCCGCGAGAAATTAAAACGAACGCTAATTCTGCGCGGCAATCAGACGCTACGGGCGGAGGAATCGCGCATGTATGTACGTACACTGAGGCGGGAGCTGGGAGGTGGCGAGCGTGACGGAGCCGTCAAGGGTCAAGAGTAGTTCGCGCCCACTGGAAAAACGAGCAACGCACGCGAGCACCTTCAGAATAGTCCATGGAACTCGAGAGAATTGTCCACGGTCCAAGAATTGAAAACGACGACACGGATTAAGACCTGATAATGGTTTAGCGACAACCAAATTCTTAATGCAGCAGGGCAAGTACAAAAGGACATGGAGTGATGTATAAGATGCGTCCCAAATATTAGCTGATTAAAGCTAGGGGCCATGCTAGCAACGCGAGCCGGATGATGATTAGTCAATACACGGCAGCTGGCTCCGATGAACAAAAGATAAAGCGGCTAGAAAGGGTGGTGAGCAGCGAGAGCAGAGAAACTGATCATCTTGTTGCAAAAGGTTCGTGACAAGTTGAGCTGGAAAACGAGCAGCTTAGATGCATATGCATGAACGCGTGCGTATAAGAGAAAAGTCTTTCAGCATGCAAAGGTAACTGCGAGTTGTTCACCTAAATATTCACGGAATTCCACAAGTTTTTTTTCCCGTCCCGTGCGTGTAACGGGTAGGAACTACCGGCTACCAAAGAGCAATAAAAAATCCCTATTCGAGCACTGTTCTAGAACCTGACCTTTTCACAGTGATGTGTGGGCCCCACCGGTGCCATGGCCCACACGTCAGTGACCCTGAGTCCCTCTGCAGTACTGCAGAGGATTTGCTTCCGTATTGACGTGCATGATAGAGACGTGTGAGGCGTTGACAGCTACGTGATGAAAGTTAGAGTAAAGTGGGAATTAATAGCCTCGAAATTAAAAGAACTATATAGTCACATATTTTATAAGTTATTGGGCTTAAGGCCCTGTTTGGTTCAAGGTGACTTATTTTAGGTGACTTGTCGGACTTAAAGTGACTAAATGTAATTAAAGTGACTGAACAAAGACCATACTATCCTTGCAGCCTTGGTTGGGTGCGGACCCGGTGGGGCATTTAATGAGGGTAGTGGGGGAAAAGTCAGTAGAAGTCCCAAGAAGTCACCAAAATGGGACTTATGGACTTATGGGGTAGGGACTAGAGTTTAGTCCCTTTTAGTCACCCTGTTTGGTATTTTTGGGACTAAAAGAGACTAAAGTTTAGGTGACTAAAAAAGTCAGGATAACCAAACAGGGCCTAAATATATATACGCAAATCTAGCATGAACTTTATACTAAAGTGTTAATGTAGTGGCTGCCATCTATACGATTTCAGAGACAGAGCTAGTTTAGGTTGTGCTTTTATGTATGTACAGTTGATTATTGGCTATTTATGATATAAATTGCACAAAAGCATAAATGATTTAGCCAGCAGAATTTATTAACAAGTCTGAGTATAAGAGTTCACTTAATCACATCGACACATCCAACCAAATTTGTCCTTGTATTTGAATGTTGCGTGGCACCAAAAGCAAAGCTCTGTTGGGTGTTTGCTCAACGTTATTGCGTAATGATCAAGACATTTCAAGATTTGCCAACCCCTTGTCTCAGCCAGCGGACCACCATTCTCTTATGTCTCACTATGATTTGGTCAAAGTATCAGTGTTTTAAAGGCGGTAAGAGCACCTCCAACAGCTTCTCTAAAATATTAGCTAAATATAGAGGTTTTCTTCCTTTGTATAATATAGAAAAGCATTTTTTCTTAGATGGAAACCAACAGACTATCTAAACTAGACTCTTTATTTAGTGGACCCCACCTGTCATACTTATCCTCTTCCTTCTCCCCACCGCGAGCTCATCCACTCATCCTCCCCCTCGCGAGCTCGCCCTACGACTACGAGTCCACCGACGACGACGGCACCGCCGGTGCGCTCTCGGCGGAGCAGCTCGAGGCCGTGCGGTGGCGGAGCAGCGGGAGCTCGAGGCCGTGCGGCGGCGGAGCAGCGGGAAGCTCGACGCCGGCGCTGAGTTCCTCCTCGGCGCCGCCCCCCGCCGAGCGTCCTCACCGACGCGCCTCCC
>OAMR01000231.1:1214326-1233128 GCA_900205405.1 Echinochloa crus-galli | reverse complement strand
GACAGCCGCCGGACATGGCCGCGCGCTCGCCGCCAGTCCACCGCCGCCGCGCGCAGGGGAGGCCGCGGTGGCCGCCAGTCCACCGCCACGGGCCTGGGCTCTTCGTCCCCGCGCGGAACCGGAGCTCGCCCTGCAGGCGGTGAGGTAGAAGATGAGGACACGGGGGAGCGGATAGGCACCGCGGGAGGGCGCGAGGGAGGGGGTCCGGCATGGTGGGAGCGCGAGAAAGGAGATAGCGACGGAGATTGGTTCGGAAAAAATGCCGACCGGACAGGGCTGGATGCCGAGCAGGTTAGCGACGAGAGCGAAATGGCGACTCTGTTGGAAACGAAAAAAACTCGATGTTTTCTTTTTTTTACCGATACAAAACAATTTAGCGACTCTGTTGGAGTTGCTCTAAGGCGTCCCAAGAATTCTGGGAACACATTACCGCCTAGGCGATGCCTAGGCGACAAGGCGCCACTGTTTTTCAAGACGTGCTAGGTGCGCCTGGACGTCTAGGCGACGCCTTTAAAACACTGCAAAGTATGCTTCATAAAGCTTTGATTAATAATCTTGGGTCGTTTCTAGAAAAAAAAGTTTTACGTGCCTATGATTTTTCTCACATGGTTTTATGTTAATCGATAATTGTGTTTCTCTAAGTTTTAAAATAAAAAAATATAATGCTACCCGCAAAAAATAAAATAAAAAAATAAAAAATGCATATTAGTAAATCGAGTAGGCACAGTGATCTTTATTTTTTTTTCCGAAGCAACATGTACTTCAAATATTTTTTAACAGCATTGATTCAAGTACTGCTATTACGCAAGGACGTAAAGACAACACGGATATCGTACGCATGGACGCCGGGCTGAACCCGTCGATGACCGGAGGCGTTGAGACCTGACGCCGGCGAGTCTGAATCATTCGGTGGACATACACATACGGCAAGAATCCACACCCGGCCATGAAAAGCCAAGCAAAAACCCAGCCATTTTTTTCTCTCATTCACACGGGCCTTGTTGCAGATTAGTTCGGCAGAAACAATAATTGGGCAGAGCGAGCAGAGCAACACGGCAACGGGCACCACATGATTGTTAGCTCTGGAATGGTGAGCATCACGTTCTTCCCTGATTAATACAAGTATTATTTTCGGAGAATATCCCCCATTATCGGCGGAATTATTCGGTGGTTAAGCTTGATTGTGCTTATGCATAGTCGATACTCGACAATAACGAGATGAAAAGACGAATAAAAAAATTGAGCACGAATGGCTCACCTGATGCCCACCTTATACTCACTCCGTTCTGAAAAAACTGATGTTTAGGATAAGATTTAGGTCAAACATTGAGAATATAAATCATCAATAACTTTTAAATTATTGAGTTTACAAATATAGAAACTATATGAATAGATTTGTCTTGAAAAATACTTTCATAAAAGTATACATATATCACTCTTTGATAAATATTTTTATAATAACAAGAGGTCAAAGTTGTGTTTTGGAGACCGTGTCGCTGTCCTAAACGTCAGTTTTTCCAAAACGAAGGGAGCGTCTTACTGAGAACGGAGCCCGAAACAGTATCAGGGTAAGAACTCAACAGTAGCACGAATGCAACCAAAATTTTGCTTCACTGAAACATCAAAATGTGCATGCTATAGATGTAGCTCTATTTCGTGGGGAAGATGCACGAAAGTTGAAGTAAGATTGATGGTCAACTATTTGTAATGCTAGGAGGTTACCACATCAAAATTATTGCCTATTCAGTGGCTTCCATATGCAGAATTTGTTTACAAACAGCCGAAAGATAAAAACAGTAAAATATTAGGTATTCTGAAATATGTCTGCAGATCAAGAATCATACTGACTGTCCTAGTGTCCTGTGAACTGAGAAAAGTTCACTATGCATTAGTTTTACTACATGTAAATATTTCTAAGAGTGCACATAACGTTCTTTTCTTTTTTCTGAAGAAAAAAAAACACAATGCTCTCCACGAAAGGGGAAAAGAGAGAAGAAATGATGCAGGTATATACCGACATGACTTCCAGATAGAAACCTGAATCCTAGTAATATAGCAGCTGCAACTGAAAGGACTGGCCAGATAGGCGATGAGATTATAGCATTGTCTCAATTTGCTAGAAAAAATTCGATATGCATAGGAAAGATGCCAGAGGATACCTGTAACCTATAGATATGGCGAGCAATTTGTATTGAGATACACGATGGCAAACCTTTTGGCTTACATTAGAATATTCTCTTCAAAATAATTACATCAAGAACATTATAGATAAAAAAACAGATTCTACTACATATGTTCCCTGTAGGCTTATACACATTTAGCACATAACACTTGCTGTTTGATTGAATGCTATGTATATGTATGTCAATTCTCACTACATCATAGGCAATGCTGGATCATGTTATGCCATAACACATACAGCACCACTGCAGACATACTATTTTCAGTTATATTCATTGATACATCAATGTTGCGCATTTGTCAAGAGAAAATGGGTAAGCATAAATAAAGATTGGGTTACTGCCACTTTTCAGAATTGCCTAGTCACACTCACATATTTGTAGTAGGAAAGAAACTGTGTGAAAGAGTTCCTAATTTCATACCTGGTAACAACACAAAACAAGGAAGATAATAGGAATGCTAACTGAACTAGTAAAAATAGACCTTAAAAAGAGAGCACCCCAAAATGACAGAATATAGCATGCATTTCTAAATATCGATTGTATGCTACAGTAGTTACAAAGTGCTAATCTTATGGGGGTATCAACAATGTTAATTTAGTATTGGTTTTCGTACTTGAAAAGAATTGTGCTATAGAGAAGACTCGAAGTTTCATTTCGAAATTGTAACAGCATGATATTATCATATTACAAAATCATGTGGTACATGAGAGTCATGTAGATCTTTTTACATCTAATCCACAAAGCATAGACCCTTCCAATAATTGTTAACAATGAAAAGGGCAACAAAAGCTGATGCAAAGACAGGGCAGAAATGCTATGAGTTCCAACTATCCAACATTACCGAAAGAATTTCCTATATGAACATGCTACTTGCAAAATTTATATTATAATAGTGTAACAAATGAACAAGTTCTCTTACAGAATGGGAAACATGGGGGCGGCTGACGGCTTCACCAAGATCCCAAATGTATTCATGTTTTGCCATTTCTGATTGAAGATCACCAACTTTGTATCTCAAGCATCAGAACAGTGAGAATAGAGCCCCAAATGCTAGCACCAGCTTCCCTGTGAAGAATCAAAGAATAAATAGGAACAGCAGTCCAGTTGAATGCCTTTGGTACAAGTCCTTCATCCATGTGATCTCCTCCTGTTATGTGGGGACGGAGGAACACCCTCAAAGAAATCACCCACGGCTATCTCAAGGTCCTCAACAGAGTACTTGATGTACAGTTCTGGATGCCTCCCATTCTCTATATGATGTCGAAACCTGCCAAGGAACGACCGGTATGCTGGCAGCAGCTTCTCTGCAATTGAGATCCTTAGCTCCTCCCTCAGCTGGTTGTCTGGCACACACCATCCAGACTGCACCCTATGTGCATCCTCAAATGCAGCATTGAAGGACTTGAACCGCTCCCGCAGCGCCGATTTGGATATTCCTGACGAAAATCCACCACTTACATGGAGCCCCTCATCACGCAAACAATTCAAGATCTTCAACCACGATGTCCGCTGGTAGTTTGTGGCTGCGATCGTGAACTTGCCGGTAAGGCGTTTCAAGTAATCATCACCAATCATGCCCCAAAGGTCTGGTGAATCTTTCACCTTGTGCACAATGTAGTGCACATTGTTCATCATGAACAAATGCGAGAGGGCTGGATCCTTGTAGAGCGCCGCCTTACCCTCCAGATTGTGTTCAAGAACAACAATGATCCAGACAATGTGGGAGGCAAGTGGCAACTGGTTCTCAAGCTCCGGGAGCTCGAGGTCCGCCAAGGACGGCACGAGGTCATTGCCCTCAGCAGCAAGACGCGCGCTAGCTGACGGACGCGATATGATCAGCTCGGAGAGCGTGACCTTGTAGTCGCAAATGAGGCTGCTATAGTTCATCACATACCGAGTCAGCGGGTGGATGGTGCCGCCTGGCACCGCGGTCTTGGGCGGATCGCGGAGCACGGCGTTCTCGAACTCCGAGAGTATCCCTCGCACGGCGTCGGCGAGCCGCGACCGGATCTCGACGGCCTGCACGTATATGGACTCCGCCGCCTTGGAGGCGGCGAAGATGTCGGAGACGTCGGGGAGGAGGTCGGAGAGCGCGTCGTGGAGGTCTATGATCTTGAAGAGCTTCTCAGGGGAGCGGCGGCCGATGCTGATGGCCTCGACGAAGCCGAAGAGCTGCAGCGCGGCGCCCTTGACGGCCTCGGCGAAGGGGGTGTCGTGGGTGGCGGGCGCGGCGGCGGCGGAGATGGTGGCGCCGGAGATGGGGAGGTCGTGGAAGATGTGGAAGCAGAGGCGGCGCTCGCTGGCGAAGACGCCGCGGACGGCGGCGCGGGCGGCGCGGATCCAGCGGCGGATCTTCGCCTCGAGGGCGTCCCACTCGAGCCGCTGGACGTCGCCGATGCTGAGCTTCTCGACGCCGAGGCGACGGAGGGCGGAGTCGACGGCCGGCTTGCGGACGGAGGCGTACACCTGGACGCACTCGCGTCCGTACCCCGCCTCGGCCATGCGGGAGGCGATGGCGTGGAGGTCGGAGACGGCGTCCGCGGGGAACAGGTCGTCTTCATCCCCCGCCGTCGCCTCGGTTGCGTCGGAGTTCCTCCGGTCGCCGGACATGGAGATGGAGCTGAGGCCGGCGAGCGCCTCGATCTCGAGATCGAGCGCGCGCGCCGCGAGCAAGTGGCAGAACTCGTCCTCGAACCGCGCCATCGCGACCTGCACGGCGGTGCCTCGAGCCGCGCCACCCTGTCTCTTCCTCGCCGGCGAGGGAGAGGGCGGCGGCCGGCGGCGCGAGCTGGCGCAGGCGTGACCGACGGCGATGGGGGAGGCCCAACGCAGCGGGAGCGATACGGGGGAAGAGGACCAGCTGAAGAGAGAGAGTGAGCGTGGACAGGGGCCAGCGAGGGAGGGGCGGCGCGACCGACGACCGGCGAGGGATATGGGCGGCGCGCGACGCGGCATGAGGGAGGTGAGCGTGAATGATTTTCCTGCGGGGGAGGGCCGACTGGAGAGGATAAGGTCCTAGGGGCACAAACGTCATTTTATGTTTGCGTTTTATTCTTCCACAGGTTGAAAATAGAGTCCCAACAGATAAATTTTTAACATAGTGCCATTTTCAAATAACGGTGGTATATTTCAGTGGTATTTTACGGGGACAACAACTGTTAATGGTATTTTTCGGAACTCGTGATCTTTCAGTGCTACCAAACCAATTTTCTCATTTTCTTAAATTGAAAGATATGAAAGTGAATCTATTAATACCAATAAATGTAATTTATAAAATATTATAATACGCAAAAGTAAAATGGTTTGGTTTAACATAAATGATAGGAGGAACAGGAAATAATAAATAAATTGTAATGTTTGGTTCACGCTCAGGTAACGTAAACGAAAATGGAATCAGATCACAGGGGCCCCCCCCGACTCAAATCCACCCCGGTTTTGGTCCGCGTCACCACGCCTACGTGTCAAAGGGCGCCCAACCAGCTACCCTCTCCTCTCTCTTTCCCTCACAGACAGGTAGGCCACACCACTCCTCTCACCTCTGCTGCCGTGGCCTCGTCGTCCTTTCTCCCTCGCCGAGCAGAGTAGAGCAGAGGTGCGAGGAGGCCGGCAGCCGAGCCTCATGCTCGCTAGAACAGGAGCTCCACGCCGGACGCGAGGAGCTGCCGCCGCGAGGAGCTACTGACCCGCCCGCCACGCCGAGCCTCCGTCGCTGCCTTCCCCTAGTCCTAGTCCGCCGCCGCCGGATGAGGACAGAGGTCGAGGTCGCCGGATCTGGCTGCCGCCCGCCATGGCCGCCACAAGGTCGGCCTTGAGAGGCGCACCACCAAGCCCCGCCGCCGCACAAAGCCTCGGTGGCACACCACCTAGCCCCGCCTCTCCTCCAAGCCCCGCCGCACCGCGAGCGCAAGGAGCACGACGGACCTTCTTCCTCCTCGCGCAGAACGCGCACCAGCCGCGACGTGGCACGACGGCGGCACAGCTGCACCGGCCACTCCCGGCCATCCCCTCGACTTGCTGCTGGCCCTCGAGCTCCGCCTCGTGTCAGAACACAAGGCCGACACTCTCTTCCCCTTCCTCTCACCCTCCTTCACACTTTCCCCCATGAATGGCGGCTCGGCCTGCGTTCATGGCGGACCGGCGGCTCGGCGTGCGAGGGTGAGGGCGAAGCGGCGGCTATGGAGGCTCAAGGACGAGCGCGCGAGCATCCACGCATCATGGCGAGTCTAGCAGTGTAGCGGAATTAGGGGGAAAAGGCGTGAGTGGGGCTGCCGGCGGTGAGGTTTCGCGGCGGCGATCATGGCGACTCGGTGGGTGACAATGGCGGTCGGGAGGAGCTCCAATAGGCGTGGGATTCCACTAAGGAGGTAGAGGAGCTCGAGGGAAGGCAATCCTCGTCAGGGCCAGCACCACGCCGTCGCCTGCTCTACGGCTTGGATCAGCTCGAGCTCCCGGACGCCGGCATCAAGGTCGCAAGATCCACCGGCGCCGCCCGTCGTCGATGGAGAGAGGGAGAGAGGTCTGTTTGTGTGAGAGAGAGGGAGAGAGAGGTGGCCGAGTCGGGATGCCCTTCGCCGGCGGTACTGAAAGCGCAGCGGCGCTCCTGCCGAGATGCCCTGTAAATCCGCAATCAGCAGCATCTGCTGCCGAGAACTCGCGCGCGATCTCACGCTGCTGGCCACGAAATAATTTTCCCTGAATCATGGTAGCCCTCGATCCGAGTACGTACGCCAGGCTACTGGTGATGGGCACGGCGGCTGACCACGTCGAGCGCTCGCTATTGACTCGCCCCGCCTCTACGTCACCCCGGCCGGTCGTCGGTCGACCTTATCGACGGCGGCAGCCAAGTGCCCAAGTCGCCACGCTAGTTGACGGCCCTCTGGAGCAACGCTAGTTGCAGGCAGCGCAGCGGCTGGGGGTCGCCCGCCCCGCGCGCAACGGCTTGTGTCCCCCTCCCCGATGAGTCCGCCCAGCCCAGGAGAAGAACCGGGACGGAGGGGGTCCACCCGGCAGGATCGTCGCGTCGCGTGCCGACCGCGCGCGTTCCGGCGCCACCCAGCCAGGCCAGGCCCCGCCACCGAGGTCTGGTGCCGCCCGCCCGCGCGCCCCGCTCCCCGGCTGTTTGCCTTGCCTCTCGGACGCGCAAGCGCAACCCAGCCGGTCGTGTCGTGTGGCGCGGCACGCCGGCACCCTTGGTAGCAAATCAAAGGCACCGTCCGTCGTGTCAAAAAAAAAAAAGAAGGCACCGTCCGTGGACCGTGTCACACCGCCGGGCGCGGGCGCGGGCGGCGGCGGGCGACGGGCGAGGCGAGGCGAGGCGAGGCGAGGCGAGGCGAGGCGAGGCGAGGCGAGGCGAGGCGAGGCGAGGCGAGGCGAGGCGAGGCGAGGCGAGGCGAGGCGAGGCGAGGCGAGGCGAGGCGAGGCGAGGCGAGGCGAGGCGAGGCGAGGCGAGGCGAGGCGAGGCGAGGCGAGGCGAGGCGATAGAAGTGGTGGCGAGGCGAGGCGAGGCGAGGCGAGGCGAGCTGGCTCCGCTCTGTGCTGCTTGCTGCTGGCTGCTGCCGGTCTCTCTCGCGGCGCGAGCGAGACAGGCAAGCCTGCGCTTTGTCTTTGCGTCCTTGCTTGCGTTTGAACGAACTTTTTGTTTGGACTCGCGAGGACTAGGGAGCGAGAGCCACAAGCTTTTGTTTTCCCTTTTATTTTGTTTTTCGTTTCCTTTTGTTTTTATTGAAGTATAAAAAAGGCCCATAAGCTTTGTTACTAGGATGAAAATGATAATGATCCCCGTGTGATGATGTATGTATAGTCATAACTGTGGCCTGTGGGTAGAGTTAGGCATCCACCTCACTACCTCAGTGGCAAGCTAAGACAAGAAAAGCAAACCATTACTTTTGTTTTGCCCAACTACATTCTTGATGCCGCCTAGGCCTCCTTGATCCTAATGTGTGCAGTCCATCTAGCAACTCTATATTTGATTTTGTGATCACCACTCTGCCAACAAAAAAAGACATAAATTCCCGCTGCTTATCATTTTCCTCTCCATTCCCCTTTAAGTTCTCTTAAGTGAAATCTTCTATTCCCTCTTTCTTATTTTAGCAGCATTTCGTTTGATATACAATAGGGTAAAGTCCGGTTTGCAACCTTCATCTTCAACTGTCATCCGAGTTTCAACCTTCATCTACGAAACCAGACATCCTCGGCCACTCAACTTTCCATACCGGACAAATTACCCCCCGACTCAAATCCACCCCGGTTTTGATCCACGTCACCATGCCTACGTGTCAAAAGGTGCCCAGTCAGCACGTCGAACATAAAAAGGTGGGCCCACCTCTCACTCCCTCTCTCGTTTCATTCCCCATCGGCACTCCACCGGCGACGAAGAGGGCGAGGCCCTCTCCTGCTCCGCAACTTCACGCCGCCGACGCGGAGGACCGGCTCAGCGCGCTGGACGACCCCGCCCTCCACGCCATCCTCGCCCGCGTGCCGCTCCGCGACGCCGCGGCCACGACCGCGCTCTCCCGCCGCTGGCCCCGGGTCTTCGCCACGCTCCCGCGCCTGATCCTCCACCCCGCCACCTTAGCTTCAACCGCCGCGACTTCCCCGACGAGGGCAACGACGACTACTGCGAGGACCCCTGGCGCTGGATGGGCGCCCTACGCCGCGTGATCGACGGCCGCGCCGCGCCGGTCGCCGCCTTCGTTATCGATTTCAAGTATATGGGCCTGTACGACGACTGGTTCCTCGGCGTCTTCCGCGAGCTCTGTGGGAGCGGCGGCCTCCTGGAGCTCAACATCACCAACACCAAGTACACCGAGTGCTACGACCTGCCCTCCTCTCTGTACACCTGCAAGACGCTCACCACGCTGGATCTCTTCAACTGGCGGCTCCGGGTGCCCGGCAGGATCACCGGCCTGCGTGCTCTACGGTTGCTCCGGCTTCGCGTGGTGACCGCGACGGACGATGAACTTCGTCGCTTCATCTCGCGGTGCAGCTCCATGGAGCATCTGGAGATCTTTAACATCCACAAGGCACGGAACATCGTCATATGGTAAGGCTGAGCTTCTCGTACACCTACCCTGAGTACTCTTGGAGGCTCCAGGATCTGTCTCTTATACACATCTGGAGTCTTTGTCTTTGCCAATAGGCGTGGGATTCCACTGAGGAGGTAGAGGAGCTCGAGGGAAGGCGATCCTCGTCAGGGCCAGCATCACCCCGTCGCCTGCTCTGCGGATTTGATCCGCTCGAGCTCCCGGACACCGGCATCAAGGTCGCAAGATCCACCGACGCCGCCCGCCGTTGATGGAGAGAGAGGGAGAGAGGTCTGTTTGAGAGAGAGAGAGAGGGAGAGAGGTCTGTTTGAGAGAGAGAGGGAGGGAGAGAGAGAGGTGGCCGAGCCGGGATGCCCTTTGCCGGCGGCACTGGAAGCGTAGCGGCGCCCCCGCCGAGATGCCCTTCGCTGGCGGCACGGGAGCATGACCGAGCGGCGAGCGGAGAGCCGGAGGTGGGGCCCACGACCGGCTTTTTGTGGGCCCGCGCTGCTGACTCGGCAAGTTGTGCCACGTCGGACTGCTGATGTGGATGAAAACCAGGGTGGATTTGGCTGAGGGGGGTAATCTTTCCGGTTTCGTTAGTTGAGTGGCCGAGGATGTCTGGTTTCGTAGATGAAGGTTGAAAATCGGACGACAGTTGAAGATAAGGTTGTAAACCGGACTTTACCCTATACAATAATACAAGTAAATAATATAGAGTAAAATGTACCACCATTTTACTAGCTCTGTACTCTACACTACCAAATACCGCCATTATAAAAACCGACTAGGACGCACCAGATACCGCCTGCACACACACACATCACCATGCCTTTGGATCATTGGATGATAGGGGGCGGCAGACATGTTCCATGGATCTCACACGTCACTCCGATTTGCCAACCATGGATTGGAGCCGCTGCGCCGGGTGCGATGAACCGACGGGGTTGGGTTGGGTTGGGTTGGGTTTCGCCGCCCAAGTCAGGCCAGCGGCATAGTTTATTGGGCGCGAGACAGTGAGATCGGCGTCTGCCGGTGATGTCCTCGCTGTACTCGTGCACGGCCTGCTGCTGACGGCGACGGAATCCTCCTCCTCTGCTCCTCGAGCACTGGTCCTCTCCCTGCTCGTGCACAGAACCTACGCATGGATATGATGGGGATCATCAGCTGTTAACTGCCGATTTACAGCGGTGATTATCCGGCCGTCAAGTGTTTACTGATTGGTCTTATCTTGGAGATTGTTTAGTTTATCTGCATCGCCATGTGATGAGCCTGTGAGGTGACAACTCATCGAGGTTCAGAGTAAAGCCGGATTCCATCAGAGAGGGCCATTTTCCAAAGCCTTTTTCAGATTCGTGTCTTCGTGGGGGCCGGTAAAAACTCGCCCCTCAATTATCGGCCGGTGAAATGGGTGTGCCGTGGCGTTCTGTCGTTGGTTGATAGGGTTTACGCCGAAAGGCGAAAGGCAAAGATGGTTGTTAGCCGGTCATGCGGCTCCTCTTTCAGCCCCCACTTATTTTCAGCTGTGGATCTTGCTCTCTTTATTTTGAGAAGAGAAAAGAAAGAGTGGATCTTGGTCTTTTAACTCGATGCATCTGTACTGCATGAACATGGGAATGTGAGAGTTCAGAGATCATCAGGGACGGGCGAGCGAGGTCCTACCAAGATCATGGGCCACTACTGTACGGCTGTGCTCTGTAAAGGAACTGCCCACTGAATGCAAATCTGATCCCTTCTCTGGGCCTTAATCCGTATGCCTTTGGAGCGAGTTATGACTATGATAGGTACAGTGCATGCTACTGTTCCTCTCAAAAAAGAAATCTCAAGAATTTGGAAAGGGATGCTTTCGGCGAGCTCAGCGTCGTTCTTGTTCTGAATCTTTCCACTAGCCATTGCTCCCGAACCAGCCATCAACCTGTGTCCAATCCACGATCCAGCACTTGGCGTTGTCCCGCCGCCGGTCTAATCTAACGCTTAGCGCTTTTTAAAACACTGGTGCTAGCAACAGGCATGCGTGCTTAAGGTGACAACTGACAAGGAAACTATAGCACGACCTCTCTGATCTGAACATTTTGTTTTATATCCCTTCTTCTTCCGGCCCCTAATCAGTGATTCTCAAGCATCCACGTCCGGTAACAATGACAACCTGTGGTCTCCTAAACTCCTAATCAATGCAACGGCCTCCATAGAAAACGCCTGCAGGGATTATTCGTTGCTCAAACATGTCCAGGACACGACGCCAACGCCTGCCTTTTCCTCGTTTGACAAGAGGCATCTCGCCAACACCATCTTGTCTTTGAGTGGCGTGAATGAACAAACGCAGGGAGCAGGAGCAGGTAGCTAGAGTAGTGTAGCAACATGCTAATGCTCCATGCTGTATGTAGCCTGTAGGGCCAGGCATTTTGTTTTAGGTGGTGTTTAGATGTTGAATTTGGAGGTGGGGAATTGGGGGTTTGGGCTCACTTCGTAATCATTGTGTCACTTTAGCATTTCGTTTGTATGTGTGAAAAATTGTCTAAAAATTGATTAATTAGGCTCAAAATGTTCGTCTCGCAGAGTACAACAAAACTGTGTAATTAGTTTTTGATTTCATCTACATTTAATACTTCATGCATGTTATGACATTTTGATGTGATGGGGAATCTTCTTTTTGCATAATAAATTTGGGAGTTGCTTTTTCATCTAAACAGGGCCTTAGTTTTCCTCTCTTTTTTTTAGAGCACAGCACACACACCATTTCATTCTTTTCAGGGCAGTGGCACAGCGGTTCACCAATCATTCAGCTGACAGCTCCTGCCGTCTAGAAAGTGTTTGATTTTTCAGCGTATGACTTAAGCACGCAGCATACGTTACCCTAGCATTTGTGTCCTTATTTTCCTAGCTAGTGTTTATATGTTCGTATGGTGGCTATCATATCAGGGACATGAGATATGTGTGATCGTTCGGAGCGACCATTTAAGTGAACAGAATTTATGTTTGTGGACGATCCTTCTCATTAGGAGCTGTATGGATCCTAAAAAACTTCTTCTTGAGTACAGAATGCTATTGATCAGAGAAATGTTCAGAATGGAGTGGGAAGTATGAGAAAGCCAAAATCAATAAAGATCATGCCATTCTAAAACCGGCCGAATCAAGAAGATTATATTTCACTGATTTTTATATCACCAGCATGGAAGCGCCAATATGAAAACATAATCGATGATTGATTTGGCTCTCTGTGTTTCATGCTTCACTAGGCATTAAGTGTTAAGAATATATACCAAAGGAAAGATATTATGGGAGAAATTTTTTAGTTTTTAAAAAATTGACAAGTGGATGCTCAAGGAGGGGATGGCGATTGAGGGCGCCATCAGCATTGTGAACTTGCATGCTCTTCAGTGTGAAATGCAACGATATCTTTCAGACTGTCGTACCAAAAAGTTGCAAATCTCTAGATTGCACGAGCAACAATTTTAAACAAATTCATGATGTCAACTTGTGCTGCTTATAATAGAGCTCAGTTTGTTATCTTGCATTTCATTTGCATTACAAAAATGCAGGATAAAGTTGTCATCCGAGTTGGATCAAAGGTTTAGGTAGGCATGGGCATGCAGGTATATCTGGAAGATATGCAAGAGTATGGGTTGACTTTCTTTTCCGCAAAGGTTCATTTTTAATACTGCCTATGCGTACATCGCACATGACGTTTGTTAAACACCACAAGAGAGAATCTTCTTCCTGAGATTTGTCCTGTTTTTAATTACATGCTGTCACTATTTTCGTTTATGAAAGGAGCATCAATAGAGTGGGTGAATGTCTAATGAAAAATCAGGTGGCAAGAATTTGAATTTGAAATCACGAAATGAGCTGATATGTCGTTATCATTCGGCGCATTCATTCTGATGCGGAAAAGGGGCTCCTTTTGTGAACATCATATCCTTGTTGAATGAACAGTCCTTCGCTTGATTGTGAAATGGTAGTGTCCTGGGCACTGCTGAATATTCAGATAAGTCGTACGACATGACATCACTTGATCTTGTAAACATCAACCCATGATCAGTAATGTCCAACAAGTAGCCATCACCATCAGCACTTGATTTATTGTTACCCTCGTATCGATCTCATCACACGAATGAAGTTACACGACAATTAGTTGCCAGGTTGGAGCTCATATTTTTCTTTTCTTTTTGAAAAGGAAGGATTCTCCTTAGGACTGCTTGATTGGAAGCACCTTTTGCATTATTTCTCCTGTGAAAATTTTATCTTCAGGCATCTTAAGGCTACTAATCGATATCTATCCTCAGATCCTGCAGGTGCTCCTGTTTGAAGTACTGAAAGATTTATTCTTGAAAATAATTTGAAGAAGGTACCCAAATGCCTGTTCATTATGAGCAACAGCACATCAACACCGCTAAAAGTTTCAGAAAATGATGCTCGGAAGATCTCAAATTATTTTCTCCAGAACTCAGATTTTATGGTTCTGAAAAAGGCTGTGAATTTTGTGGTTGGTGTACTTAGACAATCAGCATCTGGACCACTTGTGCAAAATTTTCAACGAGCGTGGTCGTCAGAAGTCATCCAACTGAAATGTTGAGAAGTTCAAGTTGGCAGAAGCAACTTTTCAGAGAGAGAAGCTGAATAGCTGATGCAGTAATGCCAAAATAACACGAGCAAACTGAACTTTTATGTTGCGTCTAATGCTCATGCTCTTTAAAAGATATCCTTTGGTTTTCTGCATATAACCGCTTCTGAACTGAATGTTAAGCTGACATTTTGCTCTTCGCATGATCTCACATTTTGAAATATATCTTTTGATTTGCTAAAAGTTGATGATCATGCTTTCTGTTGTGTCCAATGCTCTTTAAGATGACATGCATCTTGTTCCTCGCATGGATTTCGTAAGCTGAAAGCAGTTCAGAAACTATAATCTTGCTTTTATATATACACGTATTTGAATCAGTTACAAGCAAAAGATCCAGAAGAAGCCGCAGACTGAGCCGACAGCTCCCGGGGCAGCAAAAAATGCGCTAGGAAGCACCCGCGCAGGCGGGAAATTAAATCCCCTCGCACTTCTAAACAAGCCTCTAATCAAACATCTCCCCTGTCACTCCGTTTGCCCTTTGCCCCTATACGGCTTGAGGATCTGGAACGAGCAGAGCAGGCTGGCGTCGACGTTCATGAGCGCGCCGGCGTTGTTGAACTCGCCGCAGTAGTTGGGCGCCGAGAATATGGTCACCAGCTGCCTGTCCGCGAAGAACTCGTACCCGTCCTCCACGACCTGTCCTATCAATGGCGATCATTTGGCAATTTGGCATTTGGAACTGAGCTTGATTGAGATCACAGCGATCGGCGGCTGGAGGAAGAAGATGGAGGGAAATTAAGGGGAATGCTTGCCTGGTGGGCGCGGCAGATGAGGTCGAGGTCGTGCTTGTTGAGGAACTCGGAGACCTTGTCGGCGCCGAAGGTGAAGGAGACGCCGCGGTCGTTGTCGCCCCAGCCGGAGCTGTCGCGGTCGGGGTCGGACCAGAGGAGGTCGCAGAGGAGGCCCTGGTCGGGCACGTCGACGGGGCGCTGGATGTCCCTGATCCGGGCGAGGCTGTCGAGGTCCGGCGAGAGGCCGCCGTGCATGCAGAGGATCTTGTCGTCGATGACGGCGGCGACGGGGAGGCAGTTGAAGCAGTCGGTGAAGAGCTTCCAGAGCCGGACGCTGAAGCGGCGCTTGCACTCGTCGTAGAATCCGTAGATGCGGTTGATGGAGGCGCACTCGTGGTTCCCCCGGAGCAGGAAGAAGTTGTCCGGGTACCGGATCTTGTACGCCAGCAGCAGGCAGATGGTCTCGATGCTCTGCTTGCCGCGGTCCACGTAGTCGCCGAGGAACAGGTAGTTCGCCGCCGGCGGGAGCCCGCCGTACTCGAACAGCCGGAGCAGGTCGGAGAACTGCCCGTGGATGTCGCCGCACACGTTGATGGGGGCCTCCAGCTCCAGCAGGTTGGGCTGGGAGAGGAAGATCTCCTTGGCCGCCACGCACAGGTGCCGGATCTCGGCCTCCGTCAGCTGCACCTTCTTGCCGCCGGTCGCCTTGTTGTGCTTCTTCCCCTCCAGAAGCCGCCGGATCAGCTCCTCCACCGCGCTCCCGTCCATCATGCACGTCTTGATTGTATTGTATGATTGTATTACCGGCGGCGGCGACGACGGCGAGCCTCTTCGTCTAACCGGACAGGCAGGCAGGCAGGCGGCCTTGCCCTTGTTGGCCGGGGCAGGGACGGGACGGGAGGGGGAAGACGACAGAGAGGAGCCCGCGTGCCTGCCTCGGGTTCCCCGTCCGTCCTATGCCGCGGAAACGCTTGGCCCGCGGCGACTTGCCAAATCGGGGCGGGTGGCCACGTGGCCGCGGGAAGAGCGCGGGGCGCGGGCCGACGAACGCCGGGGACGTTAAGCGCTGGAACCAGTTGGAGAGCCCATTCAAATCTTAGCCCAGCGGCCTTTTCGGGTGGTCGTCGGACCAGTTGGTGAGCAATGGAAATGTTAGGCTAGCTGCGGTCCTTGTCATTCGGCCCAAGATAAGGTTATGTGGGCTCGCGGCGTGGGGAGCGTGCGGCCTGGCAAAGTTTTTGGTCCAGGTTGGAGAAGACAAATGACGGGCTGAATTCTCAATCGTCTGGCAGGATCGGCGGTATCGGGGCCCATGGGTCGGTCACGGCAGCTCGGGCTCGCGACAGGCCAATTCGACGGGGGAAAAAGTCCATTTTACATGGCTCACGTTTGGCAGAAGTTCGTTTTTCGTCCTCAACGTGAAAAATCAGGAATATTGCATCCTAAACTCATCAAAACTGTGCATTTTACCAGAGGCACACAGCGGTTGGATTTACTATTTTATAGTTTTTCAAATATTTACTATGCATTTTACAAGTTCTATGGCATCTTTTCTTGCCTATTTTATTTCGACTAGAAAATAATATCAAACATGTAAATAAATGATAAATCATAGCTGAGGTATACGATTATGAGTTCAAAAATGAAAAATATATTGTGACCTGGAAGTGGGCCAAATCTGGCTTATTCACCACTAAATCTGTGTATGATCATTTATCTAGCAGTGTGGCCGGGCCACATAATAAACACATTTGGAAAGCCAAACTGCCTTACAAGGTGAAAATTTTCTGTTGGTTAGTGGAGAATAACTCCATTCTGACCAAAGACAACATGGTAAAAAGGAAATGGGTTGGGGACGCGACATGCAGGTTCTGTGATCAAATGGAAACAATGGAGCATTTGTTTTTTCAGTGTCCTGTTGTGAAAATAGCTTGGGGAATCATTGGGACTTGTCTGGGAACTAATTCTATTCCACAAAATATTAATCAATACAAAGTATGGATTGGCAAATGGCTCCCTGGGAATGGGAGTCTGCACCAATTCGGTCTTGCTGCAATGTGTTGGGCCATTTGGAAGTGCAGAAACCAAGCCTGTTTTGACCGCAAAATGATCAGAAGTCCCGTGGAATTAATCATACACACATGCTCGTTCTTGTCTTTCTGGGCAGGCTTATACAACTTGGAGGTGCAGGGCAAGATCCTGGAGGGAGTACAGATCATGCTGTCATGTGCGCACAGGGTGTTGGCGCGGCAACCAGCAAGGGAGGTCCATCTTCTGCCTGCGGCTCCAGAAGAAGGTCAGAGGGACGAGGAGGAGTGATCGGCAGAAATGCAGGATGAGTTCGGCGGGCGCGTTTAATCTGTAGGATGATGTAATGGTCGTTTAACGGATGTGGTTTGAGTCATGTAAACCTGTTTTGTTTTGGTTGTTTTTTGGAGATTACTCTCAGGCGCCTGGGAAGCCTGGGCGGTTGGGAGTTCCGGTAGTCCTGGCTTGAATCAGGGTAGGATTCCCGGGGGGCGAGCGTTTTATCTCTTCTGAACATCTGCTTCTGTACCCAAACACCTGTATTTCCGTTTTGTGAAATGGAAATGGGGCAGTGCCTCGCCTCAAAAAAATGTAAATAAATGACTCCACTATATAGAGATGCTCATGAAGAAGCTAAAAAATTGGATTTATATTTTTATCATTTATTTACGATTTTATATGATTTTTTAAAGTTGCTGTCATTTTAAGCACGCCATGTCAACGCGCTACGTTAGCGAAACCGCCGCCACATCAGCAAAACTGCCGACGAAACCGCCGAGGGACGTAAAATGCATGGTTTGAAGAGTTGAAGGATGCAAGATTCCTGGTTTTTCACGTTGAGGGTGAAAATTGAACTTCTCCCTAACATGAGGGACGTAAAATGGACTTTTTTCTTCGACGGCGCAATCAGCACGTGGCCCAAGGTCCAATTAGTTCTCCCTGCACGCAAAGAATACAGGGAGCCCCTCGTATACATGCAAGAAGGACAAATTGATGATAAGTATGCTTGCTTACAAAAACGATAAATCTCAAACTATACATCCAATTGAATCTCGGTTGCAGCATAATATTTCTTATGACAAGATCTTCAAAAACAAGATGGCACTTGATTATGTTCAAATGATATTTTTTTGTGAACTTTTTGGTAATATGTTCTTTTAGCTCCTCCTCATCTTTTATAATCTTATTATTCCCTTCCAGCTGGAATATGTATGTTCTCCTATATATGCTTACCATTGGCAATAAGCTAGAAATATTTGATATTATTGCCACCTTCTAATAGGTTTTCAGTTTTTGACCTTTGAAACCATGCAATTTATTCTTCTCTCAACAGATGAGAGATTATGGCCCTTAAGCAGAGAACGATTACTTGCTCATTTGGAGAGAGTATCGTGTGTTCTGATTTTTTATCTAGTATATCAATCATAGTCATAATTTCTTCTTTCTCCTTTTTATTCTGTTCTCTAATGTTCCTAGCCCATCCTCTCAAATATTGACGGGTGCACCTTATCTTGTGCCACCATTTTTGTATCGAAGTATTTCCCCTTTTTTTCATTCTTCCATACCTCGGCTACTTTTTTGAGGTCTTTTACAGTGCCTTGTACCAGTGAATGGTAGTATATAGTATAAAGAATGGGTAATTTAGTAAGCCTCATGGGCCTACGGGCCCAAGTCCCAGGCACAGGCTCTCGTACTCTGCCGCACCCAACTCCATTCGTCGCCTCGCCGTTCCCACGGGCAGGCCGCCGCCGCCGCCATCTCGTCTCAGAAGCCTCGAGTTTGGCTGCCCTGCCGACGCCCCAGGTTTGCCCCTCCCGCAGCCGATGATCCTGATCTGCCACCGCCCTTGTGCGCCGCGCCCCATGCATTGTGCGGTTCCTGTTCTCCCACCCTGAGGCGCGGCCTCCATCGGAGTGAATATTGATCCCTCACGCGATGATCCCATCATCTTAATCTTGTATGCGGATTTTTATTGTATATCTGGAAGATATGCAAGAGTATGGGTTGACTTTCTTTTCCGCAATGGTTCATTTTTTAATACTGCCTATGCGTACATCGCACATGACGTTTGTTAAACACCACAAGAGAGAATCTTCTTCCTGAGATTTGTCCTGTTTTTAATTACATGCTGTCACTATTTTCGTTTATGAAAGGAGCATCAATAGAGTGGGTGAATGTCTAATGAAAAATCAGGTGGCAAGAATTTGAATTTGAAAT